>CALYLW010000667.1:168486-524183 GCA_944989445.1 Ampullaceana balthica
CACAGTGGGGGCCCCGTCGAAAAACCGAGCCAAGACGCTGTGCATCAAGACACGTCACTAAAGGAGAAACGACGAAAAACACATCAACGAACTGGCCGTACTAGCCATCCCGATAGCAAGATCATCACGAGAGCGTAGGGCTTACACCTCGTAACGACGAGACCAGGGGTGTTGAAGACAGCCGTTGCAGTGATGTTACAGACAGCCGTTGCAGTGATGTTACAGACAGCCGTAGCAGTGGTGTTACAGACAGCCGTTGCAGTGGTGTTACAGACAGCCGTTGCAGTGGTGTTGTAGACAGCCGTAGCAGTGGAATTGCAGACAGACGCAGAAAGGGAGGCCATACAGACTACACCCGGAAGAGCATCGGAGGAATAACGAACACTAACTTAGATAGTAACACAGAAGCTGACTACAGCCTGGACAACTTCGAGGTTACAACCTCAGTAATACGTGACAGTGAAGGCGGTGACTTTGTGACTCTCTCGCCTATGGATACTGATACTGCCCTGGTATAATGTGTTTTTCTTATGTATGGGTACTATTTGTGTGGTAATTTCTATCGTACAGGCAAGTACAACTTAATTTCTAATATTAAATTAGTATGTTTTAGATATTATATATTATATATTTGTATATGATGAATCCCCAAATTGTATTATTGAGATAGTAGTTTTGTAGATTGAGTATTGTTATATTGGGTCCCTAATACAAAACGATAGGAAGACGGTAGACGAATTTGAGATTGTGACCGTAGAGTAACTACTAATATAGAAACATCGACATGGAATTGCCTAATGTAGAAAAACTGAGACAAAGTGCCCGGGAGCTGGGATTTGAAGGGGAGGAGGCAAAGAGATGGGTTATAGAGGCGTACAAGAGGGAGGAAGATGAGGAAAGAGGTAGAAAGAGGAGGGAGGAAGATGAGGAAAGAGAAAAACGGAAATTCAAAAGGGAGGAGGAGAGTAAAAGGTTGGAGCACATTAGGATAATGGAATTGAAAGCGAGGGAGGAAGAGACCCCGCGGGTAGAGGAAAAAAGCACAGGGAACTCGGGAAATAAACTACCAATGTTTGACGGGATAGGGGATAACTTAGAATTTTTTTTGGTACGATTCGAGGACGAAGCGAGACACAAGGAGTGGCCAGTGAAACATTGGGGGTATGAACTTAGAAAATTGATGCCACAACCGCTACTACCGGTGTGTTATGCGGGGAGTGGAAATGGAGTAGAGGCCTCATATGAGGAGGTGAAAACCGCCTTATCCAGGCATTTTGGGCTAACAGCCCAAGGATATCGAGAAAGGTTAGCAGGTGTTAGACCCAGAAAAGGAGAGGACATATTAGCTTACTCAAACAGAATTAGACACTACCTGACCAAGTGGATAGAGCTTTCAAAAACCGAGAAAACCTACGAGAAACTATTTGAGCTCACAGTAGTGGACAAGCTATTACAGACAGTAAGCGGGGGGGTTGTTGAGCACATATTAGAAAGGGGAAGTCTGGATTTAACATCGGTTATTAAAACGGGTGAGGGATACATGGCGGCACACCCAAGTGTGAAATTGACAAGGGATAGTGCACCACTCATAGGGAATCAGAGAGTCCAAGGTAGGAGGGAAGAAAGCCGAAGAGAAGACAACTATCAATGGAGGGGAACAGGCTACCAAACAAAAAGATGACAATCTAGGGGTTTTGCTGGGGTGGGAGAAGTTAAATCTATGGCTGTCTTTATTCCAATTTGCATTAATGTGGTTTTGTTTTATTGTAGTGTTGGGCCCAGGGCTGTAGCCTTTGCCCCTGTGTATTGGCCTTACCCCTTTATACCCGTCTCCCATGGTAGCTCCCTTGATATTTCCAATATTTAGGTCAACGTGTGGGTTCTTTAGTAGGGCAGCTTTTGTCATTCCCGTAAAATACGGTGATTTCACATGTATATATCCTACCCTATAAACCTTTCTCTCCCCATCAAACAATATACAAGTGACTGTCTCGTTTGTCACACACTCCTTATCAACTATGAGACTCCCTTACCCCCACGATTCCGCAACCCGTGTCCCGCTTCGTCCTCGAATCGTACCAAAAAAAATTCCAAGTTATCCCCTATCCATCAAACATTGGTAGTTTATTTCCGAGTTCCCTGTGCTTTTTTCCTCTACCCGCGGGGTCTCTTCCTCCCTCGCTTTCAATTCCATTATCCTAATGTGCTCCAACCTTTTACTCTCCTCCTCCCTTTTGAATTTCCGTTTTTCTCTTTCCTCATCTTCCTCCCTCCTCTTTCTATCTCTTTCCTCATCTTCCTCCCTCCTGCGCGCCTCTTGCTCGTTCTTCCTTCTATCTCTTTCCTCATCTTCCTCCCTCCTGCGCGCCTCTTGCTCGTTCTTCCTTCTATCTCTTTCCTCATCTTCCACCCTCTTGTACGCCTCTATAACCCATCTCTTTGCCTCCTCCCCTTCAAATCCCAGCTCCCGGGCACTTTGTCTCAGTTTTTCTACATTAGGCAATTCCATGTCGATGTTTCTATATTAGTAGTTACTCTACGGTCACAATCTCAAATTCGTCTACCGTCTTCCTATCGTTTTGTATTAGGGACCCAATATAACAATACTCAATCTACAAAATACTATCTCAATAATACAATTTGGGGGATTCATCATATACAAATATATAATATATAATATCTAAAACATACTAATTTAATATTAGAAATTAAGTTGTACTTGCCTGTACGATAGAAATTACCACACAAATAGTACCCATACATAAGAAAAACACATTATACCAGGGCAGTATCAGTATCCATAGGCGAGAGAGTCACAAAGTCACCGCCTTCACTGTCACGTATTACTGAGGTTGTAACCTCGAAGTTGTCCAGGCTGTAGTCAGCTTCTGTGTTACTGTCTAAGTTAGTGTTCGTTATTCCTCGATGCTCTTCCGGTGTCGTCAACTTCACCTACTCTCGCCAATAGTCCTAGTTAAGAAAAAAGACGGTTCCACACGTTTCTGCATTGATTACAGGAAACTAAACGCTATAACGATAACAGACGCAGAACCAATACCCAATCAGGAAGATTTATTTATTCAATTAGGACAAGCTAAGTATTTCTCAAAAATTGACTTAGTGAAAGGTTATTGGCAATTACCGGTAGAAATAAACTCGAGGAAATATACTGCTTTTCAAACTGACTTGGGATTGTATCAGTTTAAATACATGCCATTTGGGCTGTGTAACGCACCAGCGACATTCGCACGAGGCATGCGTCGAGTCTTAGGTGATCAAAAAAACGTGGTCAGTTTTTTTGATGACATTTGCGTGTTTGGAAGATCCATAACAGAACATAATCATACATTGGATCAGGTACTAAACAGATTGAAAACTGCGGGGTTGACAGCTAGGCCAACAAAAATGGAAATCGGGTTTTCAGAAATAGAGTTTCTGGGTCATATAGTCGGAGGAGGTACACAGAGACCTAACGCCAGTATAACAAGTAAAATATTAAATATCAAACCTCCGAACACCAAGAAACAAGTGAGGAGCTTATTGGGGCTGATCAGTTATTATAGAAAATTTGTTCCGGATTTCGCAGATATATCGGCCAGTCTATCAGATCTAACAAAGAAAGGAAAACCAGAAAAAGTACAATGGACTAGCACATGTAGAGAAGCACTAGAAAAGATCCAAAAGGCTCTATCTACACAACCAATCCTTATACTGCCAGAGATAAATCATGAGTTTGTAATCAGAACAGACGCGAGCGAGTCCGCTATAGGGGGATGCTTAATGCAAGAACGGGAGGGATTATTACACCCGATAGCGTACGTAAGCAGGAAACTATTATCCCGGGAGACCCGATACTCAGTAATTGAAAAGGAATGTTTGGGGGTAGTATGGACGATTACAAAATTCTCAAGATACCTTTTTGGTAATCACTTTACTATCGAGACGGACCACAAACCATTGACGGTGTTACAGACATCCAAGAGCATTAATAACCGCGTGGCACGATGGGCGTTAACATTACAAGAATACAAATTTACTATCAGACCGATCCCAGGGGCTGATAATACATTGGCTGACGTACTTAGCAGACAGTGGTAGTGGGACAGACAAAAGACTGATAGAAAATCACGGTCCCACTAATCCCACTAAGACTACCAGTATACTGACAGATTTTGTAGGGTTGAGTACAAGAATGATCAAAATAGCTAATAATTAAGCCTGGGACAATGACAAATGATTGTAGTTTCCCAAATTTTAGGGTACGCTCTTGGTAATGCTAATAAGAGTCGTTTCTTGTTTAGAATGGGAAATATACGAAATGTTCCACCATCAAAAACAATGACTATGATTTTTGATGCATACATTGAATTAACACGGAATTGGTATTGTGTCTTCTATGATGATGATAATTTGTTGAAAATTATGATGACTAATGATAATATTGTTGGGATTGAAGTTGGGGTCTGAGTGACCTTGTACCAGTATCATTGTGAAATGAAATAAAGTGGTTCGTATGTTCATGACAAATGTGTTGATCATATAAGAAATTTTGTGCACTGGAGACCTCAGTCCAAATTTTATGATAAGAGATGTTGTTATGATGATAATGTTTTGATTAGGATGATGAGGCTGCTATTTGTTGATAACTATGAGGAGTTATGATACTGTATTTTTGTATTTACTTGGGGGGTCTGAGCGACCATTTCCCAGTATTACTATTATATGAATTGATAAGACAATTCTTAGGTGCACGACACATTTTGATTATGTAAGCACAACATGTTTGGAGCCCTCGGGCATTTGGTATAACATTGATAATATGTATTTATTATATGTTATGATGATGAAATTTTTGATTCATGAAAATTTTGCCGATGACTATGTTATGATTATGAATATGATAATTTGTAACCCATTAACTGGTGGTTATAACTGGTCCCAGTAGGGGGGACGATAAATATACATACGAGATCCCGCTATGGGGACAGAAAACATACATAACATGTCCCATAAAGATACAGATGCAAGTATTAATGAAAAGGGACAGAAAATTGGGTGGATAGTGATTGTTGTGACACATGATTAGCAATTAAACCATTGAAGCATGACATTCAATGTTTGTGAGACATGTTGAGCAATTAAGTCACTGAACCATGACTTTCTTCGCTTGTAAAACATGGGGATCATCTAAATCATTGAACCATGAGATTCTTTGCTTGTGAAACATGGGTATCATTTAAGTCATTTAACCATACCAAGATTTTTTTTGTATGTGAAGAATATTAATACTTCAAATGTGACAAATTTTTTTTTAGTATATTGATGTATATATATCGTTATCATTTTGAGTAATAATAACCTTTGCTACCCTCGAAAGCGAGGTAGTATAGGACTAGACTCGTACGCAGGTACGAAAACCGGGTAGTTCCACAATGTAAATAAAACGATTCCTTATTATGTATTTGGGAATATACACCAGCTATTGTGAACTAATATTTTTTTGGAAGCTAGCATATTACTGGTGAAAATTCTGTATATAGTGCACATTGCAATTGTTGAATATTGTTAAAATAACTATATATTAATGAAATACCTGTGTGTGTAAGAATGGGATATATTATTAGTAGATCATGACACACCAAAACCTCAAGACCTTATGTTTATAAACTCGCGACATTCTTGCTAAGGTCGCTCGTGAGGAGGGGGGTGTTACGGTCAGATGTTGTGGTGTGGGGATGACTACGCATGAATGGGGCTGTGAACACATGTCCTCGTGGAACGGGGGGCGGGTGAACTCAAGGTACGTGCAAGTTGTAATGAATTGACAGGACCACGGTCAAAGGGAGACATGGTGATTGACCCAGGGGGCCAGTCAAAACCAGTCGGACAAGACGGGGGTATAATAGGGGTCACATTGTGTGTCGCTGGGAGATTGTTAAGTTGCCAAGTAGCAGACAGGTGAAAGACGTACGATAGAGTGTGGAGTTTGTGAACGTAGTCCAATCCGGTCGAGTTGGGCCGAGGACTCAGGATGGTATGACCATCAACTGTAAACTGCCAATTGTACTGTACCATAAATATGTTCAAAGCTTCTGGATGTCATTAAACTTATGTTGAAGAAAACAACCCAGCGTTGCTAAGTCTTTCACCCGTCTACGTGGTAAATATCTGTGGCCAAGGGGGGACCTCAACCCCTAGACAACGACTCCGCCACACCCCCCCCTTTTTTACCACGTTTTTATTAACTTGCTTTCGTGTCTGTCCGCATTTTTTTCAAATTTGCCAATGCAAAATTAAACCACTTTTGATTGAATATACCGTAATTAAAGTATTGCATTGTTTAGTGTATCTCTAAATAAGCATCGGTATTATCCGTCTGCTATTTATCACGTGCTAACTGAGTTAGCCCCGTGACCTCATCCCCGTGGTTTTAAAACGTTGGGCGGTCCCTATGGGGTGCTTGGTAAAATAAATAGAGGTTTAAAAAAAGATTTTTAAAAGGGGAGTTGAATAATTTACGAAAATTAAATAAGAAAGCAGTCTTAATATGAATTAGTGTAATGTTTTCAATTGATAAGTGTTGGTGTTTGTCCATATGTTTGTGTTTGTTTGTGTTGGTCTAAAATGCCTCACCTCCACTCAGTTAGACCTGACAATCCATAACATATGGAAACCAAGTAGCCAATTTTGTATTTAATGAATTTTCTTATGTACAATAAAAGTAATATATACTCTATGATTTTACACTTAGACTAAACAGAGTAAAAGAAATAAGGTTAAAATAAAATTTTAAAAAATTACGTTTTTATAAGTGGACTAAAAAGAAGAAAATAATTTAAAACTTATAAGTTCAAGTACTTTAATTTAATATGACTAAAAACTTGAGGCGGGTGTTTGGTATAAAAATTAAAGATTTATAATTTAGAATGTAAAAGAGAGATCTATAAGTGAGAGAATGAATGAAATGCATATTGTTAAACCTCATAAGCGCAGCCTATATTATATATGTTGTAGTGTGCACACCCGCACAATGCGCGTGTCGCACTATGCGCACCACACTGAGATGCACTTTATAGAAGAAAAGGAAATAATGCCTTAAAACAACTATCTTAATGCGCACTGCGGGAAGTTTGTACCCATTCTTTTCCCTCTTTCTTTGCACATTCTATGGGGCAATTCTGCGGCGTATGCTACGCCGAGGGTCGGATCTAGTCTCAAGACATATCAATTTGCTTTTATTTTCTCCCATTGAGTAGTCAATTAACCTCAGATAGGATTTTAAAATGTTAAAAAAATTGTAATAATATATATTTTTATATGTTAAAAATAAGTTCACTGAAATTAAAACAAATAAAAACACATTTATATTATTGGTATAAATATCTTGACAAGATCCCATATTACCTTGGAATCACATATCCCATTATAATATTGCACTACAAAAGAAATCACACTTAATTGATGAAGCCTGTCCGATAATTGTGGGTTTATCTCTAAAGGACTTTCAGACAATTGTGGATCAATCTTAAGTGAACTTACAAATAAGATTATTAATATGCTTAACGATATATAACTATCTTCCTAAAATATTTTAACTACGGATTTGCTAAGTATAATTCAAGAATAAACAAAATACAAATAAAAATGTTTGACCAAAGCAATAAACCAAAGTCGTATGTAGGAACCAATGGTTTTATTGATTTTATGGACTAAAACATTTTCGAAAAAAATGTATAATGCCTTTAAATTACATAAATGATAACATTGCTTATAAAATGTGCTACTTGACTAAAAGGAAATTTTTTTCTCAATGAAGTTATTTACAAAAAAATAATACTATACATGTATTATAATACATTACTTCTTTTGAAAGTCTCCTGGTAATATGTTGACTTGTTGTTTGAAATTTATAAACTTTCAATTGCTAGACTGCATTCTTTTGTTTTGGTAATTATTTTCTTAAGGGCTATTCTATTTTCAAGAATTGTGGAATTTATTTATTAAAAAAATTTCTTTTGCTATTCAAAACCACTATTTTATGTGTCAAGGTGTAATTAATTGCTCAGTGATGATATTTGGCTAGAAATGCAGTATATCATTCACAAGTCAATTCAATAGATTAACAAGCAATATAAAATTAAAAAATTGGTTTGAGTTAAAATTAAAATAAATTAACAAACTAGTTCTTTTGTCCTATTTAAAAAAAGTATTATATCAAAGGATTATTTAACCAAATTTGATTGAATCAGAGACTTACAATGAATTTCTTGTTAAAGAAAAGTTAATTAAATAAATCAAGAAATGTATAAGCACATTATATGTAATAGAGAGAAATAAAGAAAAACAAAATGAAGACATAATTAATACAATCGCTTTGCTGATCAAATTTGTTCGAATTTCTGTGGCATGAAGAGAGAGAGGGAGAGAGATTCTACAAGTCAGACGCTTCAATCAAGAGAAGAATTACTGTAATATGGAGAATCTTTACTCTGCGATTAGCTTGAAATCCTGAACCTTGTGTGGTGGGCTCAGTGTAAGTCGTAGTGGAGTCTCCGTAACCTACGCTTGAGTACGTTGTTTCAGTAGGCAGGGGGCTGGTCGAAGTGGTAGTTCTATTACAGGAAGCTTTTGTTTCAGACAAAGAGTTTTGAAAGTTGCTATAATTAAATGTGATGAAACTAAATATTGACGAATCATGAGATTTATCTTCTTAATATTGTGAAGTGATTCAAAAAGTTTATATATTTCATTTATTCGTAAATATGTAAGCAAAATAATTGTTAAAATCTCCAACAATTAACAATGATTCTAAATGATACTGTTTTAGACTAACAGTTTTAATCTTTTTTTTTAAATTTTAATTTCACACATTCATTTTTAACTTAGTTTACGCTTATAGTCATCATACTAATTTTGAACATCAGAAAGAAATTGTGAAACTTAAGTTAGCAGAATCTTCTTTTTCGATCGCACAAAAAATTAAAAATACTCAGTTGTTAATGCAAGATATGCTATAAAATTTGGTATTCAGGGCAAGGATAAAGAAATGTTCATGAAATAAAAGACTGTATGATTAAAGTTCAACAAACAGTTGTATTCAAATCAATTGAATGATCGAGAGGATTAGGAAAACTATGTCACTTGAAGTTGCCATTTTTTAAATTGCAGGGTAATCGTTTCAGTTGTTTTTCTTCTTTTTTGGATGTTATAACAACTACGAATCTCAATCAACTTCTTTTATTCAACTAAGAAATCAATGCGAAATCTAAAACCACACGCTGGAGGAGAACTAATAGAAAAACAAGGCACTGTAGATGAATTATCTTTGAAACATAATGGGAGTTATTGATCGAAAGTTGTGAGGATAAATCAAAGTCCATTGGGCATTTGGAGGTAAGATAATATCTTGGGTGGGGACTTAAGCTACCTCACTAACTGCGGGAAGTCAGATTTATTGTCTAGCTTTCCATGACATATCTTAAATAATTGTTATTATCTGATGTGTGCAGCATTTATGTGTATAGTCTAGGCCTTAAATAAATTACTTACTCATATCTAAATATTATTAGATTTTTTCTAACAAACAAAACCATTCCTTTGTCTTATGGAAAGTTAAATTTTTGATAAGACTCATAGAAAGTTAAATTTTTTATAAGACTCATGGTAAGTTAAATTTTTGATAAGACTCTGTATGTGTTTAAAATAAGCAAAGTCACGGTAATATTTTCAATATCTTCGAGGAAAAGTGAATTTATCCGAGGAAGCAAACACATTGGGGAAAATGTTATGTGGCCTACGCATTTTATGAAATCTTCAAACACTAGTGATACAGTGTGTGAGCTTGGAAATTTTAAAACAAAATTATACGTTTTAAATTGGGGCGTCTAATAAAATTCGTAAATTTACCCCCCCCCACCCCCAATAAAAAATAAATACCTTTTCTTCCCAGATATTCTCGTTGGAAGAATGTTTTTCTTCTTTCCGTTCTATATTCACACGTATAAGTACCAGCATCATTGCAGGAATGTTTGTATTAATTAATTTGATCCATACTCTCATTGGAATCTCATCACTCGGTGCCCAAAAATCCACTTTCCACGGCGGTAAAACTATTTCATTATCACACATCTGTTGAACATTCAAATAATTTTTTAGCAAGAATACGTAATTGTTAAAGCGCTGATATTATCCTAGCGTTTCCTAAAGTAGCCATTAAATGTACCATGTGCCTCAATGTTTAAACCACTTGACTCATTTCTCGAAAAATCTTCCTTGCTACTTATGTTAATAAAAATGATAAATACATTTTGACTTGACTTGACTTATCTATACAGACGCTCCTTCTATGCAGAAGATAGTTGCGTCCACAGACCATGACAGATGATCTGTTGGCAAGTGATGCAGCGTTCACAGGCCACGGCTTTGTGGGTTCCACGCATTACCCAGCCGCCTAACTACATGTTAGGTACCCATTCGGAGCTGGGTGACCCAGGGACGCCCTAGCCCCGGGAGCAAACCCTTGCCTTCACACGGATTCGAACCCGTGACCATCGGTACGACAGTCCAGTTCGCTGCCACTCGACCACCGCGTGGTAAGGATTTTGGTAAGACATGAGACTCGGGCATTGCTTGAATTCACTGTAAGATGAGTTTTCGTGGTAAGGATTTTTAAAGTGCACAATCATCTTTGTTTGACCTATAAAAGATTGCAAACGTCCTTTGGAAATGGCTAGTGGGCCCGCTGACTCCGTGGATACTAGGGTTACCTGCGTCAATTGTATTTATCGATTGATAGTAATCAATCGCATGTTTTTTTCTTTTGCTTATTACAGATCCCTGTGAGGAGTTTACTTTATAACACTTTAATTACAACCAAGGGCCTAGAAATCGGTAGTCCCATCCTGTAGTTTCAAAATGGTCCCACAGTTTTTTTAGAGGCTTTTATATTTAAAAATTAATAATTCTAAGAATGTGGAATTTTTTATGTATTTCTTCATAAATGATAAATTACAAAATACACAAACTAATGAAAAAAAATTAATTCAAGCTTCTTTATTTGACTAATACAACAGTAAATTATGCCTTCATCAGCTCAATTAACATACATTAAAATTATATTAAAATTCCTAAGACATAATATATCAAGAAAATAGTTACGTAACTATTTTCTTGATATAGTATGTCAGGTAAGCATAGGACGCAATCAGCTTCTGTATAGAAGGAGCGGCTGTAACAGATAAGATGGACACGGCCATGTACCTTGCGCCAGCGAAGCTTGGCTAAAAACAAAAACACGATGTTATTTTGTTTAAATTTGCCGCAATGCACGATAATTAGAAATATAAAAAAAAATTGGTTAAAAACTTAAATAGAACGATGCATTTGCTTCGGAGTAATGTTAACTAATAAGTCATATTCTGTCAGCAATTCTTAGTGAGATGCACTGTTTTGAGATTTTTCAACTTATTATACACTTTAAATGATATTTTTTTAAAAGAATTGTTTAGTATCAAACTGCAGGATATTTACATTTGCATACAATACACCACCACGTGACCCAATTTTTGAATTGCCTCTTAAGGTAACGGACGTTGAATATTCCAACGTTGAAAAGGAAAATTCATAAGTTGATGATTTTCCGGCGACTAATTTAATATTTGAAATTAGGTTAACATCAAAGATAATAACATGAAATTAAAGGGCTTAAAACACACTTTTCAAATAGGTACAATTTTTCATTTGCAAAAAAATAAGTTTTTTTATTATAGTGTGTTTATGCGGCTATTAGTAGTATTAGAAACAAACATTAGAGGCGGCGATAGGCGATTGTCCGATGTGAGCTTGAGAGAAATAAATGTGGATTTAACTATTAGGATTAAAGGCCTCCTTATATGTGGACAGAAAAAAGGGGAAATTAAAACGACTCATGCTTCTACTGCATTGAACCCTCCTCGCGAGGCGCTTGACTAAGTCTAACCTCAAACAAAAAAAATAAATAAAAATAAAAAATCGAAACCTACGACCGGAAACATGAATCACGTATATGTTATATAGTAACAATGACAGACAGCAGAATAATATCGTCACTGCGTTACACCTTCCTTGCTACCACGTGTACATCATCACAACAGATGCGACAGATGTGCCGCTTACCGGGCAGTCTTCCACTACACACATCGGGCTTAAGACAAGGATTGCGACCACTTCGCAAATTAGCCGGCCAAAGCTAGAGATACCATGGATGTACCATTTTAATAGTTAAGTACATCAGGCTTTGGCCAGACTTGTCGGCCAATTCGTAAACTGGCTGCACTTCAGACCTTGGCCGTAACACACACACACCACACAACACACACACACACACACACACATCACACACACACACACACACACATACACACTCACACACTCACACACACACTCACACTATATATAATATATATATATATATATATATATATATATATATATATATATATATATATATATACGCATTAAGCTGTCTAGCGTATCAATAAAATTGAATGACAACACGTAACAGGACTTAAATGTTTAAATTAATAATACTCTATGTCATTTTTAAAAAAAGATTATAATTTTGACTTTCGAATTTTGTACGTTTCATGATTTTGAACCGTATTAAGCCTAGTGGTTTGCCAAAAACAGACTAATAAATATGATGATGACGTACAAAACAAGTTAACACAAACAGGTCGTGTGCACCAGTGTTTCCCAAGTGGTGATCCACTGACCGGTGCTGGTCCGTGGGCCATCCACTGGCGGTCCGCGGAAATGATTAAGAAAGGATGTACAAGCAATAATTTTATAATTTTAATCCCTTATTTGCAACCATTACTATTAAACCTATAAATATGTCAATTTTTCGTTAATACGCACACTAAATGAAACAAATAAAATAAAATAGATACAATTTCGCTACCACAACAGTACAATAAATACAGGGGCGGATTAAGACTGCACAGGGCCCCTGGCTGGAATTCAAACTGGGGCCCTATCCAGCCAGCGTCTCTTTAAATAAATTGATTGCTAGCAGCTAATATAAGTCTGTTACTTGTTACTAAATAGTCCATTGGTTCCTTGCTCATAATTTGTCTGTACTACGGGATTGGATTCATCAAAAAAACCGAACACGAACAAATAACTGTTTGCCGGTATCCTAAAATCATGTGGAAAAATATTATGTTTAAAAAAAAGACAAAATGAAAAAAACAAAAAAAATTCCAACGCAAGAAATGGAAACGGGCACCCTTTGCGCTACAGGCCACTACGCTACCACAAGACCAGCAGATCCTGTCATATTGGATAATTTAAAAAATATAAATAGTATTTATTAATATTTTCTGTTATTGAGCTTATCAAATTAAGTTTTTCGATTACTAAGGCTATCGGGTCCGAATAACGATAAGATTAATAGATAAGATTTTATTAATTTATTTAATTTATGATATTTTTACGGATTCATGCAAACATTTTGTCCACCTTTATTATAAAATATACTAAATTTGGGGGACCCTAAATCATCGGGGGCCCCTGGCTTTAACCCCTCAGACCCCCCCCTTAATCCGCCATAGAGTAAATATACTTCACCGGTCCCTGGTGCAATGGGGAAACTTTCTGCCGGTCCGGCATACTAAAAGGTTTTAGAAGCATTGGTGTACACTATAACTGCTTTACTTTTCTTTGGTTGGCTAAAGTTTTCTTGATAAAGGTAAACACAGTTACTAAATACTCCAAATTTGGCTGAACTAACAAGCCAACAGCCAGTGTGCAGCTTTGAGTATATTCTAGTTTAACCTACGACTGTCCTCGTCTCTAGCCATTTATCTCCGTCTTTCTCTCCACCGTGCACACTCTTAGTCTCAGACCCGTGTAACAGATCAGATTACATAACACTCTTAGTCTCAGACCCATGTAACAGATCAGATTACATCACACTCTTAGTCACAGACCCGTGTAACAGATCCGATTACATCACACTCTTAGTCTCAGACCCGTGTAACAGATCAGACTACATCACACTCTTAGTCTCAGACCCGTGTAACAGATCAGATTACATCACACTCTTAGTCTCAGACCCGTGTAACAGATCAGATTACATCTTAGTCTCAGACCCGTGTAACAGATCAGATTACATCACACTCTTAGTCTCAGACTCGTGTAACAGATCAGATTAAATCTTAGTCTCAGACCCGTGTAACAGATCAGATTACATCTTAGTCTCAGACCCGTCTAACAGATCCGATACACATCACACTCTTAGTCTCAGACCCGTGTAACAGATCAGATTACATCTTAGTCTCAGACCCGTGTAACAGATCAGATTACATCTTAGTCTCAGACCCGTCTAACAGATCCGATACACATCACACTCTTAGTCTCAGACCCGTGTAACAGATCAGATTACATCACACTCTTAGTCTCAGACCCGTGTAACAGATCAGATTACATCACACTCTTAGTCTCAGACCCGTGTAACAGATCAGATTACATCTTAGTCTCAGACCCGTGTAACAGATCAGATTACATCACACTCTTAGTCTCAGACTCGTGTAACAGATCAGATTAAATCTTAGTCTCAGACCCGTGTAACAGATCAGATTACATCACACTCCTAGTCTCAGACCCGTCTAACAGATCCGATACACATCACACTCTTAGTCTCAGACCCATGTAACAGATCAGATGAATCCCCAGCCCAGAATGTACATGAGGATATAAAGTAATAAATGAATGAATGACTATTCAATTATTCAATACGAGCAACCAAGCCCGTCCAAGGACGTTCCGCCACCGTTCGGTGGCATGTTGTAACTCCCCTTCAAGAGCCGTCTCGACCGGCATTACATGTGCATCACGTCAAAAATACTATTCATTATAGTTAAAATAAATAAATCGTAAAAATAGAGCTTTTGACTATAAATCCCAACGCGTAAAACTCAAAATAAAGTCTTGGAAGAAATACTGCACCAAAAATAAATAGTTTTGAACGTCCGCGTAAACTTTATATGATTGGCTGTAGGAATCATGTGTGTTTGAGAGACCAATCGCTATCGATGACGGGACAGAACTTAGCCTTTTATTACATAGGATGCTTTCTAACTCGGTCGGGTTAGTTGAACTCTTTTCTGAACCATCAAAATTTTCTTATTTAAAAAAAAATAAGAATTATAGAATAGTTTACGATGTATGAAAGGAGCATCACCTTTTACTCAAATACCAAGCCTCTCATTGTACCAAAACTTTAATCAACAACATTTTCTTTTGCTCTTCGTCACTCAAGCCTTAAGTATTTGACCTGATGTAAATTTTTTGTTTAACCCTTTTAGGTGCCGTATTTTAAAAAAATTATTATTTTTTTTGTTTTAATATGAAATCTACCAATATTTTGGCAATTGTATATCTAAACATATAGAAAAACAATCTTTTACCAGGATTTGTCTTTTTGGTGAACGTCATTCTTAATTCTCTTCACATAACAACTTTCAGAAATTTCGTCTCAGGTCTTATCTCTGTCAAAATGTCCAATAGAAGTGAAACGCCTTCATGGGCACGGGTTCAAAATAGCGACTGTCAAAACAGCGACCGTCATAATAGCGACTTCAAAATAGCGACTGTATCAAAACAGCGACCGTCATAATAGCGACTTCAAAATAGCGACTGTCTCAAAAGAGCGACTGTCATAACAGCGACTTCACCGCATCGCTATTCTTGTCCAACCGTTCACCTAACACAGTGGTTCCAATCTTTTTTGACAAATAGACCCATTTTCATTGTCTAAACTTACTTAAGGACCCTAGTGAAAAAACGACATAAATGCATAGTAACAAATAAACACTCCAAAAAATAGCAACATTTTTATGAAGTATTAATTGAAATTAAAAATTGTGTTTAAAATAAAATTTAAAACAATTAACTTATACTATATATACACGCATTCATTCAAATACACATATCTGCTCAGTAAAATTAAAATTTGAATCATGGTTACCCGGGCAGCTTTTGTTTAACAATATTGACAGCCCCCTTGTCAAAACGTCCTGTGGTCGAACTGTCCGGGGTTACATAATGACATGTTACGAAGGCTAGACTAAGTGACGACCACGGACCCCGTGTTATGGAGAAGGTAAATAAAGGGATTGGGGCTGAGAGAATGTAGGTACCTTTATAAAGGACTATCTGACCACATTGCCTTGGGGTGGGGGTGGAGTTGGATAGGTTTGGAAGGACTTGCTACCTCAGAGGAGTGGTGCATTTAACACAATCATGAATTCGCCCTTAATGTTGATTGGTTTTCAGTGTGTATACTTTTTAGTGTTAAATTAAACGTTGAAAAAAAGCGTGTAATAACTATTTCATGCCGTTTTTAACTTTTAATAGATAATAATATTTAACTATATTATTTTTATTTATTTTTTAAATTAGAAAAAAAAACAACAATTTTACGAGTAAAAACGAAAAGGGTCGAAACATCCGGGGATCAAAAAGTCCTGAAGTCGAACTGTCTCTAGCTTAAAAAAGCACACACACGCCACCTCTGCCCCTACCACCGCAATCCCCCTCAATTAATTGACTGCATCTATGTTTGTTAATCTCTATCGAGCTTTCTGCAAAATATATTTGACTGAAGTAATAGCAGTTATATTTTTTTTTACAGAAATAAAAAAAAATGTGTCCCGAAAATGTGTATACACTCTTTACAACACCAATATTTATTTATACACAACCCCAGTTGATTGTATTTAATTTTCTATTGTCCCTTCTGTACAAAACCTACATGTCTTATCATGTCTTACTTTCTTGATTTTATAAACCCCATTGTAGGCTAGGCACAGTACGTTTTTCAAAAAGTTTTTCAAACATTATCACAAACAAAAGAGAAAAGTCGCTATTTTGATACAGTCGCTGTTATGATGCAGTCGCTATTATGACGGTCGCTGTTTTGACAGTCGCTGTTTTGATACAGTCGCTATTTTGAAGTCGCTATTATGACGGTCGCTGTTTTGACAGTCGCTATTCTGCCCGGATGCCGCCTTCATGATATCTGGCAGATGAATTTAATTGCAAACCTACTTTTCTACATGGTAAAGAGTCACCTCTTGGGCTTGAAATGGTTTTGGTGTTTCTCTAAATCGTGACTAGGCATGTAAACGTTTATTTGGTCATAGATATACTAGGAATACCTAAGTATTGTTGTAGAGTAGACTCGAAAAGCTGATCATACAGTTGGTCTTCCGAGGTTGACACATTTGGAGCTCTGGTCGTTTTGAATGTTTTTTTTAAATTTTTATTGTGACTATATGTGTCCTTAAAAAGTCGCCAAATATGATTCGACGACTCTGTCAAGATTAGGTTAATCAATAAAAATTATACATTCTCCAGTTTCTCCTAGTTTTTAGATTAAGGCTGCTCAAAATAAATACAGCTAGTTTATAAAATAAAAATGATAGTTGCGACGAGTTGATAAGTTCTTTTGATTGCACACTGGACGCCTCGTAACCGAACACAAACAGCGCTTTATTAACAATAGATAAAAGCATGGCAAGCGGACCATCAAACATTTTCGGAATCCAGCAAGGCTTACCTTACTGTTTCTCTTGCCACCTACAGTTAAGAGTAACACAGGTGTCAAACGAATGGCACTGATTTAAAATAAAAATGATTGGCCCTACAGAAACTGAGGTTTCTCATTAATGAACAAAGACACCACAAACCGCGCGACAGATAGATGTTGGAAATACAACTACCAACATTCTATCCAACACTTATTGTCTTGCACTAATTTTTTTAATTAAGAAGCAGATAATCATATATAAAAGTACACAAAATGGAAAGTGCAATGATATGTTTCCTTATAAAAAACAAATTGAAGATAGCCCCATGCCATTGTCATCAGTATTATGTGAAAAGTATAAAGGGAAAATTTAAGCATTATTTCATTCATTTACTTTCAAAATTGTTTATTGCCAAAATCAAAATAATTAAAATTAAAGATTATATTCTTAAGCGAGGTCAAAGAAACACAAATGTTCGAAAGCATTTGAAAAGAAACAAATATAGTCCTTTATAGTACTAAAATTATATTTTAAAATAAAATCACGTTGTGCTCGATTGAGTCCATTAAATACAAATAACGCTGATAACATCTATATTTGTATAGACTGTAACTTTAATTTTTAAAAAAATGATCGTCCTATCAGAGATCGTAATAAAAATTGGTTTTAACAATATTTCATTTTAAATACACAATTTTAACTGCTGAAGAAATAATTTAAATTTCTCTGACAAAGCTAAAACAGCAATAGAATTTCTAAGAAGTCATTCATTTATTTATTACTATATATCTTCATGTTGTCAATGGGATATATTCTGGCCTGGGGGTATAGCTCTGGCTAATGTCAGTTTAACCCATGGAATATAGTCTAGTATAGCCTAGTCTAGAATATACCCGGGTACATTCTTGTCGGGGTATAAGATGTTCTGTTACACCGGGTCTATGTCCACTTAAATAGTTCCACGAAGCAGCGTCAAAGCTTCTCGGGTGTTCGTAATAAACTATTGACTTCAGGGACGAATTAAGACTGCACGGGGCCCCTGGCTGCAATTCAAACTGGGGCCCTATCCAGCCAGCGTCCCTTTAAATAAAATGATTGCTTGCAGCTAATATAAGACTGTAACTTGTAACTAAATAGTTCGCATACTTTGTCTGTACTACGGGATCGGCCTTCCCAGCCAAAAAGATTATTCATGAAAAAAAAACGAAAACGAAGAAATAACTGTTTGCCGGTATCCTAAAGTTGATTGTAAAAAGATAATTTTAAAGAACAAAATGACAAATGAAAAATTAAAAAAAAATATTCCCCCAGCGGGAATCGATCGCGTGACCGCTTACCACGCAAGCCGAGTTTCTTCCACAAGACCTCACATCCTTGACGAAAGATGCAATTTTAAAAAATATAAACAATATTCTTCAATGTTTTCTCCTATTGAGCCTATAAAATAAGGTTTTATAAAATCGGGTCCGAATAGCCATCAGCTTAATAGATGATTTTATGAATTTATTTAATTTATGATATTTTCAGGGAATTCATGCAAACATTTCTCCACCCTTATTATAAAATATACTAAATTTGGGGGCCCCTAAATCATCGGGGGGCCCTGGCTTTAGCCAGTTCAGTCTTAATACGCCGTAGATTGACTTTTATTTTTGCAATTGGTCAAGTTTCGCGAGCAATTTCTCCCAATAAAAGTATCAAAGAACCTGGTCACTTTTGCCTTGTTTGATCTTAGCCATCTTAGTATGTACAAGCCCCAACGATAGGGCACCTTACCAGGGAGAGACATGGTCGGGATGTCAATCAAAGTCAAAAGGGGCTCGCATACTGTACCTATAATGCAAACCGCATGACCTGGGTCACATTGCCACACGTAAAAGCTCAGTTGATAACCCTTAAAATATTCAAAATTTGCCCATAACTTACATTTGTAAGGATAAATAGTCATTACAAAAATTACACAATACGCAACATTATAAAAGTATGTTCAATTCACAAAAAAAGATAATACAAAATTAAAGCATTTCAAATGCAATGAAATTAAACCGTATTTTCCAAAGTAAATTCTTAGTTTAAAATAATGCTTACGCATGGGTTGCAATATTCGTTATACTCAACGCCGTACAAGTCACTAAAGTAAGGGCCCTGTCCGTCTATTAATAAAGATATTCGATAAAGGTACAGCGCATAAAGTTGTGTGACTTCAGTGTCAATGACACGACTAGCTCTACAAATAAATGTGAAGGAGTCACCGTCTCCAATCTCGGTCTTGTCCAGTATAGGCAAGCGCCCTGCAACTGAATAAATAGATGTAAAAACAAAGTTTTTGACTATAAATCCCTTATATATGAGACATAACTAAAAGTAGTGATTATGTTTAAATGCGACATTTACAGACTGAAACAGATTTATCTCCCCGAGTTTTAAAACCGGGTGCAGGGACGGTAGGGTGTGTCAACATCCACGGTCGGCGTCAACGCGTGAACTGAACAATCACGTGAAAGAATTATAAAAAAATGTTCGGATAGTCCGATCGCTTAAACTTACAAAGCAAGTTAATATAAGGGATTTAAAAAGCAGAGGATTTATATCGAGAGATTTCCGAAACTAGTCGTCAGCAAATCACCAAGGGGGAGTAGTTATGTTGTATATTGCAGGAATCTTGTAGGTGTGTAGTTGTTGCCGATGAAGTAAAGGTATGCTGCAGTTGAAGTGTATAAATAGTGTAGGTAAATTTTACGGAGGCTGTCAGTGAATTGTAGGTAAGCTGTTGTGGTAACCAAGAGGTAGGTATAGGTATGACGTAGCTGTATGTATGCTGTACGCGTAGAGATGTAATAGGTGTATGTATGCTGTACGCGTAGATATGTATTAGTTGTATGTATGCTGTACGTGTAGAGATGTAATAGTTGTATGTATGCTGTACGCGTAGCGATGTAATAGGTGTATGTATGCTGTACGTGTAGAGATATAATAGGTGTATGTATGCTGTACGTGTAGAGATGTAATAGGTGTATGTATGCTGTAAGTGTAGAGATGTAATAGGTGTATGTATGTATTACATGTAGATATGTATTAAGTGTATGTATGCTGTACGTGTAGAGATGTAATAGGTGTATTCAGGTGTATGTATGATGTAAGTGTAGAGATGTATTAGGTGTATGTATGCTGTATGTGTAGAGAATCGGGGTTTTGTTGGGGGAAATGTAAGCGTGGCTGTGATTGGCTGTTAGGCCCTATGCTTATCGGCGCTGCATTCGATTGGTGAAGTCCCCATGACCTTGTAAACTCATTCTGGTTTATGTTAATGAGGTGTTTACATCGCAAGAGTTTCTAGGTCGAGGTCTTGTACCTGGCTTGCCGGTCGGTGAAATAAAAAGAAAATATAGCGATTAACTAAAAATTCATTAATTTAATTGCAGTTCATTCGATCGATCTGAAGTTTTTATACAATGCATTGTCAGCCAAAATATATCGGTCGTAAAAATGTGAGATCTCTAGAACCACTAGAATTGGTTTAATATTACGTTAAAAGATTTGATGGAGGATACAACATACAGTGTGACTTACATATAAGCGTGTAAAAAGCGTGTAAAAATATGATTATTCCTCATACTCGAGGTAGATTGTAAGGCCAAGTTTTTTTTTCAATTAAAGAATTACCAGGTACTAATTTTTTGCCCATTGTTTATGTGGGGCTGTGTCCGGAAGTTACCGACAACACTTTCGGTGGTGGTACTCAGAAGACGAGTGGTGCTACGAAGAGTATTGTAGAGAAACTCTGGTCCTCATGTGTGACTAAACTCTCTGCATTCAATCAATTCTTCTTAATTACTAGTCAAACTTGTCTTCTCATAATCAAACACCAACATCCAAGACTGCATGGACACTTATTATTACTTTATTGATCACTCATTGACTCCAACATAAACTGTAATCTAACTTCACATAAGTAAAGACAAACTCTCCTAAGACAATTCTACTATCTATGTCCATCATCTACAGTCTACCATCTACTCTCAGCAGTCTTCCCTCTCCTCTCCAGTCTACCTGCTCTCATGAGTGCGTCCCCTCTAAAACCCCTTTGACTCCGCCCCTAAAATGCCATTGTATGAAGTAATCTGTCAATCATCTGGAACCACCCCCTATTGAGACGGGGTGGGGCTGGTTTGACATAACCGTCTCTGGTGAGACCCCAACAATTAGCCCCCCCCCACCCTGACTACCTGCGCGTCCGGTAATCCTATCTACCCTGGGGCATTTAACACCTCCTGTCTCCTGGCTCCGCTACCTCTTTGATTTTCCAATTGATTTTAACCCACTTCCTCGTATGCTAGCAAGATGAAATTTTGAAGGCAGATTCGTGTGATGATAAAAATGATCTATCAAAATTTCAGATCAATCGAATATTCTGTAATTAAATTAATGAATTTGTAGATAATCTCTATTTATCTCTATTTTAGCATGTTAATTTTTGTGCTAGATTGTCGCGGTGCGTATTATATTGAGCAACCATTTTAATATTTTCCTGTCGCGCGGTGCTGTCCGTATTATACTGACGATACTTTTTAAAAAATATATTCCCGATCAGTAAATATAAATGCTATTATTTGCTAGTCTGTCTCGCGTTGCGAAGTTTGTTAAACATATTTTTATAACCATTGTCACGTAATCTAATCGAGCTGAAATTTAGCAAGCCCACTGTAGAAGTTTTTAAATCCCTTATATTAACTTCACCGCCGACTCGTTCGTCGTTCGTCTCGTCCCGTTTGGCTCGTCCCGTCCGCCAGCGGAAAAACAAAAGTAAAAAATGACCCACTTCCAGTTAAGCCATCAAGCTGAAATTTGGCACACGGACCCGTCTCACCTAACAATGCATTGTATTAATATTTCAGATCGATCGAACGTATCGTAATTAAATTAATGCATTTTTAGTTTATCTATATAAATCACTATTTAGAACGTTTAGTAGTCGTCTGCTAGAGTTTTGACATAGTTTTAAAGCCAAGGGAGATAATTTGGTTTCAGTCTGTAAATGTTTGTCACGTTTAAAAATAATCCATACTGTTAGTTATGTCTCATATATAAGGGATTTACAGTCAAAAACTTTGTTTTTACGGGTTTGTTTTATTTAAATCCCTTATATTAACTTCACCGCCGTCTCGTTCGTCGTTCGTTCGTCCCTCGCCCGTCCGCGACGCCCATCCGCCCGCAGAAAAATAAAAGTAAAAAATGACCTGCTTCCAGTGAAGCCATCGAGCTGAAATTTGGCACACGGACCCGTGTCACATAACAATGCATCGTATCAAAATTTCAGATCGTTCGAAAGTACCGTAATTAAATTAATGAAATTTAGTTTATCTATATAAATCAATATTTAGAATGTTTAGTCGTCGTCTGCTAGAGTTACCTAGCACCTATATTTAGCGGCAGGGGAGATAATTTCTGTTTCAGTCTGTAAATGTTTGGAACCGTCTCTCTCTGTCGTTCGTCGTCCCGCCGGCCCGTCAGCAACGCCCGACGCGTTGACAAGACCTTTCCCCTCTCCCACGCCCCCCCCCCTCGGGTTAAAAGCAAAGTTGAGTTAAGACAGATTCAGTCTGTAAATATTTGCCGCATTTGAACATAATCAATACTTTTAGTTATGTCTCATATATAAGGGATTTATAGTCAAAAACCTTGTTTTTACGGGGTTGTTTTATTAAAATATAAATCCTTTATATATCCTAAACGCTCACTCCCAGTCACGTACACTTCCACGCAGACCGCGCGGCAAAAGCCACAAATGTCAGAGAGTCACTTTACTAGCCTCTTTTTCGGTTGCAATACTGTTCAGAGACATGTTTTGAACCCAAAAAATGTGTCAGTAAAACAATGCCTGTCAATGTTTATCGGCTTTCATCAAACCAATAACCCGTTTTTAAAATGCTCGAAATACGTCGGTGGATTTTGTCGCGACATCTCCAGACATAACCGCCAGAAACTTTACACTCACTTTCATATATATCCTTAAACGTAGGACATTTATACCGATCAGATATCGAACCCGCACTCATACACGAATCAATCACAGATCTTTGCCCCTGACATTCAAGACGAACACAAAATGGGGCGGTCATTTCGTGCATATATCACCAAGATATTTTACCCTAAACTTAATCAAGTCGTAACCGCGTCTGTGCAACCTAGGACTTGAAAAGGCCGGATGTGATATGACGTCATTTCATCAACCATGGCAACGTCATACAAATAGTGAACATTTTTTATTTTAATTAAAAATAAGGCAACTAAACTTAACCCTAAACCTAACCTAATTATATCCCTTAAAGCTATCCACAACCCTGGAACCTAACCTTAAATTTACCATAAACTTAACCCTAAACCTATCGCTAACATCTAACCCTAACCTATTCTAAACCTAAACATATCCTAAAGCCTATCCCTAAACCTAACTCAGAACCTTACCCTAAAACTAAACCTATCCTAAACCCATCCTTAAACGTAATGCTAACATATCCCTAAAACCTATCACAAGCCCTAAACCTATCATAAACATAACTCTAAACACATCCCTAAACCTAAACCTAAGTCAAACCCTAAACCAATTCCTAAAATCTAACCCTAACCTAAACCTATCCCTTAACTTAACCTAACCCTCAAACTATCCCTTAAAAGTAACCCTTCTTCTTCTACATATTCTTTTGGCCTGAGACATAGTCTCTTAAGGCCTTTGGAAATACCTTTTCAGCAACCTGCTTCATTTGCTGAGCAGTGCCATACAACACTGTCTTCACGATAGACTCTTTCGCCTCCCTTACCTCCACGGCTATGTCTAGCGAGGGTCACGAAGTTAACAGGTATAGTACTGTTTCAGAGACTTGGCTGCAATGGCAGCAGTTCGAGTCCCTGTTATGGTCTAGCTTGTTGAAAAATGAGTTAGTTTGACAGTGCTCTGTTCGCATTTGAGTCACTAAACTCTGGTGTTTGCGACTCAAACTCCACCACTGGTCTGATCGACTTGGCCTGGGCATGTTCGCAAATACTTCCCTGGCAGTCCTATTGTCAGCCCACTCCTGGTACCACTTTTTCCTAAAGTGGTCCATTAGCCAGGTCTTTGCCCCGAGATAAGTGACTGGGACGTCTGGTTGGAACTAGCGGGCCTTCCTTGTTTTTGCAAGGGAGTCTGCTTTCTCATTGCCGTCAACATTCACGTGGCTCGGGATCCACTGCACTATCACCTTACCCTCGAGTCTTTCGAGCTTAACCACGTCATCTATGATGTCGTCAACCAAGTGGGTGCTACACTTCTTACTTTTTAGGACCTCGAGAGCTGATCTCGAGTCACAAAACACTTCTCTGTCAAAACCTACTAGCTCCGATCCCTGCAGTGTTTGGGTGCACACTTTCCAGGGCACTGTGTATAGCTTCAAGCTCCGAATCGTAACTCGATGTCATAGTCCCACAGGGTCACACAATTTCCTCGTTTGGTGGCCCGCCTATTGGGTATAGGATGAGCGCACCATATCCTGTAGTTCCTTCTCTGAAGATAACCTTAAATCTAACTTTAAACCTTATTTAAACATATCCCAAAACCTATCCCTAAACGTAATCCTAAACCTTACGTGAAACCTAACCCTTAACATAACACTAAACCTATCCTAAAACCTATCCCTAAACATATCCCTAAACGTAGCGCTAAACATGTCCCTAAAACCTATTACTAACCCTACAAACCTAACCCTAAACCTAACCCTCAACCTAGCCCTAAACATNTACCCTAAAATCTAATCCCTAAACTTAAACCTAACCCTTAACATAAACCTAACCCTAAACTAACCCTAAACATATCCTTGAACCTATAAACTAACCCTAAACCTCTCACCAACCAATAAACCTATATCGAAACCTAAAATCACATGATAAAATGTATCAATAGAAATATTTACACTTATTTCCTATATATATTTTTTTTTCCGAAGAATAAAATATTTCATTCCCTTCCTCTATATAAATTATAGTCGTATAAATACATAATTCTATTTCCGGAAGTACGCCTCGCTCTGTCATAACAACAATTTAAATAGATGCGCGCACCGTTCTCTTTGTTTAGCCCAAAATATCTAATCACCAGCTACGACACACCAAGCTGGACTATAATTGTAGGTTATAATCAATAAATACATTCAATAATATTTACCCACCAAATCCTATCGTTGTTACGCAGTGAATTAAAATATAAGCATTCCGCCTCATAGTCATTTTGTCATATTTCATCATTGGAGAATATTGTAGACACACACACACAAAAGAGCAATTTTGTGTTGCAAAAACAAAATCATGATATTACGTCATGTACTTATGGGGGAAAAAATAACTTGAACATCTCCACTGGCGAGGACTTCGTGATCCGTCTATCTAAGGAGAACCTGCAGACTGTTCATCGTTTCGTTTATACTGGTTTACACAAATACGTGTAAATGAAGATGTGACGTTAAAGCTAATTTTGGCACATTTCGTACTTAGGCATGCATCTATACCTCTTAGCTTCCTCGCTGAACGCTGATCATATTAATTTGTGTAGTCCCCTAAAGCTAACTGAAACCCCTAGGAATACACCGGTTCACTTCCGTTTGCAAATTGCCTAGCCGGCCCTAGCTACGGCCATCTTAATCTTTGGGCTCTTCATGCAGTCGTGCCTATTACTTCGTGAGTTTATGGTGCCATAGGATGAAGAAGAGAAAGAATTTATAGAAACGCTTGCTGGAAGAAGGAGGTTTTACTAGTAAGTGTACAACGCGTCTAGTCTAAGGATAATGCTTATCAATTTCAAAATGTCAATATTTACAATCAATTAAAGAAGGAATTCTTACATTTAAAAGATCTATTTGGCTATATTGAAAAAGAAATGAATTTCTCGTACATGCTTTTAAAATCAGTTAAAATGTCATAATCCTTGACCCTACATTTTCGGATCTGGTTATATTTAAACTAGGGCTGCGGAAATTAACAATTAATTTCTCGATTAATCGTTTAAAAATTTAACGATTAAATTATTTGTTAACGATTTATCAATCCATCACTTACAAATTATTGGAAGTCAAAAAGTAAAAAAAAATTAATAACAAATAGCGGCCGCTATTTAGCAACACATTTCCTGACGATTACACGAACATTTTGGTTTTCAACTATTGACTGACGGGAATGTTCAAAATGTTGATAACGTTTGCCTATCATGGTTCTAACACTTCGCCTACTTATCAAACCAAATGAAAAACGTATTAAGCTAATAGCAGTAATGGAGCCTGACTCAGAGACATAAAATGACTACAGCTCTTCTTATGAATTACTGCGTTACAAAATGGAGATGAATGTTCATTAATCCATAAACCCTCTAGAATGGTGGAAAGTTAATGAACACTGATTTCTGATAATGTCACTCCTTGCCAAGAATCTCTTGAACCACATAATGTAAACACACTTGTCTTTTTGCGTAGTTGGTTAAAATTTGACATATTAGTGTTATTTAGATTTTCAACAAGAACGTATAATAATAATAAGTGCTCATTATGACATCATAAATTTTAATTTTTGTCTTTAATCGAAATTAATTTTTCAAAAATTAACGATTAAATTTAAATTTATCGTTAACAGTCCTAATTTAAACTAATTTTTATTATTATTAGTCACGTAAGAAGTATAAATAAAATAATAACTTTGTTTTATTTATCAAATTTTCTTCAATCTCTAATTATGGAGGAAAACAAATTACACTTACAAATAACAAACCAAAAGCAATCATTGTCCTAATTGCAAAAAGCTTGGAGACCACTGTGTTAAGTCAATGAGTTGGAGCGCTCAGAGGTTTCAATTAACACTAAAAGTGGTCAATGTTTGACAATATAATTTTTTTTTAAATAGTGTGAAACTATTATTCAAAACATGGTTGTAAGAAGTCGAGATCAGACATTGAAATTCTTATCTGGCACAGTAATGACCTGAAATTTGAAATTTCTTATTAGGCGTTGTCAAGACCAGTCATGGATATTTTATTTTGGTGCAGTCAAGACCAGAAATTATATCCTTATTTGGTGCAGTCAAACGAGACATGAGTTCCTTAATTCTTACATATGCTCGTTCGACACACCCTGTCTAAAATGGCCCAAATAACATGGACTTAAGTCCCGTGTAACACGCCTGTTTAAGCGTCTTTAAACATTCATTTATATTTGCCAAAACCAAAAATAAACCACCCTAGGGTTATATTATACATACTAGCAACAAAGCCAGTCTCAGGACGGGAATAAGTGTAGGATGACCTGTGAAATTCATGGTAGGACTTCACAACATTACCCATACCCGTATTTCAAGAGACCCTACCGAAGTCTAGTGAAATCTCAGACTCATGCTTGGTGTGAGTTGGTTAATTAGTAAAGTTTTGTTTAACATCAGACATAATATACTTGATGTAAGTTCATCGATGTGGTAAATCCGTAGGCATTGTTAGTGTCCTTTATTATTGTTCAGCGATGTTTAGTGTAATTGAATACTATTTGTTTCGCTAATATCATCAGTGAGACTTTAGATTACCTCAGACACTACTATACTTTGTTACGTTACTCGATAGAAGCTAGAAGTTTTGGGCATTTAGGTAGTGTTGTCTATAGTTTGGCGTAGAATAAGCTGTTAACTAAAATCTCAGATTGTATTTCATACTAGATTTATAACTGAAGTAGGTTGCCTTTGGAGGTTATGGGTAATTTCATGGTCAAAATGACACGGTATGCTTGATGTAAACAACAATATAACCAATAATTTTATAAATTATTGATATTCTCTTAGCTATTCTTCGTTTATTTTGCGTGTTTTCTTATACTTATTGTAATACTTATTATATTCTATAAGGATTTGTAATACCTTTTTTCTGTGGCTCCTATTTTAAGACCACAATTTAATAATTTTTAGATTATAACTCTGCACATTGTCCCAAAGCAAGTTTTGTACACGTCCCTAGTTAACCACAATGAAAGATTTAACACAACGTTTAACTCAGGAGCAGTTGTGTATAGGAAGAACTTTAACAGAGAAACTGGTATGTAATTGGCTGCTGAAGCATTCTGCAATAGGCCATTTGAACACTTTAATAAACAACCCGTAAAAACAAAAGTGTTTACAAATAAATCCCTGATATATGTGGCATAACTAATGTAGCCGAGTGGAGGCTTTGATTTAAGACAGGTCACAAATGTGGGACTGAAGCAGTTGCATTTTTTTACCACGATTTTATTAACTCGCTTTCATTCCTTTGGCATTGTTTGTGTGTATGTCCAAGATTTTCAAATTTGCAACAGTAAAATTAAACCACTTTTGATGGTCCTAGAGATCTCAAAATTTTACCACTGATAGATCATGGATTACAATGCATTGTATCAAAATTTGAGATGGATCGAATGTACCGTAATTAAATTAATGCATTTCTTAGTTTATCTTTATATAAGCATCTGTACCCGCCTGCCGTAGTTTAATTTCACGTGGGGAGTTCACCCCGTGACCACATCACTTTGTTATTAAACGTTGGGCGGGCGCTGATGAGGTGTTTGGTAAAATAAATAGAGGTAAAAAAATTTTTTTTAAAAACCAAGCTGTTATAAGTGGACTAAAAAGTATAAAATAAATAGAAGTAAAAATAAGATTTTTAAAAACCACGTTTTTATAGGTGGACTAAAAAGAAGAAAATAATTTAAAACTTATAAGTTCAAGTACTTAAATTTACTATGACTAAAAACTTGGGGCGGGTGTTTGGTATAAAAATTACAGATTTCTAATTTAGAAGGCAAATGAGAGATCCATAAGTGAGAGAATGAGTGAACCGCATATGTTAAACCTCATAAGCGCTCGCCCCACGTTATAGTCATATGAAATCAAAATACTTTAACTTATAAGTTTTAAATTATTTTCTTCTTTTTAGTCCACTTATAAAAACGTGGTTTTTAAAAATATTATTTTTACTTCTATTTATTACCACGTTTTTATTAACTCGCTTTCGTTCCTGTGGCATTGTGTGTCTGTCCCAGATTTTTCAAATCTGCCAACGTAACATTAAACCACTTTTGATGGTCCTAGAGATCTCAAAATTTTACCACAGATAGATCTTGGATGACAATGCATTGTATCAAAATTTCAGATCGATCAAATGTACCGTTATTAAATTATTGAATTTTTCAGTTAATCTATATTTTATTTTATACTTGCTTTCGTGTCTGTCTGTCCACAATTTTTAAAATTTGCCAACGTGAAATTAAACCACTTCTGATAATCCAAGAGAGCACAAAATTTGACCACAGATAGATCTTGGATGACAATGCATTATATAAAAGTTTCAGATTGATCGAATGTACCTTAATTAAATTAATGCATTTCTTAGTGTATCTTCATATAAGCATCTGTAACCGCCTGCCGTAGTTTAATTTCACGTTGCGAGTTCACCCCGTGACCTCATAGCTTTGTTATTAAAGGTTGGGCGGGCGCTGATGAGGTGTTTTGTAAAATAAATAAAGGTAAAAATATTTTTAAAAACCACGTTTTTATTAGTGGACTAAAAAGAATAAAATAAATAAAGGTAAAAAATGATTTTTGAAAACCACGTTTTTATAAATGGACTAAAAAGAAGAAAATAATTTAAAACTTATAAGTTCAAGTACTTCGATTTAATATGAATAAAAATGTTGGGCTGGTGTTTGGTATAATAATTAAAGATTTCTAATTTAGAAGGTAAAAGAGAGATCTATAAGTGAGAGAATGAGTGAACCGCACATGTTAAACCTCATAAGCGCCCGCCCCATGTTTTTAGTCATATTAAATGGAAGTACTTGAACTTATTAGTTTTAAATTATTTTCTTCTTTTTAGTTGACTTACAAAAACGTGGTTTTTAAAAATCATTTTTTTACCTTTATTTATTACAACAGTGTTTATTCACAACAATGGAACTTTAGTTATCACGTTCACTTCTTTCTTTCTAGCGCATCAAACTGTCATTTTTCTATCTACTTCCTTTTTTTCTCTCATACCACCTAGTGCATCTCGGTGCGGTGCACATGGTGGGCGCTGCGTGGGTGTGCAAACTACCACATTATTAACTACTTAGGACTTATGATATTAAACAGTTGTATTCTCAATCTCTCACACAAATCAGGGGCAGTGTGTTACTGGCCCTCTGGCGTGTCCATGTTCCTCCCCGTGCAGTAAAACACTGGTAGTTGGTCAGCCGCTCTCAGTGAACTCCAGTCACACCGAGGGCCGGAGTGAACCTGCAGTGACCCGGCCGATAACTAAGGCGGACTGCTGAGGTTTAACTCTAGCATACGGCTACAGTTTCCCCAGGCCCCTGAATGCCAGCGCCCTCGCTGGTCAATACATATTGTTTGTCGAAGCAAGCAAAGGAAACAAAAGTCACATATAATGAAAATTTAGACCTTGTCGTAATCGTACACCTTTACACAATACAATCTTGCATGATTAGGAACAGTATGCGAATAATAATAAATCTTTCATATCAAATGTGATTATAAATTGCTTGTCTTTGGGGACAACATGATATATTGAAATGATTTAATTTAAAATATCATTTAACTGAGAATATGGGACTTAGTGAAATAGACGCTGTCTTTTCTAACCACTATTCCGTCAGCGCTTTCAGGGTAGCGGCGAATAGTTACATTTATGAAAACTTTGATAGTAAACACAAGAATTCAGTTACAATAGACACACGAAAACATTGATTGTAAATACAAGAATGCACCGGTCTAAAGTTAAACACTAGCTCAAGAATTAAAATGTGAGCAATATGTAACTAAATAATGTCAAAGTCTGTGGCTCTCAGGAATGTCTACGTGTGTACGTGTTGGAACGTTGGGCGATACGGGCTGACCTTCGCGGTGCCCCGTAGGCGGTGGGTCCGCCCCCCCCCCATCGGGCTGACTGTCCCTGCGTCACCCTGTATTCTTATAGTCATTATCGCTCTCCGTTGGAGGAGCTATCTCTGCCTCTGGACTTGATCTGACAGAAGTGCCTCGGCCATAGGCAGATCCTTCATGTGTGCTGTTCTCTCTACATCTCCAGCCAGGGGTAGTACTTTGTACACGTGCCTGTCTGGTATAGGTGGGCTGTGACACGGTATACATCTGGTTTCCAATAGTCTTGGAATTTATTTTGTCCTTGAACTTTATCACGTAAATAGTCAAAGTTGCCTACTGATAGAGGATGTTCGCTCGCATGCTTGTCCTTGAACGATGTCCTTACACTAGCCTCCTGTTTCAGTTTCTGTAAAGCGAGGCGGAGGGCCTCTTGTAGCAGGTAGTGATGTTGTCTGACCCAGTCGGTACTTGCCACCGTGGCATTCATGGGTTGATGTAATAGTTCGTCAATGGGGAGCCTAGGGGCCCTGCCAAACAGTAGATGGTATGGTGCAAATCCCGTAGAGGCATTGGGTGTATTATTGTATGCCTGTACCAATTCTGGTAGAAATAAAGGCCACTGACATTTCCAATACGATATGTGGAAGAAAATCAGCAGCCCCGAGCCTAGTGCTCTTCATGTGTCTTCCCCGAAGACCCCGTCAGCCACCCTGCCCCCTAAAGGACTTAATAGCTGAGGAAACCCCCCCCCCACCTGAAACGGTCGCTTCTGAAGCGGCCGCCTGGGCATCCGGGACATAAAGTTGAAAGTGCCTCCCACTAAAAGCGACCTCACAAGGAGGGGTGAAATTTTCCCTACTTTGACTCGCTACCACTTCGGCCCCACCCCGGCAAAGCACACGAGTCTCTATATGTAGGACTGCCGCAAGGCGGGGAATCATCAATGACCTACCTAGGGCGTAACCCCAGTCGTCCCCAACCGGAAGGTTTTCTCAGAGCTGGCGTCCGTTACGTTCTTCATGGTACATTTTGCTAATCCGTACTGGCGCTCATGGCCCTAAGCCGGCACCGCTCAATGGCGTTGCTAGTAAACTGAGGGGGACGAAACGGTCGCTTCGGATAACGCGACAGGCAAAGGGTACTTTAGTACTAGCTCTACTATTAAAATGACAATTAATCTATCTCTTGTTTACCCCCTAAGATAAGTTATACGATTTAAACCATTTATTCAATTTATAAACATAATGTATTACCAGGTATCACAGAGATAACTGAACATACTTGTAAGTATTCAATTTATAGCTTATCATAAATATTCAGTTTATAACTTGCCCCATCGCTGAGCATAGAATTACATTTATGAGATCAAAGACTTCCAAAAATCTCTAGTCAAACAATATAACATTGGTCTTGTCAAGTCAAAAAGACATGTAAGCTCACTAAGTGTATGACACATTGGTCTTTTCTATTCAACAAGACATGTAAGCTCACTAAGTGTATGTCACATTGATCTTGGCTAGTGAACAAGACATGTAAGCTCACTAAGTGTATTCCACATTGATCTTGCCTAGTCTCTCGTACAGGAAATAAGTCTATAGAATGTAGGCTGTTCCTATACTTTCACGTTTAGGTCGACAGTTCGTCTCTCTCCAGGATTAAAACATATTTGGACACATGCCGGAATCTTACAGTTGAACTGGTTTTTCTGCTTTCATTGTGGAATAACAAGCTTTTCTCCTGATGTCTCTCTCTCTCTTTCACCCTCATTTTGCCTCTATCTGTCCCTCTTTTTTCCCTCTCCCTCTTTAACTCCATCTCTCCCACTCGCTCTCTCCATCCCTCTCTAATCTTACTCTCTCTCTCAGACTCCCCCCTCACACTCCATCCCCCTCTTTCTCTCCAACCCCATCTTTCCTTCTCGCTCTCGCCATCACTCCTCTCTTACTCTCTCTCTCCCTCTCTCTCAACCTCTTTCTCTAAGTTCAATGTAGGATTGGTTATCAAATGAGTCGCACCCCAAACTCTATAAATCAAATAGTGTGGCCACCCCTATACAAGTTTATGTCTTTCTGCGCACCTGCCTTTCAACTCTCACATATCGATTACATTTACACTTCCACTCTCATCCCATTATCTCATTTAATTACATTGCAACGCCGTTCGCATCCCATTACCTCGATTCTGTTACATTTACATTTCGACTATTATCCCATTATCTCATTTGTGTTACAGTTACAATTCCACGCAAGACTTCTAACTCAACCGACAGCACCCCCCCCACACTCACCCTCACGTTTAACTAGTACTAGTAAACAGCAGCCCCCCCCACACACACAAAACTACAGAGCATTATAATGGCGCAGCATGTGCATCACGTGGGCGGCTTCTTCCATTAGTTTTATTACGCCAGAAATAACTTACATTAAACACTTGATAATCTTGTCTTCAGAGACTTGAGAGATAAGAAGATCATCAAATTAAATGTCACAAGACTATGTCCTGCTATAAAAACTGCAATGTGAATGCACATCTAGTGGGTTGTAGACTTAAACATTGATTTCGTATCGTTAAAAAAAAGAATGACCTTATTGGAAAGAAATATCTCTAACACTTCCGAATAACGATATTATAAGATATAAAAATATGTTTTCGAATGGTCGACAGTGGCATAGACAATATGGTGGAAGGGGGGGGGGATGATCCACTCCGGGCTGCGTCTTTACCGTAAAAGATATACCTAAAAAATTGTTTTGCACAATATTTCATATATTAGCAAAGCGACGCCGTAGTAGTACTGTCATAAACATCTCTATTAAGTCTGGAAATCAATTCGTTGGGGTTAAGTTTATTGACTGGCAACCGTTTGTTTCATTCCTGTATATTATTAACCAATCAGTGTTTAGTCTGTTAAGTCTGTATTTTTATTATTGTCCGAATGAAACATTTAAATGAATTATTACAATTAGAAATTTGAAGGTTGTGTGTTATTTTGTAAATCTTCTAATTTTGTTATTTTGGCACAATTGTGATTTTTTTCACTTTGATTATATTTAATAGTTATAATATTTGCCAGCTTTTTCAATTTCTTTTTAAAAATAAAAAAAGATGTTTGAAGAATGGCTCAAACAATCTTAAGACTTTTAATGAACTTTTGCTACAGCTAAGATTATAAGTAAAAAAAGTACAGCTATTATTTATTGGTTTCCAAAAAATCTAAGATCTATACAAAGGCATCAAGGCTGTTTGACGTAGATTTGTGGAGATTGGGTTGTTGACAGGCAGGAAGGAAGTGTTTTTCAACCACCATATCATGTGAGGTAAAGCAAGGTCATGCCAGGTAGCAGTCTGCACGCACACAAAGTTTTGATCCAGCTGAGTCCGAGATTTCTGGTCAACATTAGCTGAAATCTGACACAAGACACGATGAACAAGGTAGGAATCGATACCTTGTACGTGTATATTTAATTTAAGTTCATGATAGATATCGATATCTCCTACATCAGTGCTTCTCAAAGTGGTGGTCCGCGGACCAGTGCTGGTGGGCCATCCACTGCCGGTCCGCAGAACCTCTCAAGTAAGGACAAAAAATATAATTATAAACCCTTTTTTGCCACCATTAATACTTAACTCAATAGAATATGTCAATTTTTCGTTAATATCCACATAAAATGAAACGCGTAAAATAAAATAAATAACATTTTTCTACCTCGTCAGTACAGTGGAAATAGTTCACCGGTCCCTTGTGCAATGTAAAAAATTTCCTTCCGGTCCACCATACTAAAAAGTTTGAGAAGCACTGTTCTATATTAAATTACAACATGGTAGATATCAAAATCTTTTATATTTAAAGGGATTATTGGACAAACTTTCGATTTTTTGTATTCTAAATTACATTATTGTTGATGTCGATATGTTGTATATGTAGCCGAGTGTTCGCTTAGCTAGGTACGATACATCATCACAACCAATTATTGTTAAGCTATGGCAATCAGATTTAAAACAGTCTTTTATTGTCAACTAAGAAACTCAATAACCTCATTTGTGTTTTTAACACACCAAACAACCACTCTCTTTTTCTCTCTCTTTCTCAACTTCCATTCTTCTATTCTACCTTGAGCGGTGCACATGGTGCGGCGCGCAGTGGGTGTGCAGACTAACACATATTATTATTTTTAATAACAGTATGGTAGATAACGATATCTTGTTAGTAACTCAAGCTGTAATATTGTAAGACATATTTTGGTTATTGCATGTTACATTTACCGAACATTATTACGTTATATTGAGGGAAATTTTTAGTTCCGCGAGTGTGCCGAAATTATCCTATTTGTGTCCTGTGTCTATTGTACATGTTTTAGAGATGCACAGGGGACTCACCACAGACCTACAGATATATACTGGGGACTCACCACAGACCTACAGATATATACTGGGGACTCACCAAAGATCTACAGATATGTACTGGGAACTTACCACAGATCTACAGATATGCACTGGGGACTCAACACAGACCTACATATATGTACTGGGGACTCACCACAGATCTACAGATATGTACATAAAAATACACCCTATAAATACTGTCATCGTACGGTGGTCTTAGAAATAATGAACGGTTACCTGCACTTGGATCCGAGGATTTTCTCCCTTGACTAACGCTTTCTGAAACGAAAGAACAATATTGTTCTTGCTGACCGTTATGAATAACTCTCGCGCTTCCCCTTTACAGTAATGGCGAACCTATGGCACGCGTGCCCCAGTCGCCAAGCAGAGTGTCATCAGCCGGCAGGCGACTGAAATATTACTTCCTTAATCAAACCAGCCCAGCCAAATCCTCATTTGCGGGCTCCAAAGGAGTGTTGGCACTTTTGCTATATAAAATAAGTGGGTTTTGGTTGAATTTTGGGCACGCGGCCCTAAAAAGGTTCGCCATCACTGACCTAATATGACACGCGGTGTCGAGTGGCAGTGCGCTCGACTGGCGTACTGGTGGTCACGGGTTCGGATCCATGTGAAGGCGAGGATTTGTTCCCGGGGCATAGGGCGTCCCTGAGTCGCCCAGCTACGAATGGGTATCTAACACTAGTTAGGCTGGGTAATGCGTGGAACCCACAAAGCCGTGGCCTGTGAACGCTGCATCACTTGCCAACAGATCATCTGTCATGGTCTGTGGACGCAATTATCTTCTGCATACAAGGAGCGTCGGTATAGATAAGATGATAAGAAGAAGACAGAGTCAGAAAACTGGAGTTGTGGCAGCGGAAAACGCAGAAGCCAATAGAACAAGAGATAACTCCGGAGAAGATGGCAATGTTTTGGCCACACTCTAAGAAGGCCCAATTCCAACTCTCTAAGGTAAGCTCTGACCTGGATCAATAAGGAAAAAAAAATTGGCGCCGAGATGTTAGACTGACATCAATAAATTGGGCCACACGCTGGAGGGTGCTTGACAGACAGGCCCAGGATTGAGATGCCTGGGGAACATTTGAAGGTAGTCCATATCTTTGGAAAGACTGCAGACGCTGGCAATGATCAACTGCTGCTCCCGATGACGAAAAAGGCGGAAGGATACAACAACAAACAAATAGTACTAAAGAGGGAAAAAAATAAGGAACGGTAAATGAGAAAATAACAAAGATATTGTGCGTAACAATCACAGTAGGTTTACAAGGAAACGAAAGCAGACACTAGAGCACATTTGTTGCAAAAGTGAGCATTAAATATCAATAGTCAGCATTAGATAGCAATAGTCAGCATTAGATAGCAATAGTCAGCATTAGATAGCAATAGTCAGCATTAGATAGCAATAGTCAGCATTAGATAGCAATAGTCAGCATTAGATAGCAATAGTCAGCATTAGATAGCAATAGTCAGCATTAGATAGCAATAGTCAGCATTAGATAGCAATAGTCAGCATTAGATAGCAATAGTCAGCATTAGATAGCAATAGTCAAACATTATATAGCAATAGTCAGCATTAGATAGCAATAGTCAGCATTAGATAGCAATAGTCAGCATTAGATAGCAATAGTCACCATTAGATAGCAATAGTCAGCATTAGATAGCAATCAGCAATTAAGCGAGTGTTTTATATCATGTCTTGCTGTCCCTAAGTGTTAAGTTACTTTTGTATATAAAATAAACTTTAAATCATTGTCTATTACTTTTGTATATAAAATAAACTTTAAATCATTGTCTTAATTTTACTTTTTACATTTCTTCAATTTTTTTTGTTGATAAATCATTTTTATTTAAGTTGATAATCCAAATTGTGGTAAACAAGCGAATTGCGGGAATATAACTGAAGTTAGAGATGTACATGGTAATTAGTCCCGCGATACTGTGTTTGTGCATTAAACCTAAGTTGTCTTATGTTCTTTTTTTTTCTTATTTCTTCACAACGTATATAAAGCACAACAATTTTCTTTTAAACATATTTAAAGCGAGGCTCACCATTTCTGTCGTCGTTTCGCGTGTTAAATGCTGGGAAATAGAGACAAAATTAAAACATGTAATTTTGCGATTTGGTTCGGGTTAGGGCTAATGATATAGTTAGGTTCAGGGTTAGGTCTAGTTGTATGGGTATGTTAGGGCTATGTTTAAGTTTAAGGTTAGTGTTAGACTCATTGCTAGGGTTATGGTTATGCCTAGGATTAGGGATAGTGTTAGGCCTAGGGCTAGTGTTAGACTCATTGCTGGTTTTATGTTTATGGCTAGGTTTAGGGTTAGTGTTAGAGCTAGCGTCAGGCTTAGGGACAAGGGCCTTGATTAACGTTTCGATTCCAAACTTACATGTGGCCTCGGTCATTTCTGTTGCAGCTGAAAAGAACAGAAGCACAATTTGAACTATTCGAATAATTGTAATTGTACTTGTTTAGTTATTAAAATTATCATCATGATCATTAAAATGTTATTTTAAAAATGTAATGTAAATAAAATATTCACGCTTGATTAATTTAATTAAAAAACCAAACAATAAATAAATGTTACATTATAACATTGTACATATTAAGTGGATTTCACATGAAACAGTCCACGTTAAATGACAACATTATACTTGTTAAGTGAATTTCACATCAATCAGTCTAATTACGTTGAATACAAATTTTTTACGTACTTAAGTGGCTTTCACCCCGAATGGTCTACATTAAATGCCGATACTTACTGATGGCGGTAGTTCCTGACAGATCTGAAATATATTGAATACAAACTTAGAGTGATCTGTTTTCTCAAAGTTACAAGATAAGACATATAAAATAAAGAACAAGCGGTGCCCTGGGCGATGAATGAAGTTGACGTACATGAAAATATAGAAAAAAATTGCCACCCAGGGCAAAGCGTTAATATATAAAGTCCGCCCCCCCCCGCTCCCAAATTAACCTTTAACCAGAGACCGTTTTAAGTACTTTTCGCACCCCCTGTTGATGCTGCCCACGGCTAGTGTTCCTTTGACCAGCGTCGAAACCACGTGACTGATTATAGTACCATTTTATAACGACAATAATTCCAACATCTACAGGGATTTTTTTTAAGCGAATATTAATACTGATATCTTTAGACTATCATTACTATGTTTGTTTAAACGTAAAATTTATTTCTGTTGCCATGACGACACTGATATAAATCCTCGCTATCCTGATTAGAGGTTATGAGAGAGTGAAATTACACATACTACTAATAAATTGCCTGATTAGAGATTAATCAAAATAGTTAAATTACACATACTATAAAATTCCCCTGATTAGAGGATATGAAATTAGTTTAATTTGACATTTTAATGACCTGAAGAGAGATTATGTAATAAATTAAATAGCACAATTCTGTTATTATGAATAAATAAAATATTTTAAAAATCTTTTTTGAAAAAAGGACACGCTTTTATTTACATATAGAAAGTGCCCTAAAAAGAAGAAAATAAAAAACTTTCTATGATAACAGGTGAAATCCGTGAAACCTATCCAATACACATAAAAGCGTGGGGCGCCCATCCCAACTCATTTCTCTTTGCAACTATTCTTTTTGCATATAGATAAAGATATCTAATTAATATGATATTAGCATTTATGTGATCAAAGTTGTGAAACTTTTAATTTGTATTAATTTTCATACACATTTGTATTTTTGTTTCGCAGCCTTGTACATGATAGCGAGTTGTGATGAGGGTCCCCAAAGTGCAATAATGCAATAATTTAATTAAGGTACATTCGACCGATCTGAAATTTTTGATAGAATGCATTGTCAGCCAAGATCTATCTGTGGTACAATATTGAGATCTCTGGGACCATCAGAAGTGGTTTAATTTTACGTTACAAGATTTGACGGATGGATTGATGGATGGTTTATGGAAGGACGGATACAACATTCAAACAATGTGACTTAAATAAAAGCGTGTAATAATAAAATCAAGTTGAGGTAAGATTTCTTTAATGTAATAATAAAGTTACGTAGTTATTATGTGGGGAAACAGGAAGAAATGATTTTAAATAAATAAAATTTTAAATAAAATATACTAAGACGTATTCGAATGAATAAAACAGAATACAATAAGTAACTTTGAAAAATGGTTGAACTCACGTGACGAATAATGCATCGATAGTCTTACTAAAAAAGAAACGAGCTTAAAGATCAGTCGTCAAAAATGCCGGGGACTAAAAGCACATCTCTTCCGGCTTTAATATAAAAATTAATCAAACCTTTATCTAAATCTTAGTGATAGTTGTGTGCACTATCAAGTTAATAATAATACATTTTTGGGTTTGTTTTTTAGGTTGGGATCTGAATGTTTCATATTGAATGTATTTATAAATATATCTGCGAAACCATTTTTATGTGAAATGATGTGAGCCCAGCTGTTTGCATGGGTACTGCGCTTTTATACATTATAAAATTATCATTATTTTTATTATTAAAGAGTTTTTAAGTGAAAATTTATTTTTAAACGAACTTTTACTTCCAACGGTGTAAACAAGGTAACCTTTATTGGCAGCGTGTAAAGGGCAGTAACAAACACTTGGGCTTAAGTCGAAGTTTAATTTTTGACGTCTTCCAAAGTGGCGGGTTTATACTAGATAAGGCCCTAAGCGAGTGATGGCGAACCTTTTGAGGGCCGGGTGCCCAAAATTCAATTAAAACCTACTTATATATAAAATCAAAGTGCCAACACAAAGTTCCAACACAAAGTGCCAACACAAAGTGCAAGCAAAGTGGTTTGATTATTGATGTAACAATTTAGTTGCGTGCCGGCTGATGAGACTCTGCGTGCCGTCTGTGCCACGCGTGGCATAAATTAGCCATCACTTCCCTAAGCTATTTGAGATATAAGGCCTTTTGTAAGTTCAGATGTTCTACAACACTGCCAAATATGACACATTCTCAAACGGAGAACGTTTTTGGCGGCCCCCAAGAAAGCTACTATAGCTTGTGTTGATTATACGTCAATTCGGAACTGCAATTACCTCAACCTCTAAAAAAAACAACAACAAGAAAACAAACAAACGAAACAACACAAACAAAGGTAACATTTTTGGACAAATACGAAACAATTAAATGACCTATTTATTCGCCTATTCCCAAATTAATCACCCTTAAAATAATGCCTCGAGAACGGTTAGAATTAGGGGTAACTAACCTAAACTACACTCCCCCCGTCTTGTCTCCCTTTACTTCTTTTTCACCGAGGAAAACATTGACACTGATGAATAAATAAAGTAAACACTTCCTAATAGTACACACAACCAGTTATTTTAGTACTGTAGAATAGAAGCATGAAATTGTGCATTTTTGTAAAAATTGATTTACTGCCAGAAATTACTTTAACTAAATTAAAAGTCCTATGGAAATGTCCACCCGTTACATCCAGGGTGATAAGCCATGGCATCGAATGATTTACCTACAGCAGTGCTGTCCAACCTTTTTGACCCCGCGGGCCACATTTTTTTTCCTTACTAGGCCGGGGGCCGCAAGCAATTAACGTCTTAAGAAAATATTAAATGGATAAATACTTCCTACCTTATGTAACTTTGTCTCCTCATCAATACGAAAAATAACATGAATAAAAACTGTAACACATCTCTAATGTGATATTTGGCTTTGAACTGTACTTGCAATTTTCTTAATTTGGGGTTCGTATTCTGTAACTGCTGCTCTTATTAAGTTTTCCAAATGCTCATCAGTCAAAGCGTTTCGTTTTTTAGATTTTATATTATTCATGATGGAGAATCCAGCTTCACAGACGTAGGTACTCCCAAACATGGTTAATATTTTTCTACAACTTTTCGATAGTTGCGGAAATTCGTCTGCAGAAACATACGTCATCCAGAATTCAGTTGGCGACGAATTCGTATGTTTATCACGAAGCGGCGTGTTATGCTGAATCTCGATGATTTCAAGCTGCACTGCACCTTCGTCTGCTCCTAATATGGTCATTTTCGAGGCTATATTAGAGACATCACTAGTAAAAGGATTTTCTACAAAAAGCAAAACAGGTGTAAGATTTCGAATATCTTTAAATCGATCTGTGAAATCCAGCTTTAACTTTTCTAATAAAAGATAGAATCGCTCATTTGTGACAAGCTCTGGAAGTTGTTGAGCAGCCTTGGCAAGAGCTGGGAAGTGAGTAAAATTTGACTGATTTAGTTGGGTGATGAAAAAAATCGAGCTTGGATTAAAAAATACTGATTTCTCTCATTAGCGTTGGTAAGATTTGAAAACGTCCTTGCAATTTTAAATTTAATTTATTCAGGTGATCCGTGATGTCGGTTAGAAATGCTAATTTTACCAAAAAAATCAGGTAGTTCTATATAATTTAACAAATCTTCCTTCTTTTTAGACCTGAGAAACAGTTTTACTTCGTCAATTAGGTTCCAAAATCGTGACAGAACCTTTCCTTTGCTCAGCCAACGAACATCAGTATGAAGAATAAAATCCCCAAAATTGTTATCATACTCTTCTAACAAAGTCTTAAACTGCCTGTGATTTAATGGATTAGCTCGAATAAAATGAACACTTTTCACCACAACATCCATAACATTTTGCAATTTGTCATCCTTCAACTTTGAGGAAAGAGACTGCTGGTGAATTATACAATGATAAGAATGAATGTCTGGAAAATCATTGTCAGCCTTCAGCAAACCAATGAGTCCAACTTTCCTTCCTATCATTGCTGGAGCACCATCCGTTGTAACAGAAATCAGCTTCCTCAAATCGATGTTGTTGTTTAATAGAAATTCCTTCAGTGCTTTATATACATCCTCACCACGGGTTGTATTTTTTAATGGAATTAGTGTCAGTAATTCTTCTTTAAATGTCTGCCCCTTGTCAAACCTAGCCAAACTATAAGTTGGACCGTGTCAGTGATATCACATGATTCATCCAATGCCAGACTGAAACCAGAAGCGTTTTTTAAATCCGTAAGCAACTGCTCCAATATATTCCCGGACATACTTTCAACACGCTTTGCCACAGTCTGGTGGGGACAGCTGAAGATAAGATATTTGTTTCTTTATTTCTTCCTTGTTTTTAAACTCAGAAAATAATGAATCAGCACATTCTTGAAAACAAAGTTTAACCGTTTCACCATCCCGATACGATTTTTGTTTCTTCGCTAACAACCAGCTAATTTTAAAAGACGCTTCAGTAGCACAATCACTTGAACTCAAAATCCGGCGGAAAACATTTTGCTGGCTATTTAAATTCTTCTTTAAAGAACTAACTTTGTCTTCTCTTAGCTTTGTTCCCTTTCGGATATTCGTTATCAAAATCGGCATGCACTGACTTGTGGTGTCTCTGCAGATTTGACTTTTTGATAACAGAAATAGTAGCCTTACAAATCAAACACACTGGCTTTTCATTAAACAGAGAAAACAAAAATTCGAGTTCCCACGAAGATTTAAAAGTACGATTCTCTTCTGTAACTTTTCGTTTCCTACTCGCCATATTGGCTTTCTCTTTTTAGAAACAAAAGTCGTTTCAAAAATCGTTCCTGTTATTTCTCAGAATTTTTTCAAAAGTGAATTGCACTGTGACCACAAACACAGCTTTTATTCTGGTTTCTACTATTAGAATGGTTCACACTCTCGAAATGAATACCAGTTACTAGTTACTGGCTGGTCTTTTCTCTTTAAAAAATACTGGACCGATATTTATTCCCCCCCACCCCACCCCCCCACCCCCAAACCCAGGCAGGTTTATTTCAACTTGTTCACATTCCTCTGCAGTGACCTGGGAATATCATATAACGCCCTATGTGTCATTTTGATTATCCTTGTTCTTTTATCAACATTCCTTCCAGAACCAACATTAACTTGCGATTGTAGCTGAACATTGAAATTGAGACACTGACCAGGTAGCTACAATTAAAATCCGTCGGGCCACCGCTGACCCCGCTATGACCCCGCCCTGACAGAAGCAAGAGAAACAATTTCTGGATTGCCGTATCCAATTTAAGCTAGCCACAAGTTACCATATTGTTCACATGAAACGCCATGAACATAAATCTATCAAAACAAAACCTCTTTTGCGGCACCCCACCCCGTCTTATTAAAAAAGCAACATTTCTCGGGTAGTCTCTAATAAATTATTAAAAATACTGAATCACTTTTTTTTTAAATTAAAGAAAAGAAGAATTTTACCAAGATATGGCGGGCCATTTTAGACAGATCCACGGGTTGGACAGCACTGACCTACAGTATTTTGGAGAAACGCGTAAAAGGGGGGTATGCCCCCAGGCTGAGGGCATGACCCGCCTCTTTCTCCCGCCATCCGCATGACCACGCACAGGGCAAGAGGGCGATGGAATTTGGGGGGTGTTAGGTTACAAATAATCGTCAGTGACCAGAAGAAAAGATTTTATTGCTGTCAGACCTGACCATAGTCCAGGGAGATGCCCACTGTAGTTAATGTGGACCTGGGAAAAGTACGAAAAACAGTTTCGTCTCAGTGGCTTAAACCAGGAGGGCGTGTCACATATCTCCCACATACATTTGGCTAGCTATATGAGAACAGGGGCATGTTAGACCATGGAGTAACAGCCAGGGTGGCGAGTACAAAGCCAGGGAGGCAAGAGAGACGCCTGGGTGCCACTTGGACGCAGTACGGACAGAGACTGGGCACCGAGTACCAAGCGACGGCGAGTTTGAGTAGCGTTGCACTAAATAAAAGAACTGACTTGCTGAGAGGCGTGTTGTTACTGATTTGAACGAGAGGAGTAGAGATAGAGACACGGGCAAATCTTCTACAATTGTAGCGCTAAAATCTTCTAGAGTACTGTTTAGATTTTTTAAATTATTAATTCATATATTTATCTGACTGTCAGCCTATGACCAATGTGCGTCTATGTGTTGATATTAGTACGTAATGTTAGGAACGTATAGGAATATCAAGAGTGCAATGTATTTTGTCGATTTCTTGAAAATGTTTGTAAAGCGCGGTCAGCCAAGTCGTACGCTGGTGGACTGCGCTATAAAAGTGAATATATAACATTTTAAAATATATCAATCAATTTACCTGGAGTTTGAAAACAGCACGAATCTTTTGCATCTGGAATTGGTGAAAATTAACATGTAAGTATCAGTTATGTTGTAATTTAAATATAGCTTCTCGAAAAATGATATTTAAAAAGAATTATGTGTTTCTTATTATCTGTCAAATTTTTATTCATCTTCTCTCAGGTTGAAAATTGAACATTAAGAAATATTATTTAAATATTGGGCGCAGAAGCGTAACTGGGTTTTTTCGCGCCCTTGGCTAATTCATTTTTGGCACCCTTGAGAAATAGGGAAAGTACAAAATTATACAGATTAGAAAAATTGATTACGGAAGGACTAGCACTTGTTGCCCATGGCAACTGCCCCGGTGCCAAGTCGTTGTTACGCTACTGTTTGGGCGATAGACGACAGATGTGCACATGAAAATATTCATGTTAATTTAGCTCAACGAACGACGAATAATTTTAACTCTACGAAGTTCTAGAGCAGGGGTGGGTAAACTACGGCCCGTGGGCCGCATGCGGCCCGCCAGGGTATATTATGGGGTCCGTAGGCATGTACATGTTGCGATCGTGTGTCAATGTTAATTTTCTTTATTTAGAATTGTCGCTACATTAAAAAAAATTATTTCGATTATTTGATTCAAAGCTAAGGATATTAAATCGGTTGCATGGCTCCAACATCTATTAATGATCAGTAGTAATTAATTGTTAACATCATTATTCGAAACTGCATTTTAGCTCCCCCAGAAGTGGCTTTTGCCTACGATAAACACATTGGCGGTTTTGTAAAAATTGTAAATTTAAAAGTGAATAGACATTGATTCAATCATGTTTGCTGCCAAAATAAAGAAAGATTGAGGACGAATGTTTTGTTTTTAATTATCATTGGACTTCTAAATATTGCTTCACGAGCGTTGGCAGGAAAGCAGTCTGCTTGCTGTGCCGTGAGTGTGTGAGCGTCTATAAGGAGTGCAACTTAAAAGACACCATTAAAACACAAATGGTGGATTTCGGACACAATATAACGAACGAAGAGAGATAAAGGAATTGCCAAGAGTTGGTTAATAATTTTAAAGAAGCAGCAATCGGTTTTCACCAAACAGTCTTTAATACAATATGCTGCAACCGAGGCCAGTTTATTGCTGTCCCATAAGATTGTAAAACAGAACAAGTCTTTTTTTGACAGCGAGTTCATCAAGTAATGCTTGTCAGATGCAGAAAACATTATGTGTCCAGAAGAGAAAGCAACATTTGATAGCACTTCCTTATTAAGGAGAACTGTAGTCAACTGTGTTGAAAAAATCAGCGACAATTTGATGCACCAACTTTGAGATGCAAGCAAAGACTTTTTGTGGTACTCTCTAGCGTTGGACAAAAGTACCGATGTACAGGACACAACAAGAATTTATATGGGGAATAAACACTCGTTTTGAGCTTACCGAAGAATTATTTAGTGTTGAGATATTCAAAGACACAACTACAGGCCTGGATTTATTCATCGCTATTGAGAGCTGTGTTAAAAGAACTGGGTCGGTGTGGAACAAGATAGCAAGTGTAACAACCGATAGACTGCGTGCTTTGACTGGAAAAAACGTAGGTCTTGCGAAGTTGATAAAAAAAATTAAAGAATAACATCCTGACCACACACTCTTACCTCTCCACGGTGTCATCCATCAGGTAAATCTGTGTAAAGCTGCGTTGAATATCAAGCATGGTATTGACCCAGTTCTCTGTGTGATAAACCTCACCAGAGCCAGGGCACTTAACCATTTCTGGTGACAAGTACAAGTCTCAGTTGGATGCCTTGGCTGTGGAATTTGAAAGGAGGTTCCAAGACTTCAAGAACTCGGAACCACTCTTCATTATCCTCAGTTCGCCCTTTAGCACAGAAGCTGATTCAGCCCCAGAGGATATACAGTTAAAGCCGCTTGACTTACAAGCAGATTAGGACCTGAAGGAGAAGTTCAAGTCAGTTCTTCTGCTGGAGTTTTATGGATGTTTGCCAGCAGCAGGATTTCCTTACTTTAAAAAATTTGCTGCCAAACTTTTGTCACTATTTGGGTCCATATATATATATATATCTGTGAGCAAGCTTTTTCTTGTATGAAAATAAACTAGTCTAAGGACAAATCGATGTTGCCTGACTGCAATTTGAATGCAGTCATGCGAATCAGAACCAGTAAATGGTTCTCCCAATTCAAGAACATTATCAAGAATTGTGCACAGTCACATAGTTCTAATTAATTATAATTGTACTCTATGATTAGCTTGTATGTAAATTAATTTCCTACTTCTTCATAGTAATTTTGACAGGTAACAATAGACTTTATTGATATAATAATGAAGAGTAAAATGTTATTATCAAATTAGAAACTGTTTCAGTTCGTATTTTAAAATGTAATTTACATGTGTAGTAGACTGTGAATGTGAAAAGAAATAACAAGTACATGGTTATTATCATTAATTTGTATTGGGACGTTGTCAGTTGATTCCGTTAAAGTGGACAATATATATATATGCGGCCCACCTATAATAATAAAGTTTTAAATGCGGCCTTCCGTAAAAAAAAAGTTTGACCATCCCTGTTCTAGAAATATTATGTTAGAATTGCGTCAACAGTTGTACTGTAAAGGACGTTAAAACACAATAAATATGCCATACAACATCACACCCATTTTGATACGCCACTAAGTCAGGGCAACTGGTCATTAAGATAATGTTACGCCCCATCAAATTACGAGATCATGAGTATCATGCATCTTACCGCGTATATTTTCAAAAAGACAGATACTTAGTTATCTGTCTATAGTTTATATGAAATCGATAGTTACATCTAACTGTGTAATGGTGTTCATAAGATCGATAATGACATCTACTTGTGTGTGATGTTCATAATATCGATACTTACATCTACCTGTGTATGGTGTCACTAGATCGATACTTGCATCTACCTGTGTATGGTGTCACTAGATAGATACTTACATCTACCTGTGTATGGTGTCATGAAATCGAAACTTACAGCTACCTGTGTATGGTGTCATGATATCGATACTTACATCTACCTGTGTATGGTGTCACTAGATCGATACTTATATCTACCAGTGTATGGTTTCATGATATCGATACTTGCATTACCTGTGTATGGTGTCATGATATCGATACTTACATCTACCTGTGTATGGTGTCACTAGATCGATACTTACAGCTGTAGAAAAAGACGATGACAAGACTGAAGGCGACGACGATTCCAGATAACCATAGTGAGACCAGTGTGAGAACCTTCAGTGCTGAAACAAATGTTTACATGGGTGGGACAAAGTAAGTACATGGGTGGGACAAAGTGTGTACATGGGTGGGACAAAGTTTGTACATTGGTTTGACCCAGTGTGTGCATGGGTGGGACATAATATGTACATAGGTGCGACCCATTGTGTACATGGGTGGGACATAGTGTGTACATGGGTGGGTTAAAGTGGGTACATGGGTGAGACCCAGTGTGTACATGGATGGGGCATAGTGTGTACAATTGCGGGACAAATTATTACACGGGTGGGACAAAGTATGAACATGGGTGGGACAAATTGATTAAACGTGTGGGACAAAGAGTGTAAACGGGTGGGACAAAGTGATTAAACGTGTGGGACAAAGAGTGTGAACGGGTGGGACAAAGTGAGTTCATGGGTGGGACAAAGTGAATACAAGGATGGGACAACCAGGTTAGGTGTGTAGGTATTAACTCATTTTTTTAAAGATCTGTGTATTTTCAGTGTCTGTCTTTATGCATATGTGTTATTGACAGGGCATGAGAGGGAGTATTTTTTTTGCCAGTGAGTATTTTAATAGTTGTAAAGATTCCAAAGCTTCTCCAAATTAAATTAATTTTAATTACCTTCTTGGGTGTTCAAGTGATTTTTTTTTGTCAAAGAAATTTTTTTGATGTGCAAATTCATGTTTTTTACACAACTCAGCGAGACTAATGCTCTGCCGCTGTTACTAAGTTTTGTTATATAACAGAATATGTTTGTGTTATCTGAACAATGAACTGAACGAACACGCCGTGTGTCCTCACCATCAAGGCAATGCTCACATGATGGTGTCGTCTCGACAATCGCTGGGGAAAAATAACAGTAGCAATAAAAATAGCAATAGAAATATGTTTTAAAAAAAAATTTCCATAATTTAAGGCTAACAAAAAGGGCTACACTATTCATCATTGTATCATTTAAAATTTCAAATATAATTTTGATTATATCTGATTTTAGGTGATATGTAGTTTGGATGTTATGGTTAGAGTAATGGTTTCGGTTATGCTAAGATTTGGACCTTTTTCACCAGAACTTTTTTTTATTTATAAAATAAAAATAACCTATTTTAAGTCTTTAATATTGTTTTTAAGCAGCTTAATTCCTCTGTTATATTGGTCACTCGTAGTGTGAGAGATTTCATATGTTTAATGTATACGCTGCTGGTTGGGTTTGACGTAAGAATGAAAAACATGCTTATATATATATATATAAACACACCCAGTTATTTAATATTTTTTATAATGAACTAAATGTTTGTCAAATGACTTATGTCACATGCAGAGTGCTATTGTTCTCAAAACGACGAAGAGGAAACAAACAAATCTATTGTTACGCAACATATACGCATTTTTATATTTATATCGACAATAATTTTAAACTACTATTGATAGGTCGCATAATTACATTCACTTTTTTCTACAAAAATCAAATGAATTCTGTATAAAAATAGCATCTTTAATGTGTAAGATAACTCTGCAGCTTAATAATTCTTACTTGTAACCTGTTACGACCTAAAAACCTCTCGCAATATCTAACTGGCGCTAAATGCACTAGGTTCTAAGCCAAATATGACCTTAACCAGTGAGGGTATAAGTAAACCAAAGTAAATTAATATTATAAAAAATATATTAAATATAAACCTTACCCTAACCCTATAACTCACCCTAACCCTAGCTCTAAACCTTACCCTAACCCTAAACCTTATCCTAACCCTAGCCTTAAACCTTACCTTAACACCAGCCCTAAACCTTACCCTAACCCTAAACCTTACCCTAACTCTAGCTCTAAACCTTACCCTACCCCTATAGCTTACCCTAACCCTAGCTCTAAACTTTACCCTAACACCAGCCCTAAACCTTTCCCTAACCCTAAATCTTACCCTAACTCTAGCTCTAAACCTTACCCTACCATTATAGCTTACCCTAACCCTAGCCTTAAACCTTACCTTAACACCAGCCCTAAACCTTACCCTAACCCTAACCCTAAACATAACCTTAAATTTATTCATAACTCCAGCCCTTAACCAAACCTTAATTTTAGCAATAAAATTTACCCTAGCCCTAGCCCTAAGCCTTACTCTAACCCAGGCCCTGGACTAACCCTAACCCTAGCCCAGGACCTAATCCTAACTAGAGCCCTAAAATTAACCCTGCCATGACATTAGCTCTAAACCTTACCCTAACCCTATAACTTACAATAACCCTAGCCATAAATTTTAACCTAACCCTATACCTTAGCTACCCAGTCATAAACTTAACCTAACCTTAGCTACCCTACCCTAAACTTTAACCTAACCCTTATACCTTAAGCTAACCCTAGCCCTAAACTTTAACCTAACCCTATACCTTAAGCAAAGCCCTAGCCATAAACTTTACCCTAACCCTAGCCCCAAACCTAATACGTCTGTTTTGGTGACTGGCACCACGCCGTCTCTCTGTTTATGATCCTTCTACTTACTTACACGTTGTGCAGTGCATGCATCTGGTGGCTGCAAAGATTCAAACAAAAGATTCAAACAAAGATTCAAACAAAATATTCAAACAAAGATTCGAACAAAGATTCAAACAAAGATTCAAACAAAGATTCAAACAAAGATTCAAACAAAGATTCAAACAAAGATTCGAACAAAGATTCAAACAAATATTCAAACAAAGATTCGAACAAAGATTCGAACAAAGATTCAAACAAAGATTCAAACAAAGATTCAAACAAAGATTCAAACAAAGATTCGAACAAAGATTCGAACAAAGATTCAAACAAAGATTCAAACAAAGATTCTAACAAAGATTCAAACAAAGATTCAAACAAAGATTCCCACAATAAACTTTGTTGTCATATTTACAGTAGCACCATGTTGGTAATAACTTAATGGCACAAAGATAAGCACAAATATTTCTGAATGATGTGTTGATAAAATTAAAAGATCAAAAGTTTGCATTACAAAATGTAATCTGACAAGTGCAGTTATTGTTATAATTTTCATAACGTTGTAAGCTGTGACTCTACAATTGTTTTTTTTTCGGATCTAAGTAGTACATCATTAGATTCTTAATACATTGATTTTTTTTTAATTTAGTGGCAGCTACGCTGATAGACTTTTCTGGACATTTTCTAATTGCACACATTTATAAATGGTGCTATCAAGTGGTTTCGTGTAAAAATTCATATCATGACATTGTTTGTACAACAAAAGGAGATAGATCCCAAAATGACTTTGAGAAGAGAACTGGAGGCAGACGCTATAAAAGGGAGGGCAAAACTATGGAGAGCTGGAGATACTGGACCAAGACCAGTGTAACAGGCCAGATGAACCCCTGACAAAAATTTACCCGTGGGTTAATCTAGCCTATAAGGCCAGAATATAATATACCGCTTTGGCAACATGAGGATATGCGACACTGTGTGACAATGGGGAATGGGTTGTTTAAGAACTTTGACGTCATATCACAATCGCATAACTTTAAATGAAACTCGACTTAATTATTTTTTTTATTGCTAACCATTTATTTAATGATGTTTTATATGACTTCACGCTTGTTACGATATTTCAGTGCAGCAGAAAAATACGGCTTTTATGGAAAAGGGGGTTGGGGAAGCTTTGTGACTTTCAATTTGTTTTTGTTTTTTTTCTTTCGGATCTAAGTATTTTTTGCGGTTTTTGTTTTGTTTCGTTAACGTTTGGCTAGGTTTTCTCAAAATTAGAACTGTCAGCACTGTACTAGGCTCTAAATTTGATTTAAAATAGACCCAGAAAGTGGAACTCTATATTTCAGAAATACCAGCTCCCAGTTACTAAAACCTAAAAAAACGAGGTAAAGACATGACACCTAGAGTCCCAGAGCTACTCGTCCACGAAGACAAAGTGGACACAAGGTTCAACCACCACTAGGTCACTACCATAATAGGGGAAGAAGGAGTGCAGTGCATCGCACATAACCCGTGTGTCATGTGCTGGTGAGAAACATCACCCGTGTGTCATGTGCGGGTGAGAAACATCACCCGTGTGTCATGTGCTGGTGAGAAACATCACCCATGTGTTTTGTGCTGGTGAGAAACATCACCCGTGTGTCATGTGCTGGTGAGAAACATCACCCATGTGTTTTGTGCTGGTGAGAAACATCACCCGTGTGTCATGTGCTGGTGAGAAACATCACCCATGTGTTTTGTGCTGGTGAGAAACATCACCGTGTGTCTTATCCTGGTGAGAAACATCACGCGTGTGTCATGTGCTGGTGAGAAACATCACCCGTGTGTCATGTGCTGGTGAGAAACATCACCCATGTGTTTTGTGCTGGTGAGAAACATCACCCGTGTGTCATGTGCTTGTGAGAAACCAATTGCATTGTACAAAGCCACCCCCTACCCCACCCCACCTTAATTAGTCCCAGGAGTTAGTTCACATATTTAATGAAATGGAACCGAAATTAACGAGTGAATCTATTCGCACCTCATGCCCTCACTCAGAGACCAACACACAAACAACAAAACATGTTTATTGTTTTTGTAAGCAAGTAAAATTTACTGCGTATATTTCTTGATTTTTTGTTGCTTTGCAAGAATAGCTCTCCGTCAGCTTTTAACCCTCCCCCCCCCAAACACACAATTCCCGCGCCACTTTTTCTTTAGTCGGACAGCAACACTTTGTCCCACGAATATCACCTTATCCATTGCATTCTCTCATTTTGTTTTTATCTCTTTCCTTCTCTCTCTCTCTCTCTCTCTCTCTCTCTCTCTCTCTCTCTCTCTCTCTCTCTCTCTCTCTCTCTCTCTGTCTCTCAAGTTCCTTTTCTGTAAATGTGTCTCTATCTCTGTCTCTCCCTCCCTCCATCTCACACTGTTTGTCCATCTCTCTCTGCCTCTCTCTCTCTCCCTTTCTGTCACTTTCTCTGTCTGTTTCTCCCTCTGTCTTTGTGTCTCCCTGCGTCTCTTTTTCTCCATTTCTCTTTTTTTCTCTATTTCAGTCTCTGTCCTCATTTTCTTTCCTTCTCTCTTTGTCTGTATGTCTTTCTTTCTCGCTCTTTCTGTTTATCTCTCTCTAACTCTATTTCTCTCTCTCCGACACTCTCTCTCTCTCTCTCTCTCACTGTCGCTAATTAATCGTCTCTCGCTCCGTCTATTTTGTCTCTCTCTCTCTCTCTCTGTATCTTTCTCTCTTTGTATACCTTTCTCACTCCCTCTTTTTCTCTGGCAGCCTGTTTCTCTCTGTCTCTCTCTTTCTTTCTCTCTCTCTCTGTGTCTCTACCTCTCTTTCTCTATCCCTCTTTCTCTGTCTGTCTTTGTTTTTCTCTCTTTCTCTCTGTCTCTCTCTGTTTCGTCCTCTCTGCTTCTCTGTCTCTCTCCGGATAACTTCATAATGAATGTGACATAATTCCGCAACGAATTTTCTTCAATTCACCTAGCCCCACCCCCTATTTGTTTCTAAGTAACTGAATGTATGATTGTGTGTATGTGTATGTGATAGGGAAGTCACCAGGTGTCTTTTTAATAAGGTGTGCAATACCAGGGGGGGGGCTACGAATTCTTCAAACGATGTTATAACTAAAGAATTGTGATCACTGTTTGCTAGTGTGTTTGTGTGTGTGTGGGGGGTGGGTGAAGGTGTTAATAATCTCTTGTTTTAACAACAGTCAGAGCCAGTTTTCTAATCTCCTGCGTGTGTGTGTGATGTAGGTGTTGATAATTTCTTGCTTTAACAACAGTAACAGCCAGTTAACTACTGGAAAAAAAAACATGTTATCGTATAAATGGTGTTAATTTGAGTTTTTCAATTTTTTGTTTTAGTGTCAAAAATATTACTTTTCAAAATTTAATTTCCCCCACTTTGTATTGAATATGGAAATTAATAATGCGATATAAAATTCAAGCCAAAATATTGATGACTAGCAAATATACAATATCTTATTTTAAAAAAGAATAAAGCAACGTGTATATAACAATGTAATATATAAGTATATGTTATTTTGAGAGAATTTAATATGCACTGGGCTGTAACCACTTAATTGTGTGCATATGACTTTTTTTGTCAGTCCTATGGCGCCCACATTTTTCATAAGCCCAACTAACTTATCCTTGTTTGATAAATACGAAATACTAAACTTCCTGTAATGTACACAAAGTATTTAATAATTAACCATCATCAAATCCTCTTTTTACATTGTTCCATTTTCCAAAATAAAAATATGAGCTAAAACAATGACGTCATATAATATTTTTTTACAACGCGTCTTTAATTTGTAGTTAATTTGCATACCTTTTGATGCACACTTTGTATTAAATATAATATCAATCAATGACGTTATATTGTATTTTGTTTACAGTGCTAATCATCACACGATTTTTTAACAGCTATAGACTGTTGTACATCGTTCCTCAGCGTTCCACATTGAGTGAGTGTCTTAGGCTTTTATATTATACTAGATGCCCCGCGGCGTAGCATACGCCGCAGACTTGCTCATGAAGAGTTCTTTTACCCCTTTAAATTAATGCACTTTTTAAGGGTGCCTACGGTGCCGACCTTTTTCAAAACCCCAACTAACTTGTCCTTGTTTGATCAATATGAAATATTAAACTTTCTGAAATGTACACAAAGTATTTTGTAATAGGGGTTGTAGGGCGCCTATGGCGCCCCCTTTGTTTTTTGATGTTATAATTAACCATCATCAAATCCTCTTTTTACATTGTTCCCTTTTTACAAAATTAAAATATCAGCGAAAACAATAACGTCATATAATTTTTTTACAGCGCATATTTAATTTGCACACCTTTTGATGCATTGGTGCAGTAATTTGGTGCGCTGCTTTCTAAAATTAGTATCTGTTGCACATGCAGCTTCTTGTTGCCTCGCAGGGTCTGACCACAAAGAGAATAATATATATATATAGATATGTTTTAAAGGGGTATACTATGGCCTGGTTTGGGAGGGGAGGCTATTCTGGCATAGGTTTGTTTAACCTCTTATCAGGGGTTTCATCTGGCCTGTTGCACCGATATGTCTGGGCAGCCTTTATTCCCCTGACGGTACGACTGGCGATGGTGATGATGATGATATACATACAACATCTTCTGTGTGTTGGTTCATTATTTTGTGAGTGTTGGTACAACATTAATTTTGTTTGCTTTGCTACAACATTTTCTGAGCGTTGGTACAACATTTGCTGAGTGTTGGTACAACATTTCCTGAGCGTTGGTACAACATTTTCTGAGTGTTGTTACAACATTTTGTGTTTGTGCATAACATTGTGTCCTATTTAGTACAACCTTATGTGTGTGTTTATACAACATTTGTGTGTGTTTTTATACAAAATTTGAGGTATGGGTGTGTGTGTGTTTGTACAACATTTTTATGTGTGTCATAAAACTTTTTTGTGTATGTGTTTGTACACATGTGTATGTTACAAATTTTTGTGCGTGCGTACAGCTTACGTCTAAATGCACACGTGATCGTGCCCTTCCTGTGGCAGGCGTCCCAGTACATGAGGTGGTAGTTGGTGCTGTGGTCCGGCAGGACGATGTTAGCTATGACACACTCGGGAAGGGACGGGTCGCTCATGTCTATCAGGGCCATGTCCCTTGTACAGTTTGAGTTTCGGCAGTTTTAAATCCTCGACGCAGAATTGCAGTTGGTGTTGAGATTTGGGAGCGAGTAACCACTGACAATTTTCCGTTGAGATTATGACGTCGTCTAACTGAATTTTTATTAAGGGTTTTCCTGGGGAAAAAAGTTGTTTCAAGTTTTGATTATTTTTAAGTTGTCTTTGTTAGTAGGTTCTTTTGTTTGTTTTGTTAATTGCTCTTCTTTTGAGTTTTTTTTTGAGTTTACATTAGAATTGTAAGTTCAAGTACTGTTTCGTGTTAAGAATAATCATCTAACTTACCTATCTAGATATTCCTGGACCCAGATACTTACTTATTTCTGAACAGGAAGGAAAACCTGCAGAGTATCACATCATTTTCCATTATACCTTTAAAATTAGCCACATGTCTACGTTTTGATGTTTAAATATTAAGCTCATATAGTCCACAAATATTTTATTAGTTTTAAAAATAAACATCAACAATAAAAACGATATAAAAGTAAACTGATTTATAGCGGTAACATTTGCAATGGTATTTATAATATAAATTATTTTTTAATGTCTTTTTTTCTCCTTTTTTTAATGGTAATTTGCTGTCTTGCTGTTGTTTGCTTCTTTGTTTATATTTATATGCATGTATTAATTTCTTTGCCTGAGAATGAATTAGTCATTTCGAAAATCATTTCATTTAATGAAGAAAATAATTATTGTTCATAAAGAATTCACCGGCCGCTGAAGTTCACAAAATGATGTTTTAAACATGAGATATCAAGTACATTAGGTTAATAGTATATTTTATACATGATATATCTTTACACCACAATTAGACATCATACAACGTTCATATCTTTACATTAGAACGGGCCATCATACAACGTTCATATCTTTACATTAGAACGGGCCATCATACAACGTTCATATCTTTACATTAGAACGGGCCATCATACAACGTTCATATCTTTACATTAGAACGGGCCATCATACAATGTTCCTATCTTTACATTAGAACGGGCCATCATACAACGTTCATATCTTTACATTAGAACGGGTCATCATACAACGTTCATATCTGTACATTAGAACGGGCCATCATACAACGTTCATATCTGTACATTAGAAAGGGCCATCATACAACGTTCATATCTTTACATTTGAACGGGCCATCATACAACGTTCATATCTTTACATTAGAACGGGCCATCATACAACGTTCATATCTTTACATTACAGCGGGCCATCATACAACGTTCATATCTTTACATTAGAACGGGCCATCATACAACGTTCATATCTTTACATTACAGCGGGCCATCATACAACGTTCATATCTTTACATTAGAACGGGCCATCATACAACGTTCATATCTTTATATTAGAACGGGCCATCATACAACGTTCATATCTTTATATTAGAACGGGCCATCACACACCGTACTTATCTTTATATTAGAACGGGCTATCACACACCGTACTTATCTTTACAACACAACGGACAATCATACACCGTACTTATCTTTACAATGCAGTGAACAATCATACACCGTACTTATCTTTACAACACAACGGAAAATCATACACCGTACTTATCTTTACAATGCAGTGGACAATCACACACCGTACTTATTTTTACAACACAGTGAACAATCATACACCGTACTTATCTTTACAATGCAGTGGACAATCATACACCGTACTTATCTTTACAACACAGTGGACAATCATACACCGTACTTATCTTTACAACACAGTGGACAATCATACACCGTACTTATCTTTACAACACAGTGGACAATCATACACCGTACTTATCTTTACAACACAGTGGACAATCATACACCGTACATATCTTTACAACACATTTGACAATCATACACCGCACATATCTTTACAACACATTTCGCTTACATACACCGTACATATTTTTACAACACAATGCTCTTGCGTACATCGCGTCATCGACTCTAGCCTCCCGAATTCGACCAACCTTTAATGCTACACTTCTGGCTGGCTGACCGCTGGCAAGTGTCGAAGTAAGATGCGGTCAGCGTGGTCATACGTTTCACGGCCACCACCGTCACAGCGATGCACGCGCCGAGTTTCTGGTGTCGGTCCATGACGTCATAGTCCATCGTCAGCGTCGGATCCGCCAGGTTCCCCGTGCACAGCTTGAAGGTGTGGGGGTCCTGGTCGAGGAGGGAGATGGTGCAGTTGGGGAGCGCCCAAAGATTGGTGCCCCCATCCATGGTCAGGTTGACGTCAATTTTCCCGCCTGGTTAGAGAGTCATAGCAAATACGCTTTATGAGAGTATAACAACAGCCAACGAGTATCATTAGTGTTTTGATTATCAGAATTATAAATTTTTTCATGAGATGATTTCGTCTACACTATTTTTAATTAACTTTTTAAAAAAATCTAGGATTTAGGATCCACAACTCACGAAAGATCTAATTACAATTTGAAGACCATACATTAAATTTAGATAACTCATTTAATAGGCTCAAGACCCAAATTGCAGCATTTCGAATTTTCTCCTTTGGTTTGAAATGCTTGAATTCGTTTAACAAATATTGAGTTTACTTTCAAAATATTCGGACACATAACAGATTTTTGGAGGTGACAAATTGATTTGTATATTTTTATTATTGCACAATAATGACTCTGTGGATATACTTCCTCGCATATTAAATATTTTTGCAAAGGAATAAGAATAAACTGTTTAACGTTTTCTTTTTGAATGTTTAGTTTCAGTTTTTTAAAGAATGTTTGGATTCCGAAACAGAAAGTAATCATTAATTTTTTTAAGAGAGCATTTAAATGTGAAACTAATATTTTTATAGTGTTTTGTTAAAAAAATGCTATTTACAATGGAATCAATGGTAAAAAGTTAAGGCTGCTTTCGTCGCTATTGTACTACAAACTAATTCAATGGACATGTTTTAAAATATTCTTCTTTAAATTCCTGATTTACAAGACAAATAAAAGAACATTAGCAACAGGCCAACCACTAGAAATATTTTGACCCCGTGGACAAAGGGGAAACGAGAGGGCATCAGAAATGTGGACATTTGGTGACGAGCCACCTAGACCAATTTAAGACCTTTGGAGTCGTTCCAATGTTTAAGAATGCAGTCGTAAAACTACCCCGCGACTTACTGTACACTTTCGGAACCAACAGGCGCGTTGAAAAATAACATCTCCTGAGCGGGTCTGACGTACGCACGAGGTACCCGTGGATGTAGCTGCCGCCCCACTCCGGTCTCGCCGTCTGGTTGAACACGAAGCTGTAGTCGTGGCCGTGCGCGACCAGGCAGTAGCACCCGGCCGTGTGGTTGACCCTGCACAGTTGATGGGACAGGCGAATGGTACAGGCGACTGGCTTGGGGAGAGAAAATATAAACATTGATCTGTCGTGTAAATTTTTAATATGAACTTTGTAATGAACATTTTAAATTTTACACTTTTAAATAATCACTTATAATTGAACACTTTTATTGAAGCCTTTTAAAAGTGAACACTTTTAAATGAACAATTTTTAAATACAATTTTAAATAATCACTTTTAAATGAACACTTTTAAATGAACACATTGAAATGAACACTTTTAAATGAACACTTTTAAATGAACACTTTTAAATGAACACTTTTAAATGAACACTTTTAATTGAACACTTTTAAATGAACACTTTTAAATGAACACTTTTAAATGAACACTTTTAAATGAACACTCTTAAATGAACACTTTTAAATGAACACTTTGAAATGAACACTTTTAAATAAACACTTTTAAATGAACACTTTTAAATGAACACTTTTAAATTGACAATTTTAAATGAACACTTTTAAATGAACACTTTTAAAAGAAAATGTTCAAAAAAAACCTTTAAAATAATAATTTTCCAACTACGATAATTTTCTATCTCTTTATACGTAATTCTCTATCCAGTCCATCTTTTTCTGTGGAGTTTTACTTTCATTTAATCTTCATTTTAGAAAAGGTAAATAATAATCTTGATATAATCTTTCAATTATTTAGGTTTATAGGGATTTTTTAATGTTAAAGCATTTATCATATAATCGTTTTCTGTACACTGGTCATACCACTTCAACACATCACCTCTGTATATCATTTTTGTCTCCCCAGACATATTTCTAATTGATTATAGACCATCAGTGTATGTAACTCAATCTAACGAAACACACCAGGTCCGTCTAATTCCTAGCGTCATTGGGACCCAAGGTGAAGTGCATACCATTTCAACAGATTCACTCTTGATTATAATGTTTGTCTCCCAAGACAGGTTTCTTACTGATTATTGGCCATACATGCATGTAACTCAATCTAACGAACACACCAGGTCCGTCAAGTTCTCAGCGCCCTTGGCACCGAAGGTGAAGTGCATTGTGTAGGCGGTCGGGTGCTCATCGGAAGTGAAGTCCAGGGCGCCGGTCACTATCAGATGGTCAGTGTCGGCCAGGAGTCCGTGAAGACACCTACCGGAAGAGTAGGCACGGATACCAGTTTCATACTTGATTGTGAGGAACCCTGGGAACAAAAGGAACTTTGGATTTACAACGATGTTCAACCGAAGTTTTGTCACTGACACGCAAAGTTTTCTTAATTTAATTTAATATATCAATTTAAACCCAGGGCGTAGTAAATGGTGTATAGGGTCCATGGGGTTGAAGTCCCCCAAGGCAAAAATTTCTCTCCTTTTCTCTTTATATTGAAAAGGCGGTATTGTCAGCCACCTGCTGAGAGATCGATTTAAATGGGGCGCTTGCTTTGGATACGCCTCTAATTATAAGAAAGAAATGAATTTTTAAAATATCAACAACAAAAAAATTGCAGTGGAGAAAAATTTAGTGTTCATTGAATTAATTAAACGTTACAACTAACTATAAAATATAAAGAAAACCAAAACGTGAAAGAAATAATAAAAGAATTAGTACAGCGACCTCACACCCGCCCTTTTAGACGACCTGGAATTCATATAGTAGTCTACAATAATATTTAGTTGTAAGCCTGTGTGGATTCAAGTAGTCTCTAGACCATGGATTTATCTCACCTCTAGACCATGGATTAATCTCACCCCTAGACCAGGGATTAATCTCACCTCTAGACCAGGGATTAATCTCACCTCTAGACCGTGGATTAATCTCACCTCTAGACCATGGATTAATCTCACCTCTAGACCAGGGATTAATCTCACCTCTAGACCAGGGATTAATCTCACCTATAGACCAGGGATTAATCTCACCTCTAGACCATGGATTAATCTCACCTCTAGACCATGGATGAATCTCACCTCTAGACCAGGGATTAATCTCACCTCTAGACCATGGATTAATCTCACCTCTAGACCAGGGATTAATCTCACCTCTAGACCAGGGATTAATCTCACCTCTAGACCAGGGATTAATCTCACCTCTAGACCAGGGATTAATCTCACCTCTAGACCAGGGATTAATCTCACCTCTAGACCATGGATTAATCTCACCTCTAGACCATGGATTAATCTCACCTCTAGACCAGGGATTAATCTCACCTCTAGACCAGGGATTAATCTCACCTCTAGACCAGGGATTAACTCACCTCTAGACCAGGGATTAATCTCACCTCTAGACCAGGGATTAATCTCACCTCTAGACCAGGGATTAATCTCACCTCTAGACCAGGGATTAACTCACCTCTAGAACACATTGAAAGAAGAATGGTGATCAAAAATACATCAGTATATGTCCTTGAGAAGGTGGGTATAGAATTCGTGGTAGAGATCATCATGGGTTGATTTCAGTCAACTTGAAAGAGATAATCGTATACATTTTATCTTATCTTATCTATCTTATGTATCTTATCTCATCTCATAGCATAATACAAACACTCTAATGAAACCCGAAAATTGGGATTTGGCTTAGCTGGTTTTAAGGAAATAATATTTTAGTCGCGTGCCGGCTGATGAGGCCCTGGGAGTCTACTGTGGCACGCGTGCCATAGGTTCGCCATCACTAGACCAGGGTTATGATAATCGCTTTGGGTGCGTGGGTTCGAGAGTTCGAATCCCGGAAGGCCCCTTACTTATCTTTTGTTATTATGCAGCAATATTCATTTAGATCACTATGACTATGTTGTTGTCATCTCATGTTATCATTTATTCTAAGGAATTAAATTAAGAGGTATACCAGGAAAGTGAGCCCTAAAGGCTAACTGCTAGCAATTTAGCTGGGAGTATTCAGACTTATATAATTTAAGGGGACTGTGGTAGAAAAGTATAAGATAGCTACATCAAGATCATATAATATATCTTCGTGTCAAGAATGTACAAAGAATGTATCGATCTAAAAATCCTTTTAAAGCTTGAAAAAAACTAGCGACGTCATCATACCATGGCCCGTTGGTCTAGGGGTATGATTCTCGCTTAGGGTGCGAGAGGTCCCGGGTTCAAATCCCGGACGGGCCCATCATGTTTTGGTCAAGATGTCATCGTCCTCTCAAGTTGCTGTCATTCTCACCATGAGAGTGAGAGCTCGTGATTGTTTGGAGATTGTGGTGGGATAATTTAGGAAATCTAATCATGTTCAAACATTTTTTTACACTGCAATTTTATAATTTGATGGTCACTAGCTTCCGTTTGAATGCTAGAAATATATCTAGAAATAAAGTGAAAACACGTGCCCAAAATTCAACCAAAGTTCACTTATTATTACTACAGTTCCAACACTCCAATTAAACCTAAAGATGGGTTTTTGAATTTGCAAAAAAACACAATCTTGTCTTATGACTTAAAGAAAAAAAAACACAAAGAAGAGAGTTTTCAAATTAAAAAAAAACAACTGGAAATAGATGGTTGTGCGTAATTAATGGGATTTTTTTTAGCTGATAATTTGTCAAGCCTTGGCTTCGTTAATTTAAGCGCAACACATTCAGCACGCATGTAATCTGTCACACTGCGTCACAATTGATGTCATTAAAAGCTGAAAACAGATGTTAACATTCATAAGATGATTAAAAAATAAAAGCGTGTAAAATATGGAGAATAACTTTACACTCCACCTTCTCAAGTGTTGCACGCAGATGAGGGAATTTTCTTTCCCGCGTAAAGCTTTCTTTAAATCCTAATAGCTTCATTTCCAGATTTTCAAGATCTAATCATTGTAAGCAAGAAATATACAATTCTTCAAACTTAGATGTTTATGGAGAAGGAAGAAAAACACAAGTTTGTTACCATCTGACGGAACTGTAGAAATATGTCATTAAAATCCTCCTTTACAGCTGCTACGATGCTTGAAAATTCATTATACAATAATCCTACACAAGTCATGACATGGAGGATTGTCAGCAAATTGTGTAGAATTTTCTAGATGCATCTTTAGATTTGGAAATATTTCAGTTGCCAACTTGCATAATCTCTTTCAAAAGCATGCAGATTTCTTTCAAATGTTTTTTATCTCGCAAAAATCTTTTTTGTAGTTTTTTTTTCTCTTTTCAAGCTTTGCAGTTGCTTGCTAAGTACATTGGAGTGTTTTGTACAATCTGTGCTTTCATCCGAACACATTGGGCTGACCAATAGCACTTACAATCCACAGGACTCATGAGCTGCTGACCAATATCACTTGCCATCGACAGGACACATGAGCTGCTGACCAATATCACTGGCCATCCACAGGACTCATGAGCTGCTGACCAATATCACTAGCCATCTGCAGGACTCAATCTTTAACATTATTTCCGCTAAGTGTCATCACAGCGATGCCTTTTTAAAAAATGTTGTCCTCATTTGGAAAGTCATGTAATTGTGAATTTCTCAAAGCAAGACAACACGACCGCTTTGATTAAATCACCATCGGAGAGAGGTTTACCATGTTGTGCGAGGCACAGTGAAATTTAAAATCTGGCCGTTGTTAGATTTCTTGTTTTAGAAAGATGATTGGAAAAACAACCTTACTGATAATTATAATTCCTCAAGTTCCCTTCAATAAATACTTTCCGTTAAGCTTCATCAAGTTGGACAAGTAAGAAAGTGATACGTTCAAGAACAGTCTAAAACACTATTTAAAAATTACAACTCATAAATTTATTGTGATTATTGATGAAGGAGGTAATATTTTAGTCGCACGCCGGCTGATGAGACTCTGCAGGTCGACTGTGGCACGATTGCCATAAGTTCGCCATCACTGATCTGGTGTTTCAATGTTTAATAATGTAATGGTGTTGCTCTTGTCAAGTGTGGATATGTAAATATTACGTGACAGTTTGTTCTGTTTTGAATTTCTTCTAGATTATCAATGAAAAGTTATTTTCTAGTATACTTTCAGACCGAGTCTTGCCTATCAAAGACCGTGTTTAATGTTTGTTAATATAGTTGAACATTTCATGTCATGACATGACCAGGTAACTGAAGCAAAAATTGTATCCTAATAGGACAGAGTCTTTCTATGACTTATTTCAATATAAGACTGAATTAATAAACTCGTCTCAAGATGTTTACCTGTTATTATCTCCCTTCGGTTCACCTCAGCAAATAGAGTCGTTCTCAATTAAACTTTCCCCGGGCAAAAATACAATTTCGAAATGATATAATTATGTCTTTCACAAATGAAATATCAAATTGTTGAGTAATTAAGAGTAAGCTCCCTTGTTGTTTTTTTTGTCTTCTAAGAGTCACATTAGAATTCCCGCATCTGTTGGTACGCATGGAATATTAATATTGGTGTGCATGGCATATTAATATTCGTGTGCATGGCATATTAATATTGGTGTGCATGGCATATTAATATTGGTGTGCATGGCATATTAATATTGGTGTGCATGGCATATTAATATTGGTGTGCATGGCATATTAATATTGGTGTGCATGGCATATTAACATTGGTGTGCATGGCATATTAATATTGGTGTGCATGGCATATTAATATTGGTGTGCATGGCATATTAATATTGGTGTGCATGGCATATTAATATTGGAGTGCATGGTATATTAATATTGGTGTGCATGGTATATTAATATTGGTGTGCATGGTATATTAATATTGGTGTGCATGGTATATTAATATTGGTGTGCATGGTATATTAATATTGGTGTGCATGTATTAATATGGTGTGCATGGTATATTAATATTGGTGTGCATGGTATATTAATATTGGTGTGCATGGTTATTAATATTGGTGTGCATGGTATATTAATATTGGTGTGCATGGTATATTAATATTGGTGTGCATGGTATATTAATATTGGTGTGCATGGTATATTAATATTGGTGTGCATGGCATATTAATATTGGTGTGCATGGCATATTAATATTGGTGTGCATGGCATATTAATATTGGTGTGCATGGCATATTAATATTGGTGTGCATGGCATATTAATATTGGTGTGCATGGTATATTAATATTGGTGTGCATGGTATATTAATATTGGTGTGCATGGTATATTAATATTGGTGTGCATGGTATATTAATATTGGTGTGCATGGTATATTAATATTGGTGTGCATGGTATATTAATATTTGGTGTGCATGGTATATTAATATTGGTGTGCATGGTATATTAATATTGGTGTGCATGGTATATTAATATTGGTGTGCATGGTATATTAATATTGGTGTGCATGGTATATTAATATTGGTGTGCATGGTATATTAATATTGGTGTGCATTGTATATTAATATTGGTGTGCATGGCATATTAATATTGGTGTGCATGGCATATTAATATTGGTGTGCATGGCATTTTAATATTTGGTGTGCATGGCATATTAATATTGGTGTGCATGGCATATTAATATTGGTGTGCATGGCATATTAATATTGGTGTGCATGGCATATTAATATTGGTGTGCATGGCATATTAATATTGGTGTGCATGGCATATTAATATTGGTGTGCATGGCATATTAATATTGGTGTGCATGGCATATTAATATTGGTGTGCATGGCATATTAATATTGGTGTGCATGGCATATTAATATTGGTGTGCATGGCATATTAATATTGGTGTGCATGGCATATTAATATTGGTGTGCATGGCATATTAATATTGGTGTGCATGGCATATTAATATTGGTGTGCATGGCATATTAATATTGGTGTGCATGGTATATTAATATTGGTGTGCATGGTATATTAATATTGGTGTGCATGGTATATTAATATTGGTGTGCATGGCATATTAATATTGGTGTGCATGGCATATTAATATTGGTGTGCATGGTATATTAATATTGGTGTGCATGGCATATTAATATTGGTGTGCATGGCATATTAATATTGGTGTGCATGGCATATTAATATTGGTGTGCATGGCATATTAATATTGGTGTGCATGGCATATTAATATTGGTGTGCATGGCATATTAATATTGGTGTGCATGGCATATTAATATTGGTGTGCATGGCATATTAATATTGGTGTGCATGGCATATTAATATTGGTGTGCATGGTATATTAATATTGGTGTGCATGGTATATTAATATTGGTGTGCATGGTATATTAATATTGGTGTGCATGGTATATTAATATTGGTGTGCATGGCATATTAATATTGGTGTGCATGGCATATTAATATTGGTGTGCATGGTATATTAATATTGGTGTGCATGGCATATTAATATTGGTGTGCATGGCATATTAATATTGGTGTGCATGGCATATTAATATTGGTGTGCATGGCATATTAATATTGGTGTGCATGGCATATTAATATTGGTGTGCATGGCATATTAATATTGGTGTGCATGGCATATTAATATTGGTGTGCATGGCATATTAATATTGGTGTGCATGGCATATTAATATTGGTGTGCATGGTATATTAATATTGGTGTGCATGGTATATTAATATTGGTGTGCATGGTATATTAATATTGGTGTGCATGGTATATTAATATTGGTGTGAATGTTATATTAATATTGGTGTGCATGGCATATTAATATTGGTGTGCATGGTATATTAATATTGGTGTGCATGACATATTAATATTGGTGTGCATGGTATATTAAAAGACTAGGGGGCAAATGATAGCAATTACAAGTCGTGTTTTTTTGTTGTTGTCGGTATACGTTTATTTAAACCAGACAATCTGACCAAGTCCATGTATGACCCCTGTGGCTAGCTAGTGTACCGCTCGGTTCAATCTTTGTACTGATGCCTTGTCTGGGTATTCTGAGACCGATCGTGTGCGACTTGAGTTTTGTTCCCAAATTAATAATTGAATTAAAACTCGCTAATGAGTGTGAGAAGTTAGTTCGGTCCTATTGGGAAAAGTGCAAAGGTCATCTTGAATGTCACAAGGATAAATAATGTAATAAACTTTAGCATCTTATCCCACCCATAGCAGTTAAACCAACACATGAACATTTTGGGCTTTCTCTCGTTGGCCTGTTCCCTAGCCGGGTCCGTAACCTGTAACCTCGCCTGTTCCCTAGCCGGGTCCCGTAATCCGTTACCTCGCTGTTCCCTATCCAGATCCGTAACCAGTTACCTCGCTTTTCCCTATCCAGGTACCTAGCCTATTACCTCGCCTGTTCGCTAGCCGGGTCCTTAACCTGTTACCTCGCCTGTTCCCTAGCCGGGCCCCTAACCTGTTACCTCGCCTGTTCCCTAGCCGGATCCCTAACCTGTTACCTCGCCTGTTCCCTACCATTTTACCTTGTCGGTTCTCTTGTCTGTTAACATCTTGCAGATCTACATTTATTTTTGGCATACATCCATCGGCCTAGTTTGCCAATCCATGAGCTAACACATAATTGAAACATGGAGGGTATCTTTAATATACATTAGTTTATGCTGCTCAAAACTAGCCGTATGTTAAAACAATAATTGCACATTTTATGTTATAATAACATATTTATATTTGGTGACCCTCGTGCTGGCGAAAGTCAACATGTGTTTCTATTATTCACCCATGAAATCCTCTGAAATCCTAAAGAAATCGAACACAATCTACAGAAAATTAACGCCGGCTTTCAAAACGTCAAATATCAGCACGTGAAATTAAATATAAATCATGATCAAAATATTGTCTTTGTCGTAACCTGATAAATAAATGTGTCTTTTATTCTGATAACAAAACAAAATTTTACAGACAAGTGACATGCTTTTAACCGACATTGCATTATAACCCACCTCCACTTTTTGTTTTTCAGCAAGTAATTTTTTTTGATAGTATTATTAAATTACCGGAAGGAACAAATTTACGTTTTTAGAATGTGTATTCAATGTTAATGTTAGTGTAGACACGCAGACCTGGTTTAATGACACTGGTGGTTCCGGGTGTTGTACGGGTGTTATACGGGTGTTGTACGGGTGTTATACGGGTGTTGTATGGGTGTTGTACGGGTGTTGTACGGGTGTTGTACGGGTGTTGTACGGGTGTTATACGGTGTTGTACGGGTGTTGTACGGGTGTTGTACGGGTGTTGTACGGGTGTTGTATGGGTGTTGTACGGGTATTGTAGGGTGTTGTACGGGTGTTGTATGGGTGTTGTACTGGGTGTTGTACGGGTGTTGTACGGTGTTGTACGGGTGTTGTACGGGTGTTGTACGGGTGTTGTATGGGTGTTGTATGGGTGTTGTATGGGTGTTGTACGGGTGTTGTACGGGTGTTGTACGGGTGTTGTATGGGTGTTGTACGGGTGTTGTACGGGTGTTGTAGGGTGTTGTACGGGTGTTGTACGGGTGTTGTACGGGTGTTGTAGGTGTTGTACGGGTGTTTACGGGTGTTGTACGGGTGTTGTACGGGTGTTGTACGGGTGTTGTACGGGTGTTGTACGTGTTGTAGGGTGTTATACGGGTGTTGTACGGGTGTTGTACGGGTGTTGTACAGGTGTTGTACGGGTGTTGTATGGGTGTTATACGGGTGTTATACGGGTGTTGTACATGTGTTGTAAGGGTTTTGTACGGCTAAATGATACTGTGATCTTCATGAGATGCACGATACTCTAGTTCCCAGACAAGTATCTGTGTCTTATCTTGCGACAGGTGTACTAGAAACTCAGAGATTTAACAGAAGAGAAAAGAAAGTTATAAATTCACCCAAATCTGGTCAAAAATTGACAACACGTTTTTCGTCTGTTGTGAAAACTCCAGGTGTCTGGCCTAAATTCAATGACGGAAGTTGTTCTCTTGGTAAGGACACAGGTAAAATTTTGAAGTTTTTTTGTTGTTTTGTTTGTTGTTGTTGTGAATTCCTCTTTATTTGTTAAAAGCTTTTATTTATTCTGTGAAATCTCGATTAAGATTGTAACGACAAGGAACTCTTAAAGCTACCTAGAGGTAAGACATGGGAGTCATTGTAAATTTTAACAATTATTTTAAAAAAAATATTACTTCAAATTAAGCTAAATACGTTCGTTACGTAAGCGTCGACATAAAAATTCCTCATATACACGTTTATTTTAAGTTGTAATATACCCGTGCATGAGAAGTTATAATATACAAAAACAAAAATTTGAAGCTTCTTTATAATTTTCTTTACTTGATGTTGCTTAGCTAGTGAGGCTGCCACCCATAGTGAACCAAGACTTTCACACACACACACACACACACACACCCCTTTCACGAAATAAAACAATTACGTTGAACGAAATTCACACAGCCCGCATAGAGAAAAGACGTCGACCAGCTGTACACCAATGTTACCTCTATGTTGCGCGGCTACCCCTCAGCTGCTAGCCGGGCAGATATCTAGCCTCATAGTGGCGCATCAGTTTTAGAATTACCGATCCGAAATTTAAAAAAAAATATTGCACAACAAACGGATGGAGTGTAATACTCTTTGCACACGAGATTTCTTACTTTGCACGTGGACCAACGAACCTTAGACGGAACATTGCTGTACACCCACAGCTCGTACTACGTATTCGTAACACAACTGTGTCTATTTGAATCCACCGTGGTGACGGTAACGGATGTTCCTTAGCATTAACATTGTTTGAATTTTTGTTTGCTTGTTTGTTTATTTGTTAAGTTGCAGAAATCTATGTTTAATGAAGAGAATTGTTACATGTAGCACGTTACAATTGTCTCCCTTACGACACGAGTTAACCTTCCTGGGCACCATATGTCCCACTGTCTTATCAGCTACTGTGTTAGCTAATGAGTTCATTACTATGAAGGTTATGAGAGTAAAGACAAAAACTACTTTTTTTAGTTTCTTTACAATGATTTAAACCGAGAACAAAGAGAGCATTTCGTAATGTGCCACATGAATGTATGTGTGTATCAGTCTCATTATTTCATGTTCCCTGTGTACTGACGATGTTAACGTTTCTTGTAGTGTTCATGTCCCTCATCCTCACGTGCTGTATGTATATGATTTGTCTGTCTTTTGTTCATCTCCACTTGCTGTATGTATATGTTATGTTGTCTGACTTTTCTTCATCTCCACTTGCCGTTTTTACATGTTATGTTGTCTGTCTTTTGTTCATCCCCTATTGCTGTATGTATATGTTTTGTCTGTCTTTTGTACATCTCCACTTGCTGTATGTACACGTTATGTTGTCTGTCTGTCTTTTGTTCATCTCCACTTGCTGTATGTACATGTTATGTTGTCTGTCTTTTGTTCATCTCCACTTGCTGTATGTACATGTAATGCTGTCTGTCTTTTGTTCATCTCCACTTGCTGTATGTACATGTAATGCTGTCTGTCTTTTGTTTATCTCCGCTTGCTGTATGTACATGTTATGTTGTCTGTCTTTTGTTCATCTCCACTTGCTGTATGTACATGTTATGCTGTCCTGTTTTTGAGCTGTTGTTGCTGTTTGGAGTTGTTGTGCTGGGTTCCATCATTTGTCAAGTCTTGAACGTATCTTATCTTATATTGTCCCACTTATTCCTTTAACTCCCAGTGCTACCTTGCACTCTGTTTCAAACAATCTTTTCCTCGATTGCTTTTGATCGTTTGATATAAAGAAAATGATTAACTTTAATGTATTAATATATTGTTTTGGTTGCTTTTAATTTATATTAATTGAAAATTAAACACACACACATACACACATACACACATATGTGCATGTGTGTGTGTTTGTGTTTGTGTGTATGTGTTTAATTTTCAAAACGCAAAATAAATATGTATACGATTCTTATTTCATTCTTACGCAATTTCATAAGGTTATCGTCAGTTATGTGGCCTTGACTCTGACTTGAACAAATAACACCGATCACACAACCATAAGTTTAACCTTGACCACGTTTCTCACCACCACCACAGGGCGCCCTGGGTGCCGGTCTCTTCCTGGGAGTCATCATCAGCTCACTGGCCAACGTGAGCGGAGGTCACATCAACCCGGCCGTCACGATTGGATTTGCTGTCATCCGACAGATTAGCATCGCCAGGTAAGATATCAAATAGGCGGCCTTGTTCGGACTGACCGGAATAATCATAGAATGAGGTCAGTTTGGGAGAAAAGGGGGGAGGGGTAAAACAAAGAAATTGTGTTGGGAAGATAAGGGTTAAAACAAAGTGATTGGGCTGGGAATGTAGGGATTAAAACAAAGAGGAAGCGCTTAGTAAATAACTCTGAAACAACGCTAGAAATGATAAGTACACCAATTTATATTTCCCTGTGTAGTAATTCAGTCATTTGTCTTCAAGAAAATTAATTTTATTTTCCCGCCTAAAACAGGATTACTAGTCCAGAAAGACTCTATTAATGAACAGATGAGAAAATCAGAGAGGCTATTTTAAAAGGATGAAATGCGAATAATTATGTAATTAATTATTAATTATAATTAAAGTAGTTCAAAAAGGATCTTACCACTAAAACGTTCACACACAGTTATTTGTTACTTCATATTCTGACTTTCGGGGTCATTTGTTACATCGTATTCAATTGTCTTACATGGTCATTTGTTACATTGTATTCAATTGTCTTACATGGTCATTTGTTACATTGTATTCAATTGTCTTACATGGTCATTTGTTACATTGTATTCAATTGTCTTACATGGTCATTTGTTACATTGTATTCAATTGTCTTACATGGTCATTTGTTACATTGTATTCAATTGTCTTACATGGTCATTTGTTACATTGTATTCAATTGTCTTACATGGTTATTTGTTACATTGTATTCAATTGTCTTATTGGGTCATTTGTTACATCGTATTCAATTGTCTTACATGGTCATTTGTTACATCGTATTTTAATGTCTTAAAGGGCCATGTTACATGGCCCTTAGTAGCATTATATACTTATGTGTTACAGAGCTATTTGTTATATCATATTCGATTGTCTTACAGGGCCATCTGTTATATCATATTCCAATGCTGTGGTGCAGTTAGCGGCTCCATGCTACTAAGGGAAATCACCAGTGACGACATGGTGGGAACGCTTGGGGTTATAGCCCCACCTGCAGGCAGTCTACAGGTGAGTACGGTAGATGCGATCCACGGGTGGCTTGTTTCAATTATCTCCGACTCACTAGTGCAGTGGTTCTTAAACTTGTTGAAATTACTGCCCCCCCCCCAGTTTCATATGCGCATTCACAGAACCCTTCTTAATGCAGCGTATCATCACGAATCATATGAGTCGTGTGTGTGTCTTGACCTCCCGCCGCCGAAATCCCGAGACTGACTCGCCGAATCCTTGGGGTTCAATGGAGCACTGGTTAAGAACCACTGCACTAATTTCACCTAAACATCCGCCAATGGCTAAATTTATAGGAACGAATTCGTTTAAGATGTGATCTCAAACCATGCCAATAATTTAACTTATAAAAACAATAATTTTTTTAGAGATCCTTTTTCGTGAAACATTTGAAACCAAAAATTAAAATTAAAATTTGAAAAGGTGTGATTTAATTAAATGAGCCATTCGATTTTTTGGACAAAACTGTAATGTATATTTAACATTTCTTTCAAGATTTGTTCAAAAATATAGGTCAAGTTTGGTAGGCCAAAAAATGCAGTGTGCGTGTGGGGGGGGGAGGGGTCTTTCTCGTTTGAACTGTCGGGTGCACTTACACAATTGGACCTCCTTGGATTAGCTCAAACCGGTTACGTTCGGTCTAATGCCCATTGTTTCACCGAGAGTTTTCGACGTTATGTGTGTGTGTGTTGGGGGGGGGGTGGGTGGGGGAGTCGTCCAAGTACAATTAGGCATGCCAGGCCCCCGATCTGTCACACCATTGGTGATATTGATTACAGCACGAGATAGATAATTTATTCATCTGACGTCAAGTCCTTCTACTACTTCAAACATTTTATCGCTGTGTTTTCCCGAAAAAAAATCTTTGATAATTATTTCCAATTTCTCGTAAAATGTTCGAGACGACCCGAGAGTTACTTGAGAGGAGCTAGGGCGGGCCGAGGTGGAAGCGAAGGGTGGTGAATATTTAACAACCTGTACATGCCTTTAGAATTTCACGGTGAATCACTTGTATCAAACGGTAAATATTGATCTGACCACATTCAGAAATCAATGTTTGAAACTAACCGAGAAATATCTCTGGTTATCCTCGCAAGGGACCACTGTTGGCACTGGACATGCGTGTCACGGCATTGACACGCGCCATTAACGTCTGAACCCTTGTGTTGTGTGCCAATTGTAATACAATCTGCTTAAGACAACATTGTCTGTCCGTGACTTTTATTTCAACCCCCCAGCCCCCAAATTTTGTTGTTGAACTTCTAGCTCTATTGTCGTGCATAACAACAAATTATTATTAAGATCACCAACCATGACGTCACTTTCTTTGAAAAGAATTTGAATTTTTGGGGTGGATAAAAAAATTGTAATTTAAAATTAAAATTTTTTTTTAAAAAAAAGAACAATAACATTAATGATTTAAATATGGCTCCAAAAGGGATAAAATATTTCAAAGGTTTTTCTTTGCGAAATGAATGTGATTTTCGAATACCATATTGATCAGAAAAGATATGATTATTTTTTACAATATTATTTCATCACTGCCCCCATCAAGTCTGCTGCCATCAGTGCCGGATTTAGACTTGATAGGGCCCTAGGCTATTTGAGATATGGGGGCCATTTTGAAGTTTACATATTCTGTGTCATATATGATTTTCTGAAAACTAGATTTTTATTTTGTTAAAGCAATTTTCCATAGGACAAATTGCATCTATATATTTGAAATGTCTGTAGCTCTTGATCCTGCAACTCCTTCTGAACCACACCAGATAGAGGGTTTGGGTCTTTTGCAAATATGTTAAGGAGGTCTCAAGGGTGTGCAAGGCCCAAACAAATACTGAAAAGGTTTACAGGATTTCCTGGAAAAATTTTAAAAAAACGAAAAAATATCGGTATTTTGTCAATTTCTTGCCAACCATAACAGCTATCGGGTTTAAACAAACGCTAAACAATAGCTAATACTATTTAGAAAAATGTTGGAGAGGAAAATTTTGATAAATATCTTTTCGTTCGATTCCCGTAATTTTAGCAGCAATTTGTAGATAGCTATTGTTTTGTTTACTTTCATACTTATTGATTTGAAATGACTTTTAATGTGACCTAGAATGATAGTTAGTGGGGTTCTGCGTCTTGTCGGACCAGCGGTTGTCATGTGGGACTTTTCCAACCAGTGGGTAAGTCTGATAGTGGTGTTAAAAAGTAGATACATGATATTTGGTCATGATAGGCAATACATGAAATTTGGTCTTGATAGGCAATACATGATATTTGGTCTTGATAGACAATACATGATATTTGGTCTTGATAGACAATACATGATATTGGTTTTGATAGGCAATACATGATATTTGTTTTTGATAGACAATACATGATATTGGTCTTGATAGACAATATATGATATTTGATCTTGATAATCAATACATGATATTGGTCTACATAGGAAATACATGATATTGGTCTTGATAGACAATACATGATATTGGTTTTGATAGACAATACATGATATTGGTCTTGATAGACAATATATGATATTTGGTCTTGATAGACAATACATGATATTGGTTTTGATAGGCAATACATGATATTTGTTTTTGATAGACAATACATGATATTGGTCTTGATAGACAATATATGATATTTGGTCTTGATAGACAATACATGATATTGGTTTTGATAGGCAATACATGATATTTGTTTTTGATAGACAATACATGATATTGGTCTCGATAGACAATTTATGATATTTGGTCTTGATAGACAATACATGATATTGGTCTTGATAGACAATACATGATATTGGTCTCGATAGACAATATATGATATTTGGTCTTGTTAGGCAATACATGATATTGGTTTTGATAGGCAATACATGATATTGGTTTTGATAGACAATACATGATATTGGTTTTGATAGGCAATACATGATATTTGGTCTTGATAGACAATACATGAAATTGGACTTGATAGACGATACATGATATTGATCTTGATAGGCAATACATGAAATTGGTCTTGATAGACAATACATGATATTGGTCTTGATAGACAATACATAATATTGGTCTTGATAGACAATACATGATATTAGTCTTGATAGACAATACATGATATTGGTCTCGATAGACAATATATGATATTTGGTCTTGATAGGCAATACATGATATTGGTTTTGATAGGCAATAAATGATATTGGTTTTGATAGGCAATACATGATATTGGTTTTGATAGACAATACATGATATTGGTTTTGATAGACAATACATGAAATTTGGTCTTGACAGGCAATACATGATATTTGGTCTTGATAGACAATACATGATATTGGTCTTGAGAGGCAATACATGATATTGGTCTTTTTAGACAATACATGATATTGGTTTTGATAGACAATACATGATATTGGTTTTGATAGGCAATACATGATATTGGTTTTGATAGACAATACATGATATTGGTTTTGATAGGCAATGCATGAAATTATGTCTTGATAGGCAATACATGATATTTGGTCTTGATAGACAATACATGATATTGGTCTTGATAGACGATACATGATATTGATCTTGATAGGCAATACATGATATTGGTCTTGATAGACAATACATGATATTGGTCTTGATAGACAATACATGATATTGGTCTTGATAGACAATATATGATATTTGGTCTTGATAGACAATACATGATATTGGTTTTGATAGGCAATACATGATATTTGTTTTTGATAGACAATACATGATATTGGTCTTGATAGACAATATATGATATTTGATCTTGATAATCAATACATGATATTGGTCTACATAGGAAATACATGATATTGGTCTTGATAGACAATACATGATATTGGTTTTGATAGACAATACATGATATTGGTCTTGATAGACAATATATGATATTTGGTCTTGATAGACAATACATGATATTGGTTTTTATAGGCAATACATGATATTTGTTTTTGATAGACAATACATGATATTGGTCTCGATAGACAATATATGATATTTGGTCCTAATAGACAATACATGATATTGGTCTTGATAGACAATACATGATATTGGTCTCGATAGACAATATATGATATTTGGTCTTGATAGGCAATACATGATATTGGTTTTGATAGGCAATACATGATATTGGTTTTGATAGACAATACATGATATTGGTTTTGATAGGCAATACATGATATTTGGTCTTGATAGACAATACATGAAATTGGTCTTGATAGACGATACATGATATTGATCTTGATAGGCAATACATGATATTGGTCTTGATAGACAATACATGATATTGGTCTTGATAGACAATACATGATATTGGTCTTGATAGACAATACATAATATTGGTCTTGATAGACAATACATGATATTGGTCTTGATAGACAATACATGATATTGGTCTCGATAGACAATATATGATATTTGGTCTTGATAGGCAATACATGATATTGGTTTTGATAGGCAATAAATGATATTGGTTTTGATAGGCAATACATGATATTGGTTTTGATAGACAATACATGATATTGGTTTTGATAGACAATACATGAAATTTGGTCTTGATAGGCAATACATGATATTTGGTCTTGATAGACAATACATGATATTGGTCTTGAGAGGCAATACATGATATTGGTCTTTTTAGACAATACATGATATTGGTTTTGATAGACAATACATGATATTGGTTTTGATAGGCAATACATGATATTGGTTTTGATAGACAATACATGATATTGGTTTTGATAGGCAATGCATGAAATTTTGTCTTGATTGGCAATACATGATATTTGGTCTTGATAGACAATACATGATATTGGTCTTGATAGACGATACGTGATATTGATCTTGATAGGCAATACATGATATTGGTCTTGATAGACAATACATGATATTGGTCTTGATAGACAATACATGATATTTGGTCTTGATAGACGATACATGATATTGATCTTGATAGGCAATACATGATATTGGTCTTGATAGACAATACATGATATTTGTTTTGATAGACAATACATGATATTGGCCTCGATAGGCAATACATGATATTGGTCTTAATAGACAATACATGATATTGGTCTTGAGAGGCAATACATGACATTGGTTTTGATAGGCAATACATGATATTGGTTTTGATAGACAATACATGATATTTGTTTTTGATAGACAATACATGATATTGGTCTCGATAGACAATATATGATATTTGGTCTTGATAGACAATACATGATATTGGTTTTGATAGGCAATACATGATATTGGTCTTGATAGACAATATATGATATTGGTTTTGATAGACAATACATGATATTGGTTTTGATAGGCAATACATGATATTGGTCTTGATAGACAATACATGATATTGGTCTTGAGAGGCAATACATGATATTGGTCTTCAGCAGATGTGAAATACTGATCTTAGCTTTTAACACCTGGCTTTTAGATAAAGGACTTTTTAAGTTTTAAAAAAAAGACACCTCAGTGCTATAATTTATTCACCTAAAACTTACGACACCAATGTCCTCATCGCATTTCTTAATAACTGTCTTGCACAGTTCCCGAGGGGCCGTTATGAAACAAAAGACAAAAGAAGTGCACTTAACCATGTACTTTTTGGTATCAGAGGCGTCACTAGGGTTGGTGCCTTCCAATGCTGTGGTTCATGATGTCACCACTCACGACTTACCACAGAGACCCCTTCGAGTCTGCCAGTACCGAATAACGGGAACATGCAGAATTTTACATTTTGGTTTCATCCCTTGTGATGGTGTCGTCCGGTGCCGTCCGCATCCCCCATAGGGACGCCTCTGTTTCGTATTACTGTTTGTCTCGTTGTCCATTACTTCAAGATTTGTTAATGCTGCTTCTTTCTCCATCAGATCTACTGGCTGGGTCCTCTGATTGGTGGCGTGCTGGGCGCCCTGATCCACACCTACATCTTCGCATTCGGTGCCTCGTTCAAATCCATCATCAAGTGCTGCAAGCCGAAGGACAAGACGGAGTACCGGTCCCTGCTCAAGAAGAACACCGGAACCATCGTCAGGGATAAGTCTCACGAGACGAGTTTCAAGACGAAAGACAACGAATACCATGTCCTGTTGGACAAAGATCCGGAAAACTTAACCAAGGTTATAGAAAAAGCGCCGGAAACAAATGTCTAAAACTTCATCCGGACAATTATTTGAAAATATTGACTCGACTATTTCTTAAATTTTGTTTTATAGGATGAATTTTCTTTTTCTCTGCCTTTTTTTTCAGGCATTTTCCTGATTTCAGATATGATTTTATTTCTGAATCAGGGTTTCTTTTTGGTCCTGATAACAGTATCTATATATATAATTCTCTTCATGGGACCATGCCAGGCAAGTAAGCAGCAAAAATATGTGCAACCGAGCATGACGAATGACCCTCGCTCGGGTCAACTAAACACAGTTAACGGTTGGCAAGCGAAGTTAGTGGAGGGGTGGGGCATGTCTTGAGACTAGCAATGTTTTTTACATTCACTTTCGAAGTTCCTGCACAGTGTGTATGTATTTCGTAGTATATTGGTTATTACATCAACCTAACATGCGGAAGGTCTTAGGTTCAAGCCCAAGCGGCAACATATGTTTTTTTTAATTTTTAAAAATGTCAATGCCTATTCTTTTCCCTCCTTTCTTAGCAAACATAAACACCGCTTCGCATGTCACGGAAAAAAGCTTTGTTCAATGTTATATCAATTCCTTCACCAGGTACCTGTCTGTTTCTATTGGTCGCATATTTCGTTCATGGACGAAGTTGTTGCTCTCCAACTTGGCTTCATGGCTGTAATATTTGATTATATATTGTGGCGATGTCCTAAATACTTACCAGAAATGCTTCGGTGGTCCCCCATCGTTCACCCGCGTTGTTCCCATTTGTTCGTGCTACTGTTTGTGTCCGTTCTCCCCCTCCCTTTTTTTCTTGCACTATCTATGAGCAAGTCTGCGGCGTATGCTACGCCGCGGGGCGTCTAGTTTTCTTTATTTAAAAAAAAATGTTTTTAATGTTATTATAATTTTTTGATAATTATTCAGGATGTAGCCATTGTTTTAACGTCGGCTTGAATCGTATGATGACGTTGTGCTTTGTTTTAAAAAAATGTAAAGAATTGAAAGCATTATGTATGTTTAAATGAAATCTATTTTATTGATCGATTTCATTTCAATATACGACATGTTTTGCTTAATTTGGCGGAAAGGTTTGATCAGGGCACATAAAATCTGGCGGTATTTTTGTTTTTGTTTTGTTTCTTAAACCTACGTAATTATTTATTGTACCAGCGGAATTTATTCTGTGTCCTAATCAGACCACGCCCTTCAGTTTTTGAAACGCTTCGGGTAGGACTAATGATGCACAGAGTACGATCTTGTCTCGACTAGAATTAATGAATTTCATATTATTTTGTACATGTGTGTACAGTTTTGTAATAGAATATAAATTAATTTAAAAGACGTTGTTTAGACGTAGAGAATCGAGCTGAGTAAAACTTCAAAAAATTGAAGATTGACTTGAAGTGCAAAAAATTTGAAAACTTTATACTCAGAAGATAGAAAAGACTGACACGAAGTGCTTTATATTTAATATTTTATGTTGTTTGGGGGGGAGGGGGAGTTTATTTGCCCACAATATTTATCTGCGACATGTTAAGTCACATAAAAGTCTCATTTTCTGTTGCTCCATGGGGATATTATTCATTTTGGACTAAATATTATTCTAGAGAATTAAGTAACTTGTGAAGATGAGATCTTTACAATACAAATCGGACTAATAACCCGCCCCCAGCCGTTTCCCATTATTTGTCTTAGGATTGCATAATTGTTTTTTTACGGGTTAAATGATGTTTTTTTCCCCCTAAAAATCTTTTATTGAAACTATCAATTTATAACAAAATGTGCTCAAATAACGACTTTGTCCCACTGGTGATATCAAAGCCTCTGGATCTGTCGTTAAGGTAGTTGGGACATTTTTACATTTACATGATAAATGATTTTCCCCCGTTGTTAGGGTAAACATGACAAATATATACACGTCGTTGGAAACGTGACAAAAGTAATAGAGTTGAAAGATGGTATTTCCAGGTAATGGCGTGAACATGATAAAAAAAAATAATGCTGCTGAAAGATGGTATTTCCAATTGATGGGGTGAACATGATAATACAGGCTTTGGAAAAATGATATTTCTTTCTGATTTTCAACCAATGATTTTTTGAGAGTTGTGTGTGACAAAAATGGGTTTTATCAGTGGAGTTCACATCTGACTCTCTTTTATATACATTTTATTGGTATGTAATTCTATTATCATTACTTAGACTTAGACAAGATAATCTATTTAAAATCCTCGTTCCTAGATGTACAGTGTCCCGACCTGGCAGCGAAAGTGAAACACGAGTCTTGTGCTTGAAAATATGCATTATTCAATATTCAGCTCCAGTTTTTCAGAACCTTGACGTCATTATATATAATTTGTTTAAAACAAATAACCTTGATCCCTAGTTATAGTTACATTTTTTGTAATTGTCTGACTTTTTTTTGGCAAGTCTTTTGACGAGCTTCGAGAGTTCAGAATATACACTAATTGTTTGATGGCTGCGCAGTTTTTTTGACTGCTGGCGTCAGCTGTTGTAGAGTTTGTCGTCTGGTGTCTTTTCTTGGTGTTTGTATGTGTGTGTGTGTGGGAGGGGGGAGGGGCTGATGTCATGTGAGGTTGTGTGAGGTCGTGTGAGGTCAAAAGTTAAATAAATTGTATGATGTGTGACCGCATGTTTAAAAGAATCCGCTACGGCCGTGGACACTGCTGACCTTCGACCTCAGTCAGGGTCTTAAATTAGTGGAATTTTCAAAGTCCCGTTTCAATATCTTTTTTTATTGTTCATTTACGGAACGATATTGAAAAATATTAACATTTTGTAAACACAAACGATTCTCTCTTAACTATTGTAATCATTAGAATCTCCAGGCATTATGTCCAAATTTTGTGTTTATGTCTCAGCCCAACTTTGAAGACGGTGCTAGAGCCACCGAAGGCGTGTGTCGAGATTTTAGCCACACCCATTGGGAGAGGAAAAACAAACTCTGCTTTTGCAAGAGCCCTTCATTATGTATACAGATGAAACCCACATAAGATGGGACGCTCCATTCACCTAACCCTTTGTACGCCACTATTAAAGATTTTGAGTCTTTATAATTTCTATAGAATGTTTGAAGGTTTCAAACTGAGATTATTGAAATCTTTTTAATTGTACCCACCCCATAGGTAACACCCCCCATTTGGCCATACCACCATTGGCCATCCACCTCTGCCAGATCCCTTCTGATGTCAATATATATCTATTATTATTAGATTTATTATTAATCGATTGATCTTTAAATATTTGAGTCACTGACGCATTTCTTCAGAAGTATCTCGTCTCACAAGATTTAAATATGTATATAAACTGGTTCTGATGGGGTACACTTACAGCAATTTTGGAATCAAATAGTGAAGTAAATGTTGTTGTTTTTTTTTGCAATGCACTTTTTTTTAAATAGTTTTCTTTAAATAAAATAATTTTGTATTGTTACAATAATTTTATGCCAGCTTTGTACATATGTCATATCACAATGTTCCTATAGCATCAGTTTAAAGCTCGTGTCTTAATTTTATCTTTGCTGTGTTGACATGACTAAGATCACACTATCTGTTCACAATTTAAAAAGCATGAAATTAAATAAATACATTGTTACAAATTTCGGTGTCGTTTGACGTTGTTTTGAAACATTTATTGTTTGATTATTTTTAAAAAAAAATCTTACACCTTAACTCAAAGATAATCACAATTTGGTTATTGGCACATTTTGATTAATGGCACAATTTGATTACTGGAACAATTTGATTACACGCACAATTCAATTACAGGCAAAATTTAATTATTGGAAACATTTGCTAATTGTCACAATTGGATTATTTGCACAATTTGATTATTGGAAATATGTGATTATTGGCACAGTTTGATTATAAACACAAGTTGTTTATTTTTAAAAAAATGCTTTTTGGCACAATACGCTTTTTGGAACAATTAGTTTTTTGGCACAATTATCATTTTGACACAATTTGATTATTGGCACATTTTAATTATCAAAAAAGCAAATTTTTTTGTAACCCAATTAAATATTAGAATTTTTGTATTAGTAAATTGAAAAGTGAATTTTTTTACTTAAAAACACTGTAAAAACAACATGAAGAAAATACACTTATTTTAAAATCGTAATTTTTACTTCAAAATTTAAACATATATTATGCGTATCTTTGGCTTCTGTTGCTTCCTGCCACCTGCATCCACGCGTTTAAAAAAGTATGTGCGGTTCGTATCTTTGTGCCAGCTGTGTCAAGTATTCTTCAGAACGTTCTTGTTCCTCTGATGACAGTCGGAGGGGCTCCAGCCGTATGCCCAGAGACGGGACGGCACACTTGGTGCCGGCGAACTGTTGGGTTGGAGACGCCGTCAGTTCGTCAAAGGAAGTGATGTTGGCGGCCGGAAGCGGAAGGATTCGATCCCTGGCGCTGTCGCAGTCGCTGATACTCAGGGTGGTCGAGTTGGGGGAGAGGGCGCCGTAAACGTCATTCTAGGGACAAGGATGCTTGTTAGGGCTCTTAGTGTTGGCATATTGAATCTATTTAACATGTTAGGGCTCTTTGTGTTGGCATATGGAATCTATTCAACATGTTAGCGTTCTAGTTGTTGGCATATTGAATCTATTCAACATGTTAAAGGCTATTTGTGTTGGCATTTTGAATATTTTCAATTTGTTTTGGCTCTATGTATCATTATTGACGTTTGATTACCTGTAGGACCGCGATCTGATCAGCCGGCGGGACATTGTAGGACCTGACCCAGTTGGGCTCACAAACCACTGTGTTAGAACCCACGTATTGATACGAACCACTAGTAGACGGCAAGAGAGTTAGTAGTGAATGAGATTTAACAATAACTGAATACGATGTCGGTGAATATAACAAGTCTGAAGACTCATTTTTAAACAAAGTGATTCACTTAAAAATAGTTATACATCACCTTTCTCGCACACATTCACACACACACACACACACACACACACATATTGATATATATATACCAGCACACAGAAAATGAAATCAACATGATATAACATAATACAGCGCGTCCTCGGGATACGAAGTTATCCGTTCTTAAGACGCGTCGTAACCCGAATTTCAGTGTAAGTCGGAACATAAAAATATAAAAAAAATATACTGTAAAGTACTTTAAGAACAGTGCGATAAAAATGTAACAGTTAATGACATTAAAAAGTATTGAAACAAGAAAGAGAAAACAGTTCCTCAACACATGGAAATTTAAACTAAATAAATAGAGGTAAAAAATATTTTCTAAAAAACACTTTTTTATAAGTGAACTAAAAAGAAGAAAATAATTAAAAACTTATAAATTCAAGAATTTGCATTTAATATGATTAAAAACGTGGGGTGGGGGTTTGGTATAAAAATTAAAGATTTATAAATTAGAAGGAAAAAGAGAGATCTATAAGTGATAGAATGAGTGAACTGCATATGTTAAACCTCATAAGCACATAGTCATATTAAATCAAAGTACTTGAACTTGTAAGTTTTAAATTATCTTCTTCTTTTTAGTCAACTTCTAAAAACACTGTTTTTAGAAATCCTTTTTTACCTTTTTTTATTTTTAGTTCTTAGTCCACTAATAAAAACGTGGATTTAAAAAATCTTTTTTTACCTCTGTTTATTTTACCAAACACCTCATCAGCGCGCGCCCAACGTTTTAATACCACGGCGATGAGGTCACGGGGTGAACAAGGCACGTAAATGTGAAAAATAGCAGACGATACAGATGTTCATATAGAGATAAAATATAATAAAATCATTAATTTAATTACGGTACATTTCATCGATCTGAAATTTTGATGCACTATATTGTCATCCAAGATCTATCTGTGGTAAAATTTTGAACTCTCTACAACCATCAGAAGTGGTTAAATTTTACGTTGGCAATTTTGAAAAATTTCGGACTGACATGCAGAAAGACAGGGACGAAAGCAAGTTAAAAGTTAATAAAAACGTTATAAAATAATAAATGATTTTTTATATTTTAAGGGGGGGGGATGGGGGCGCACTGTAACCACAAAACAACATAAGTCGTGACCGGCGTATCCCGAGGACTCCTTGTAGTTATATTTCAAGAAAAGAAAGTGCCGTTAATTAAAAGAAAAAGGTTTTACAACAATAGGATGTACAAAATTAATGCATAATATAAATTTGTGCACAAAGGAAGAACTTGTAATAATATGCAATGTGTCCATGGAGTATATTGTGTAAACAAATTATCTTCATATTATATTGTGTACATGATATATAACATAGTAAATATGGATAAGTACAAAGTATATACCATAAGATTTAAAAAATAGATATAAAATTGTATACAGGTCATAAAACGCATTCAGATACTCACGGCGTACGCATCGTGTCAAGATAAACTGCACTGTACACTACTTACCCTTTGTGTCTGTACACCAAAAAGTGGAGAGTCCCAGCCTGTTTACAGTAGTAATACCATTTTGTTATCTTTCCCTGGTATGGAACTCTTCAGTTTGATTGAGACGAAGGAAATAAATTTAAAACAACGGCAAGCACATTAAGACTATGTTTTAACTTGTAAAAATAAACACACACACACAGACACACACACACACACACGCACACACACACATATATATATATATATATATATATATATATATATATATATATATATATATATATATATATACTAATAAAAGGCAAAGCCCTCACTGACTCACTCACTCACTGACTGACTGATTCATCACTAATTCTCCAACTTCCCGTGTAGGTAGAAGCATGAAACTTTGGGAAGTTTGTCGAGTAGCCTCTCGCGACGAAAATTGGAGTAAAAGAATTTTAAAAATTACACTCATGGGGGCCGGGGGCCCAAAAACTTTTTTTTCCTTATATGGCCTATATAAAATTTGAAAATCACCAATTCTCCCATTTCCCGAGTAGGCAGAAGCATGAAACTTTGGGAAGTTGTTGAGTACAACGCCGCGATGGTAACGGGAGCAAAAACATTTAAATTATCACTTCCTGGGGGCCGGGGGCCCAAATGAAGTTTTTTCCTTATATGAGCTATATAAAAACTAAAAATCACTAATTCTCCTATTTCCCGTGTAGATAGAAGCATGAAACATTGGGGTGGTTGTTAAGTTCACTTCCGCGAAGGTAACAAGCAAAAAATATATTTAAATTATCACTGAATGGGGGCCGGGGGCCCAAATGTAGTTTTTTTCTTATATAAAAAAATGACTCATCACTAATTCTCCAACTTCCCGTGTAGGTAGAAGCATGAAACTTTGGGAAGTTTGTTGTGTAGCCTCTCGAGACGAAAACTGGCGTAAAAGAATTTTAAAATTTTCACACTCATGGGGGCTGGGGGCCCAAAAACGTTTTTTTCCTTATATGGCCTATATAAAATTTGAAAATCACAAATTCTCCTATTTCCCGAGTAGGCAGAAGCATGAAACTTTTAGAAGTTGTTGAGGACAAACCCGCGATGGTAACGGTGAAAAAAAAATTAAATTATCACTTCCTGGGGGCCGGGGGCCCAAATGAAGTTTCTTTTCCTTATATGAGCTATTTAAAAACTGAAAATCACAAATGCTCATATTTCCCGTGTAGGTAGAAGCATGAAACACTAGGTAGTTGATAAGCACACTTCCGCGATGGTAACAAGCGAAAACAATATTTAAAATAACACTTAATGGGGTCCGGGGGCCCAAATGTAGTTTTTTTCTTATATAAAAAAACTGACTCATCACTAATTCTCCAACTTCCCGTGTAGGTATTAGCATGAAACTTTGGGAACTTGCTGAGTACACTCTCTCAACGATAATTGGCGAATAAGAATTTTAAAATTCACACTTTTGGGGGCCCGGGGCCCAAAAACGCTTTTTTTCCTTATATGGACTATGAATATGAAATCACTAATTTTCTCATTTCTGAGTAGCAAAAGCATGAAACTTCGGGAAGTTGTTGGTAAAAACCAGCGATAGCGAGGGAAAAAAATATTTAAATTATCACTTACTGGGGGTCCGGGGGCCCAAATGAGTTTTTTCCTATATGAGCTATACAAAAACTAAAAATCACAAATTCTCCTATTTCCCGTGTAGGTAGAAGCATGAAACTTGGGGTAGTTGTTAAGTACACTTCCACGATGGTAACAGGTAAAAACAATATTTAAATTATCACTTAATGGGGGTCCGGGGGCCCAAATGTAGTTTCTTCTTTTATTAAAACAGACTCATCACTAATCTCGGATTTACCGCGTAGGTAGAAGCATGAAACTTTGGGAAGTTGTTGAGTAGCCTCTCGCGACGAAAATTGGCGTAAAAGAATTTTTAAATTAACACTCATGGGGGCCGGGGGCCCAAAAAAGTTTTTTTTCCTTATATGGCCTATATAAAATTTTAAAATCAACAATTCTCCTGTTTCCCGAGTAGTTTTAAGTACACTTTCACGATGGTAACAGGTAAAAACAATATTTAAATTATCACTTACTGGGGGCCGGGGGCCAAAATGTAGTCTTTTCTTATATTAAAACTGACTCATCACTAATTCTCGGATTTCCCGTGTATGTAGAAGCATGAAACCTTGGGAAGTTGTCAAGTAGCCTCTCTCGACGACAAATGGCGAAAAAGAATTTATAAATTCAGCTTCATGGGGGCCGGGGGCCCAAAATCTTTTTTTCCCCTTCCATTGGCTATATAAACATTTGAAAATCACTAATCCTCCTATTTCCCGAGTAGGTAGAAGCATGAAACTTTGGGAAGTTGTTGAGTACACTTCCGCGATGGTAACAGGCGAAAAAATATTCAAAATTTCACTTACTGGGGCCCAGGGGCCAAAATGTAGTTTTTTCCTTATATGAGTTATATAAAAACTGAAAATCACTAATTCTCCTAATTCCTGTGTAGGAAGTAGCATGAAACTTTGAGTAGTTGTTAAGTAACATTCTGCGATGGTAACAGGTTAAAAAACTATCTAAATTATCACTTACTGGGGGCCGGGGGCCAAAATGTAGTTTTCTTCTTATATAAAAAACTGACTCATCACTAATTCTCCAATTTCTCGTGTTGGTAGCAGCATGAAACTTTGGAGAGTTGTTAAGTACACTTCCGCAATGGTAACAGGTGAAAAAGAATTTTGAAATTCACACTCATGGGGGCCGGGGGCCCAAAAACGTTTTTTTTCCCTTATTCTGGCTTTATAAAAATTAAAAATCCCTTATTCTCCTATTTCCCGAGAAGGTAGAAGCATGAAACTTTGGGTAGTTGTTGGATAACATTCCGCGATGGTAACAGGTGGAACAATTATATAAATTATCACATAACGGGGGCCGGGGGCCGAAATGTAATTTTTTTTCTTATATGAGCTATATAAAAACTGAAAATCACTAATTCTCCTATTTCCCGTGTAGGTGGAAGCATGAAACTTTGGGCGGTTGTTGAGTACCCTCCCGCAATGGTAGCAGACGGAAAAAAATTAAATTATCAGCTCGATAGGATCACGGGAAGTGTGTCATTTTTTTACTTTTCGTTTTTGTTTTTCTGCGGGACTACAACAGACAGACAGACAAGACGGTGAAGTTAATATATGTATTATATCCATCATGATCCATTTTGAAATCAATTTGTGTTTTGAATTTGTGTTACGCGGGTTCTCAATGCTTACTGAAATCCTAATTTACCGCAGCAAAGCGCGGGTATTTTGCTAGTCTATACTAATAAAAGGCAAAGCCCTCACTCACTGACTGATTCATCACTAATTCTCCAACTTCCCGTGTAGGTAGAAGCATGAAACTTTGGGAAGTTGTCGAGTAGCCTCTCGCGACGAAAATTGGAGTAAAAGAATTTTAAAAATAACACTCATGGGGGCCGGGGGCCCAAAAACGTTTTTTTTCCTTATATGGCCTATATAAAATTTGAAAATCACCAATTCTCCTATTTCCCGAGTAGGCAGAAGCATGAAACTTTGGGAAGTTGTTGAGTACAACCCCGCGATGGTAACGGGAGAAAAAATATTTAAATTATCACTTCCTGGGGGCCGGGGGCCCAAATGAAGTTTTTTCCTTATATGAGCTATATAAAAACTAAAAATCACTAATTCTCCTATTTCCCGTGTAGGTAGAAGCATGAAACACTGGGTAGTTGATAAGCACACTTCCGCGATGGTAACAAGCGAAAAAAATATTTAAAATAACACTTAATGGGGTCCGGGGGCCCAAATGTAGTTTTTTTCTTATATAAAAAAACTGACTCATCACTAATTCTCCAACTTCCCGTGTAGGTATTAGCATGAAACTTTGGGAACTTGCTGAGTACACTCTCTCAACGATAATTGGCGAATAAGAATTTTAAAATTCACACTGTTGGGGGCCCGGGGCCCAAAAAACGCTTTTTTTCCTTATATGGACTATATAGAATATGAAATCACTAATTTTCTCATTTCTCGAGTAGGCAAAAGCATGAAACTTTGGGAAGTTGTTGAGTAAAAACCAGCGATAGCGACGGGAGGAAAAAAAATTAAATTATCACTTCCTGGGGGCCGGGGGCCCAAATGAAGTTTTTTCCTTATATGAGCTATACAAAAACTAAAAATCACAAATTCTCCTATTTCCCGTGTAGGTAGAAGCATGAAACTTGGGGTAGTTGTTAAGTACACTTCCACGATGGTAACAGGTAAAAACAATATTTAAATTATCACTTAATGGGGGCCGGGGGCCCAAATGTAGTTTCTTCTTTATTAAAACAGACTCATCACTAATCTCGGATTTACCGCGTAGGTAGAAGCATGAAACTTTGGGAAGTTGTTGAGTAGCCTCTCGCGACGAAAATTGGCGTAAAAGAATTTTTAAATTAACACTCATGGGGGCCGGGGGCCCAAAAAAGTTTTTTTTCCTTATATGGCCTATATAAAATTTTAAAATCAACAATTCTCCTGTTTCCCGAGTAGTTTTAAGTACACTTTCACGATGGTAACAGGTAAAAACAATATTTAAATTATCACTTACTGGGGGCCGGGGGCCAAAATGTAGTCTTTTCTTATATTAAAACTGACTCATCACTAATTCTCGGATTTCCCGTGTATGTAGAAGCATGAAACCTTGGGAAGTTGTCAAGTAGCCTCTCTCGACGACAAATGGCGAAAAAGAATTTATAAATTCAGCTTCATGGGGGCCGGGGGCCCAAAATCTTTTTTTCCCCTTCCATTGGCTATATAAACATTTGAAAATCACTAATCCTCCTATTTCCCGAGTAGGTAGAAGCATGAAACTTTGGGAAGTTGTTGAGTACACTTCCGCGATGGTAACAGGCGAAAAAATATTCAAAATTTCACTTACTGGGGCCCAGGGGCCCAAATGTAGTTTTTTCCTTATATGAGTTATATAAAAATTGAAAATCACTAATTCTCCTAATTCCTGTGTAGGAAGTAGCATGAAACTTTGAGTAGTTGTTAAGTACATTCTGCGATGGTAACAGGTTAAAAAACTATCTAAATTATCACTTACTGGGGGCCGGGGGCCAAAATGTAGTTTTCTTCTTATATAAAAAAACTGACTCATCACTAATTCTCCAATTTCTCGTGTTGTTAGCAGCATGAAACTTTGGAGAGTTGTTAAGTACACTTCCGCAATGGTAACAGGTGAAAAAGAATTTTGAAATTCACACTCATGGGGGCCGGGGGCCCAAAAACGTTTTTTTTCCTTATTCTGGCTTTATAAAAATTAAAAATCCCTTATTCTCCTATTTCCCGAGAAGGTAGAAGCATGAAACTTTGGGTAGTTGTTGGATAACATTCCGCGATGGTAACAGGTGGAACAATTATATAAATTATCACATAAAGGGGGCCGGGGGCCGAAATGTAATTTTTTTCTTATATGAGCTATATAAAAACTGAAAATCACCAATTCTCCTATTTCCCGTGTAGGTGGAAGCATGAAACTTTGGGCGGTTGTTGAGTACCCTCCCGCAATGGTAGCAGACGGAAAAAAATTAAATTATCAGCTCGATAGGATCACGGGAAGTCTGTCATTTTTTTACTTTTCGTTTTTGTTTTTCTGCGGGACTACAACAGACAGACAGACAAGACGGTGAAGTTAATATATGTATTATATCCATCATGATACATTTTGAAATCAATTTGTGTTTTGAATTTGTTTTACGCGGGTTCTCAAGGCTTACTGAAATCCTAATTTACCGCAGCGAAGCGCGGGTATTTTGCTAGTATATATATATATTTATCATAATTTATATATTTACGCTCAATTATGTATGATGCCTAACGCTAAGGGACATCAATCTAATTTTTTAAATTTTTTTTGTTGTAAGCAGTGCTGATTGACTCAAATAGTTTGTTTTTTTTGTGCAGTAATTTGGTGCGCTACTTTCTAAAATTAGTTAAAAATCGTTTGGTGATTAGCACTGTAAAAAGTATTATATAAATACTTTGTTTAATTTTCAGGAATATTTCTTATTTATCATACAAGGATAAGTCACTTGGGCTTTTGACCAAAAAAAAGAGGGCGCCGTAGGCGCCCTACAACCTCAATTTAAAATTACTTTGTGTACATTTAAGGTAGTTTAATATTACGTATCTATCATACAAGGACAAGTTTGTTGGGCTTTTGAAAAAAGTGAGCGCCCAAGGCGCCCTAAATAAAGAGGGCACCGCAGCACAACCTATATTATATACATACTTTGTGTAAATTTCAGGAATATTTCGTATTTATCATACAAGGATAAGTTACTTGGGCTTTTGACATAAAAAATAAAATAAAATAAAATAAAAACTATTATAAAATACTTTGTTTACATTTAAGAAATTTTAATATTAGGTATTTATCATACAAGGATGACTTAGTTTGGCTTTTGAAAAGGGTGGGCGCCGTAGGCGCCCTTAAGAAAAAGGGGGCGCTGCAGCACAAACTAGTATATATATGTAGCCAAGTGTAGGCTTCTCATAAACAGCATGTCACAGTCAACAACAAGATGGAGAATTATATTTATCAAGGTTTATTTGTTTCTATAATTCTACAACCAAAACACTTTTTCCGTTCCAACCGGAACAACAACCAACCGCACCAATCCGTCACTCCCTCCCAGTGCATCTCGGTGCGGTGCACATGGTGCGGCGCTATGTGGGTACCATGTGGGCACGCACAGTATGCACACTATCACAGACCAGGGGCAGTGTGTTACTGGCCCACCGGCGTGTCCCTACAGTAAAACATACTTTAGCAGACGGCTACATATATATATAGATATATATATATATATATATATATAAATATATATATATCCCTATATATATATTGCGCCTAAGCGCGTCTGAGTGTGGGTGCTCGCTATGCGGGGTAACTCCCGAAAATAAAATAAATTATTGAAAACGTAAAATGATAAACATGTTGGTGTCGAGATTAACAAGACGGCGTTTCTCGCAATAAAATATTGTGACTTTTACGTCATAGTTCGAGCTCATATTAATTTGTAAAATGGAAACAAATTAACAAGAGCCGCGGTTATTTCAATGAAATGTGATTTTTTTTTAATGGCACTATCTGTTTGTGTGTTTATGTTTGTGTGTGCAAGTGTGTGAATAAAGTGAGTGTGTGTGTGTCTATGTTGTGAACTAAATGTGATGAAACGGTTTATTTTTATGTGTGGTAATGTTGCGCCTCTAACAAGATTACTTTTTTTTTAAATTTTAAATAATTAATATATATTTGCAAATTACATCTTTACACTGTTTTCTTTATGTATTTTCGAGATGTATGTCATCCAGCCGTTCGAAAAATTTATTTGCTTTAATCTTTCTCCAACAGTCTACATTTATGTTCAACGTTAATTTACCTAACGTTCTGTTTACAAACCACGGTCACTGTTTTCTTTAGTATAATATTTTAGCAATATTTATATTGATATACTATTATTTTGTTTATTATCAAATACACAGTATCATTTTACAACTTTTCGTAATATCCTCATATATGCTTAAATTTAAATACTTAATGTATTTGACATTTTAAAAGTCAGTTATAAATAATCAAATAATAACAATGTCTTCAATGCATTAGAGAAAGAAAGCACATGAGTGAAACCAGATACCAAACTCTATAGCTTAGCCACTGTTAATTTTCTTTTTGCATAAATTAAGTTAAACATGCTAGGTAAGTTATATTTATAAATTCAAAAATGCATAAAGCAAGTGATTTAGTGATGAAAGCAATGCCAATTATTCTTAGGTGGTAATATTTATTTTCCTTCGGTGCTTAAATAGTTTACACGATTTTTTTTTCTGGAAAGATTGCTCCATAAACTGCCCCAAGGAAATAGAATGAATGAAAAAAAAAGTCGGTACTGTTATAGACGAAAATGGATTATATATAGGAGTTATATGCACGGACCAATGAGTGTGGGTAATAAGTGGAACAGCTATTTTTATATTGGGTACAACTTTATGACCTTTTGAAATGTACCATTTATTGGTCAATAATATCGCCCAACCCTGGATGACATAAACACTATAGCTTAGCAAAATGTTTTTATACTTTTGCATTTATTAAACTAAATCAGCAGGGTAAATGTTTAAGCCCAGACATTGCGATTCAAAATGTTTTTTTAAAACAAATAAAACCCATGCACACCTTACTTAAGCATAAAAATTCACATAAATAATATGCTTTTTATGAGTTGGGTGGCACACACTTCGGGTATAAACTGTACGGTTCTTTAAGGTATACATATATTTAGTGTAAAGGCATATCGTGGGTATTACGATTCATATATAGGTTCTAGCATCAGAAAGTCAGAAAGTGCGTGCTCAAGCGAAAAAATACACTAACAGCAACTGATATTTAGACATAACAGCTTGATTTTATTTGAGCAATATTATGCAACGATGATAAAGTTTTGTATAAAGACTGATTTCAAAGGCAGCTCATGTGGTTTACTAAATGGCAGTTTTCTTTTAAGCTGTATACACTTTCTTGAAAAAATTTTATTTAAATTATTCTGATTTAATATCAAATGCCTACAAATATATGTTATATATTAAGACCATTACCAAATATGTGAAAAGACCATTACCAAATATGTCATTTAATAAGCTAAAAAAAGCTACAATGAAAAAAGGCTTAAATACAAATACAACGAAAAGTAATCATTTTGTTTAGTGGAACAAGTATCTGGCAATTTATTGCTTTGTTAATACTAGAAGAAAAGAGTGGGACGTCCTTTCAAAATGGCATAATTTATTAGAAAATCAATCTCTATGAATTTTTAAAAAAAAATAGTTTTTATGTTAATATTCGTGTGAAAAGAAGATGCGTATATTAAACCCATAAACCATATTTCCACCCTCCACTAAGCATACATATTCAAATAAATATTATCTTGCTCAAATAATAACTAATTCTTCTTAATCAGAGTTTTACAACTTCTTTTTACAACACTGGGCCCAATATTACATGCAACTTTAGAAGAAGCTTACAACAACATGGAACTACCAAATTCAATGAACACTTCATACATCACACTTCTACCAAAGAAAGACACAGACAAAACACAACTTATAAATTACAGGCCCATATCATTACTCAACACAGATTATAAAATTCTTACTAAAACATTAGCCAATAAACTAAAACCACATTTAAATACTCTCATTCATGTCAATCAACAATGCAGCATTAAAGGCAGGGACATCAACAACCACAATCATTTAATCAGAGACATTATTCAATATACAAGTGAAAAACAAATTCAAACATGTATATTATCACTAGACCAGTAAAAAGCCTTTGACAGGGTAGACCATGCATACCTTCACAAGATATTACAACACAATAAATTAGGGGAGTATTTTTGTAATTGGGTTAAAATTCTATACAGAACGCCTATCAGCAAACTGTTAATAAATAATATAATTTTAAAAAAACATTGCAATTAAAAGATCAGTTAGACAAGGGTGTCTTTTATCCCCTTATCTATATATTTTATCCTTTGAACCACTTATAGAGAAAATCAGAATGGAGAAAAACATTATCAGGAATAGGGATCCCTGGAGCCAGAGATATTAAAGTGATTGCTTATGCAGATGACACGGTATTTTTCCCCACAAATGATAGGTCAATTCACAAAATAATTTCAATTTTTCAAGATTTTGGAAAAGGTAGTGGGTCCAAGAATAATGTAAACAAATCTGAAATTATGGGGATAGGTAGGTGGCAAGATAGACTAGATTTCCCCTTAGGCATAATTAGAAAGGAGAGTCTTAGAATTTATGGGATCTTTTATTCCAATAATCAAACACAGACAAACATGAAATATGGAGGGATATTGAACAATCAATTAAATAAATTATTGACAAAAACAAATACACAGCACAGACAATTTTTGGAAGGAGCACAATTATAAACACATATGTCATCCCCAAAACAATATATACAGGAACAATATGGGAACCCCCACCGATAATTTTATAAGAAATTAACTCACACATAACAAAATACATATTCCAAGGAACAATACACAATATTAAACAAACAACACTAATACAATCTAAGCTAAATAGAGGAATAAACTTGCAAGACATACAAACAAAAATACAAGAACTTAGAATAAAATATAAAGGACAAGACATTTAAAAAAAGATCAGAAAATACATTCACACATTATTACTTAGGAATCAGAATAGGACATTTAATAGCAATTGATAACAGCACTGAAAATTACATGGGTAGAAATCAATCACAATTTCATACAGCATGCATCAAAGCAATAAAAGGTAATGAAGAAGTATTACACAAAACAACCAAAGAAATATATACACATTTAATAAAAAGACAAGCAACACCTCTAAACAATATAATTAAATGGACACAAGTTTATGGAATTAAAAACACTGAGGAAACTTTTAAAAATACACATATCAAAGAAATATCAAATAAAGAAAAAGAAATAACATACAGACTAATTTACAATACAACACCAGTCTCATTAAGAAATTATAAAGACAGAGGTGCAAGAATAGGCTGTCCACTCTGTAGGCCAGGAGCTGATGAGACAGAACAACATTTATATCTCACATGCAATACAATTTTACAAACTAAAAACACACTCCAACAATTCATAAAAGCAGGCACAATACACAAGGTAGATATAGACAAAGCAATAACACTAAACATAATACCAGACTCTATAAACAAGAAACAACAAACTATAAGCTTAAAAAATACTTTCACAGTACAGAAAACACATATGGCATCACAGATGTACGGCATTCTTCCATAACCACAGTTACATAAACATAACATTAAAACACATTTTTAGGCAAACAATTCAAAACATGATATTAAACATAACAGAAGATAATTAAGGTTTTTATGTTTAAGAAATAATATATAATGTACATTTTGTTTGTTACATTAAAAAAAATAATAATAATAATAATTTCATGCTTAAACTAAACAATAGAATTGGTGTTTTTCAGAGCATTTTCCTAGAACCAAAGGAATCATATGGAAAGATATTTAAAATTTTTTTGTTATTCATGTGAAAAGAAATTGAGACTTGCCGATTAGATTTTTATAACTGTTAAGTACATTTATATTCTTTAGGAGTATATTATATAGAGAAAAGCATGCGTTTTTAAAGCAGACATACCAAAATTGATGGTTAATATTTAAATTCATCATACTCTCTATACTCTCGACACACATATCGTGAATTTTATAAAAAGTGGTTTGATTTATCACTACCCTAATTTCATGATGCATCAACATTCATTTTTAAGGGAAATTTGAGACCCAAAAGCAAATAAAGTTATTTTTTAATTGTGCCTACCCTGTTCTTGCAAAAAATACACTAACAGCAACTGATATTGTGACATAACAACTTGATTTTATTTGAGCAATATTATACAACGAGGATAAAGTTTTGTATACAGACTGATTTTTAAAAAACTATTCTGTTTTAAAATCAAATGCCTACATAATATATGTTATATATTAAGCCCTAACTTATATACATTTTATAAGCTAAAAAAGGTACAATGAAAAAATGCTTGAATATAAATACAAAGAAGAATTATCCGTTATTTAAGTGAAACAAGTATCTGCCAATTAATTGCTTTGTTACTATGCTAAAAAAATATCCTATTCGTCTTGAACTAATTTCATACTTAGCTTATAAAATGGAGTGGGTGATTTTAAGAGCTTTTTCCTAGAACTAGAACCAAAGGAATCAAGGATATTGTTTTCCTTTTTTGATTAATGGAAAAAGAAATTGATCCTTGCCCATTAGATTTTTGTAACTGTTAAGGACCTTTGTTATTCTGGTAAAGCATATAGACAAAAGCGTGCGTTATTAAAGCAGAAATACCAACATTGATGGGTAATATTTAAATTCATCATACTATCTATTTTCTAGACACACATATCGTGATTTTTATAATGAAGGGGTTGGATTTATGACTACCCTAATTTCCTGATACGTTTACACTCATTATTAAGGGGAATGTGAAACTCAAATCCAAATAAAGTTATTTTCATCGTGCCTACCCGTAGCATCGCACGGGCATTGCTCTCGTATATATATATATATATATATATATATATATATATATATAGAGAGAGAGAGAGAGAGAGAGAGAGAGAGAGAGAGAGACGAGATTTGTTTTTACCATCACACATGCACCAAAAACTTCAGCTTGAAACAGATTTGAGCTATTTGTAAACGGGAAGATCTTTCAATTGCAAATAAAACCAAAAAAAAACCAAAAAAACACGTCTGATCCGTCAATGGGGGTTAAATTGCAAGCAAATATATTTTTAAAATATGTAAAAGATTTCAATGGTCCAGAGACTTCGCTGCTTCCTTTACGACTTAATTCTTGCGAAAATCCCCCCCCCCTTTTTTTTCCCCAGCATAAAGAAAAACTCCACAACCGGGGCGGATAGTCCAATCCACGGCCGCTCCCAACAAATTAAAAAAAAAGGTCATCAAAAGTCAAAGTGAGACAATATTATATTGTTTTGCCCAAAGTCTTATATACCCATGCAATTAACTGGTCTATTTTGTTATACCTTACCAGGCGACTGAGAGTCTCACCGGGTGACTCATAGTCTTACCCGGTGACAGATGGTCTCTCCAGGTGACTGATGTCTCACCATGGGACTCATAGTCTCACCAGGTGACTCATAGTCTCACCAGATGACTGATGTCTCACCATGAGACTTATAGTCTCACCAGGTGACTCATAGTCTCACCAGGTGACTGATATCTCTCCATGGCACTCATAGTCTCACCAGGTGACAGAAAGTCTCACCAGGTGACTCACAGTCTCACCATGTGACAGATAGTCTCACCAAGTGACTCATAGTATCACCAGGTGACTGATGTCTCACCAGGTGACTCATAGTCTCACCAGGTGACAGATAGTCTCACCAGGTGACTCATAGTCTCACTAGGTGACAGATAGTCTCACCAGGTGACTCATAGTCTCACCAGGTGACATATAGTCTCACCAGGTGATTCATAGTCTCACCATGTGACAGATAGTCTCACCAGGTGATTCATAGTCTCACCATGTGACAGATAGTCTCACCTAATGACAGATAGTCTCACCAGATGACAGATGTCTGACCAGTTGACTCATAGTCTCACCAGGTGACAGATAGTCTCACCTAATGACAGATGTCTCACCAGGTGACTGATGTCAACACCAGATGACTGATGTCTCAACACCGGACAGATGTCTCAACATGGGACTGACAGTCTCATAAGGAGACTTATATCTCACTAGGTGACAGATGTCTCCCCAGGTGACTGATATCTCACCAGGTGACTGATATCTCATCTTGTGACTGATGTCTCAACATCGGACTGACAGTCTCACCGGGTGACTGATGTCTCACCAGGTGACTGATAGATCAGACTCAACAGGCAACTGGAAATCTTATGATCCCTTGACAGAATAATTAACCGTCTCATCTTCATTTAGGTGCCGATCAGTTAATAGTCTTAATAATTTGAGTTCAATGATCATGCTTAGAGTTAATTTTTACTTTTACCTGTATCCGTCGTAGTCAACCACGAAAGCCACATTTTTCTCTAGGGTTTGCAGCCTGAGCCGGACTCTGTCCAACCGGACATCCACTGGCTTCGGTGTGGCTGAAATGTCGTGAAACAGAAAACAGCTGTGGGAATAGTTGATGGTCATAAACGGGTTGACCTTATCGTGGGATGTTATTGTGTTGGATGAGATTCAGTCGAGAGTTTAAAGGTATATGAATGGCATAATAAAGTTATTGAGATGTTTAATTGAGACCAATAAGAGAAATAATCTGGCGAGACTAGTGATCTATTTTGGTGAGACTAGGGATTCTAGTAATCTATTTTAGTGAAACAAGATGACCAATTTAGTGATCTCAGTCGGATATAGTTTAGTGCAAATACTTATATAGTTTACTGAAATAATTTTTGTCTGAATAACGTGAGGTAGACAAGTGAGATACGTTGGTGAGGAAAATGAGATATTTTAGCTATATATATATATACACAAGTGAGATATTTTACTGAGACAAGTGATATGTTTTAGTGAGATGAGTGATATATTTTAATGTGACCGTCGATACATTTTATTGAGACAATTGAGATATACTGTTATAAGGGTGAGAATTTTAGTACGAATAGTGAAATATATTGATCAGACAAGTGATATATTTTAGTGGGGCAACTGAGATATTTTAATGAGACAAGTTAGATATTTTAATGAGACAAGTTAGATATTTTAGTGGGACAAGCTAGATAATTTAATGAGACAAGTTAGATATTTTAGCTAGACAACTGAGATATTTTAGTGGGACAAGTTAGATATTTTAGTGGGACAAGCTAGATAATTTAATGAGACAAGTTAGATATTTTAGCTAGACAACTGAGATATTTTAGTGGGACAAGTTAGATATTTTAATGAGACAAGTTAGATCTCTTAGCGAGACAAGTGAGATATCTTAAGAGTTACGTCTTCTCGCTTTTGTTTCCCTAACCTTCACAGACAGGCGCCGACCCTAAGAGCTCGCCTCGGTGGGAACACGCCCGCTGCAGGTCGCCGCCCACGTTGTACAGGTACGGCTGGCAGGCGAAGGTTATGACCTGTCCAACGCTGACCGTGGCGGAGGACGAGTTCCTGATGAAGGTCCCATCGTTCTGTGCCGTACAGGGCAAACCGCCTGTTGTTGAGTCAAATACGACGACACACAGTGGATCAAACAATTAGTGCTACGAACATGAGATTTAACAGTTTTTGTACTTTCTATCTATAGCGTACATCAGTCTTTTATACAATACATTAAAAAAATACTTCCTATTGTATTATGTTTGTATTACGTTTGTAAGATGACGCTAAAAGAGAGAGTTTTAAACATCTGTTAAATAAATTGTCATAAAATATTTTGACAACAAGACCTACTCTCTAGCCAGGTTAGAAAGTCAACGAGTTCAACCAGGCCCAGATTTAGACCTCACTGAGCCCTAAGTTATTTGAGATATGGTGGCCCTTTAGAAGTCCAGATATTCTATGTCAGTGCAAAATATGAAAACAAAATTTCAAGTGGGCCCCCAAGAAGGCGGCGGGGAGGGGGCAGGGGCTAAGCTATATCTTTTTTTGCACATAGGTAAATACAGCACCGACTTCAAATAGTACTTTTCATGTCGGGTTTATAAAAAGTTTTCTGCCTTTAAGAATTTCTATTGAAACCGTCAGAAAAAGTTGTTTAATACGTTAAAGCCATTTTTTCCACACATCCGGGTTTTTAAAAAAATGACTTATTGAAAAAAAAATGAAAAAAAAACCATTGCCTAATTTTTAATCATTTTCATTTTAAAAATGGCTTTTTAAAAAAGTTTCTAATCTACTGTTAGTCATACAGAGGTGCAACGGAATGACTTTCTGTGCGTCTATAGCTAAACCCAGACATCATTTTCATCAAATTACAATAAGAAAAAAAATTAAAGAATCATTTTACAGTTTGTTTATTTTTTAAATTTTGGTCAGTATTCCCGATTCCCCCCTACGAAAGAAAGAGCGACCACTTTCCTACCAGACAAAACCATCCTTCTGCCTTTCCTAACCTACTACCCGTCCACTTTCCTACCAGACAAAACCATCCTTCTGCCTTTCCTAACCTACTACCTGTCCACTTTCCTACAGAACAAACCAATCCGCACATGTTTCTATTAAAAAAAACCTCCCTTATCTACGAAATAAAAAATAACCTACTCATTTTCAAACGAAACAAACCAACCTGTGCACTTGCCTACCAAACAAGCCAACCTATGCATGCACTTGCCTACCAAACAAGCCAACCTGTACATGCACTTTCCTACCAAACAAACCAACCTGTACATGCAATTGCCTACCAAACAAGCCAACCTGTACATGCACTTTCCTACCAAACAAACCAACCTGTACATGCACTTGCCTACCAAACAAGCCAACCTGTACACATTCCTACCAAAAAAACCAACCTGTACACTTGCCTACCAAAACAACCAACCTGCACACTTGCCGCACGATTTCTTGCAGTATTTTGTGGCAGCCGCCACTGATCTTGCGTCCTGGCAGAAGTTCGGAAAAGCCGTCATGACGTCACTGCAGTTGCGCACAACATCTTGACAGCTATTTAAAACTGTAAAACAAAAACAAAAAATTCAAATAATAATTCACTTATGAACTTCTTCACCAATGAGACAGTCATTTGAGTTCGATAAAATCATTCGTTTACACTTAAATCTGAGCAGCTCTATTCGAAACGCAACCGAACATAGTGCGCAAGTTTAACGCGCACCTTCCAAAAAAGATGTTCATAAACTTTTTAAAAAAACATATATTTTCAAACGAATGAATTGAGATCCTAAATTAATTAGACCAGATGTTAAGTTACTATGTCAACGACAGGTGAGCAAGTGTCAGTTATGATCTTTTATCCACCACCTGCTCACCTGCATTATCCACCTGGCACATGTAGGGCGCCTCGTGAGCCCCATCACACGGCAGGGTCTTCCAGCCCCCCTGGCTGTTGTATTGCTCGTACTCAGCTATGAACTTGATGCAGTTGTGGGCCATCTGCGTGGTTACTGCGTCAGGGTGAAATAATTATAATAATAATAGTAGTAGAAATAATAATAGCAATAATAATAATACTAATAATAGTAGTAGAAATAATAATAGCAATAATAATAATAATAATAATAATAATAGTAGAAAAAATAATAGCAATAATAATAATAATAATAGCAATAATAATAATAGTTATAATAATAGCAATAATAATAATAGTAATAATAATAATAATAATAGCAATAAAAATAATAATAATAATAATAATATAACTTATATAGCGCAGCACCCCAGCCAGCAGCTGTGCTCGCAGAACTTCATTTGAAAATAGTAACACAAATAAATATAGTAATACATTTATTTAATGTAAATCATTCAATATCAAAACTGGAACATTAGATGACATCATAGTGCACATAGTCTACCTTTATCAGTTAAAGAAATGTTTGATTGTTGTTTAATTAATTTTGAAAGTAAAGTTTGAAGAGATGTGTTTTCCTTTAGTCTTGAAGGCCTTAGTAGTAGGAATACTGCGAATGTGTAATGGTAGAGAATTCCATTGTTTGGGGCACAAAAAGAGAATGACATTTTTCCAATTTTTTAATTTTTTTTGCGAGTGTCTTAGGAACAGAGAAAATACAAGCGTCTGCAGAAGAGCGTAGCTGACGAGGGGGTGAGTAGAATTAAAGAAGTTCAGTAAGATAGGAAGGGCATGAGTCTGAAAATAAGTTGTAGCAGAGAACGGAGAGTTTGCAATTAATGCGTGCTTGCAAAGTGGGCCAATGTCTTACCAGCAAGGCGCTAAATAAAACACTCTCAAGTTACTTATTATTCAAAATTAATTTTTAAAAAAAGGATTGAAAGATTTTAATAAAGCTTTTTTGTATTGCTCATTTATCAAAGCTGTAAGTAGACCAGAGGGGTAGAAAAAGTTGGAGTGACATGGTGGGTGGGGGGTGTCAATTTTAATATTGATCGTCATATGGAGGTAGCATCTTTTTTTTTGGGACCTAGTCTTGGTTTGTTTTTTTTTGTTGTTGAAAAGTTGAGGTGTTGGATGGGGGTGGCAAATATATCACCCCGCCCCGTGCACTTATTCTAGCTACGCCCCTTAAGATGGCCCAAGGAGTAACCCAATTGCTTTTAGTATACTATACGCATTCCTCTTAATTAAACTAACGTATTGTAAACATTAAAATATAACAACACATAATTGAAACTAAAAAAGATCAATTAAGCTTCAATTGCAATGATTGTCATAGGAAAAAAAGTTTAGGACAGTTTTATGTTCAATTTTTATTCAATTTACTTGCGATATTTGACCAGTTGAAGTAGGTCATCGGAAGTCCGGTGTCAAACAGCCACTCGCCATACTCGGACTCCAGCATTCCACTAATCCAATGACCGTGTTGGTAACTGACCAGGAGGAAGGTGAAAAATAAACATTAACATATGACGTCATCATTGGTGCGTCTTTGAAAACTAAAGAGCGATAAATAATATTCATTAAATTATTCCCTTAAAGAGTTTTATTGTTTGATTAGGATTTGCATGTGGAAATAAATTTACAAAACTTTACAGATTACACATTAAGTCATACAATTTCACTGAAAATGGTAAGAAAATATTTTATTACATGGAGTTGCATTACAGAGACTCCTGCCATGATTATTGTACGCTTAACGCGTGACGTCATTATCAAACATACTCAATACAGGTGACGTCACGTAACTGATATGTAACATTTTAAACGAATTCTCGGAAATACATTTTTTAAAAATTCTTCCGCCAATATAACGATCCTATGACACTATTTCTTGACATAGATGAAATGAAAACTCATAATTTAATGGTATCATTTAAAATCTTCTCAAACTAAAACGAAAAAATGAATTTTTAAAGTTATTAATGACCTATAACCCCAGTTAGTAGCACAATAAAACCGCTGTTATTTCTGCACTTTAAACTCAGTTATCGTACTGCACTATTACCCCAGTTATTGTACTGCACTAAAACTCAGATACAGTGCTGCACTAAAACCCAAATCAGTACTCAGTACTGCACTAAAACCCACAGTTTGTACTGCACAATTACCCCAGTCAGTGCTGCACTAAAACCCTAGTTAGCACTATACTATTATACCAGTTTGTAATGGACAAAAACCATTAGTACAGCATTTAAACCTCAATGTGTACTGCACTAAAACCCCAGTGTGTACTGCACTAAAACCCCAGTGTGTACTGCTCTATTCCCACTTTTGTCACACTGCAGTGACGCCTTAAACTGCCAACTCACTCATAATTCCCCGACTTGAAGCGTCGAATCATCTGTTGGTCAGCCAGGCTCCTGACCTCAAACAGTGTCCCCGTCGGGTCATGTGACCCACAGACCTTTTCGGCCTCACGTCTCGTCACACTTGACATTGAGTAGTAAAAACACCTGTCCCCGTGCGACGTCCAGTTGGCTGGGCACCCTGTCGGAGGGGGAGGGGGGAAAAATTGATATACATCCTGGTGTTTACGTTTGAAATATGTGATGTTAACAATAAAGGAAACAAATTTAGATTGATAAGTGTATACCCCGCGAAGGGTGTACGATTAATAACCCGTGAATTGCGTAAGGTAATTCCAACCCCTGTGAATTGCGTAAGTTAATTCCAACCCCGGTGAATTGCGTAAGGTAATTCCAACCCCGGTGAATTGCGTAAGGTAATTCCAATCACTGTTATGTGCGTAAGTAATTCCAACCCCTGTTAAGTGCTTAAGGTAATTCCAACTCCTTTGAAGTGCATAAGATACGTTAAAAATATTTTTTTAAACGTGAAATCTGCAAAAACTGTATTTTAACAAATGAATTAGTGGGACTTCAAGAGTTCAAGATACATTTTCCATGATACAAATCCTTATCAACAACCTCGTAAGTCATAGATAGATCGACAAAATCAAAGGTCAACAAAACGGTGTTTAAGGCAAGGACACATTGTTTAAAATAGTTAGATAGCCTCATTTTAAAATTTAAAAAAAGCAACAAAAATAAACAACAACAAAAATAAACAACAACAAAAATAAACAACAACAAAAAACAACAACTTTAAACATAGACGCTAGTGACAGGAAGTTCAGCAAATTTTCTTGACCGTGTCTCCTCGATCCTCCATTCCAAAATTTACCTGGGAACCGAAGAGAGATTTATTCTTTAGGATTTGGTGCCTTAGTGCAAGAGGATCTCGAATCCACAATCTTAGCTTCATTGTGTGATGCAAGGGATTTTCACTTCTTTTTTTTTAAACCAAAGATCAAAGCTTAACTCTCTACAACGCAAATAGATACCTAAGTATGGCTTCACACCCACCAATCATTACAACATCTTCAAAATGTCATTATAAAGCTAAACCAACAAACCTTCATCGGATTCAATGAGACAACCATTGTCATATTGAATAACTTCATCTGAACTGTTGAGAACACAATAACAACTTTAATGTCAGCCAATGTTTTAAAGGATATTTGTACTGAACTAACTTCCCATTGTCCTGTGCTACATTTTCCTTATCAGGTGCTAACTTCCCATTATCCTGTGCTAACTCCCCAATGTCCGGTGCTAACTTACCGTTGTCCGGTGCTAACTCCCCAATGTTCGGTGCTAACTTATCGTTGTCCGGTGCTAACATACCGTTGTCCGGTGCAAACTTACCGTTGTCAGGTGCTAGCTTCCCATTGTCCGTTGACAACTTCCCACTGCCCGGTGCTAATAATAATAATAATAATTGATAATTTATATAGCGCTGTATCCAAGTAAGGAACCGGGCACACAGCGATTTACATGGAGATCATAACATACATAAAATAATTAAATAACCATTCGTACCATAATAACAACATAAAGGACAGTACTTTACACATAAGCTACGTTAATCATTAAAACAAATGTTGTTTCATTAATTTTGTAAATACATTTTGAAAAGATGCGTCTTAAGTGCAGTCTTGAAGGACTTGATTGTTTGAATACTACGGATGTGTAATGGTAGAGAATTCAATTGTTTGGCTGCACAAAAAGAGAATGAACTTTCGCCAAATGTTTTTATGCGTGTCTTAGGAACACAGAGAATACGTGTGTCTGCAGAAGACCGTAGCTGACGACTGGGTGAGTAGACACACAGAAGTTCAGTAAGATATGAAGAAGATGAGTCAGAAAAGAAGTTGTGACAGAGAAGAGCCAAATTGTAACCATTTCGAGCTTGTATAGGTAGCCAATGAAGTGAGTAAAGTAGCGGAGTAACATGGTCATGTTTTTTCGCCTTAAGAACTAGTCTGGCAGCTGAATTTGGAACTTTCTATAGTTTTTCAATGCATTGTTTTGGCGCACCTTACAGAAGAGAATTGCAATAATCAATGCGAGATAGAACAAGAGCAAAGACTAGAGTTTTTGTTGCACTAAATGTTAAGTAATGACGGAATGAGCTGATCTGACGAATGGCGGTGTAGGCAGAGCGATAGATGTGATTGATGAAGTTGTCCGGTGCAAACTTACCGTTGTCAGGTGCTAAATTCCCATTGTCCGTTGACAACATCCCACTGTCGGTGCAAACTTACCGTTTTCAAGTGCTAACTTCCCATTATCCGTTAACAACTTCCCACTGTCCGTTGATAACGTACCGTTGTCCGGTGATAACTTACCGTTGTCCGTTGCTAACTTACCGTTGTCAGGTGCTAACTTCCCATTGTCCGTTGACAACTTCCCACTTTCCACAGATAACGTACCGTTGTCCGGTGATAACTTACCGTTGTCCGGTGATAACTTACCGTTGTCCGGTGCTAACTTACCGTGGCAGCCAAACGCCTCCCCGGACCACCCGGTCTTGGTACAGCGCAGCTCTTTAATCACGGAGCCCGAGGCGGTGCATGTGACGTTGATGGCGTCTCCATCCCAGTACTCTAGTTTGAGACCCCCCGTGACGTGGACATCGTCTGGCAAACTTGGGGGCCCACATCTTACTTGGAAAAAGAAATATTTGAAAATACAGCATCTAGAGCTGTTGGTTGAATACAACATTTGGAGATATTGGTGGAGTACAACATTTAGAGATATTGGTGGAGTACAACATTTAGAGATGTTGGTTGATTACAACAATTAGAGATGTTGGTGAGGTACAACATTTAGAGCTGTTGGGGGAGTACAACATTTGGAGATGTTGGTGTAGTACAACATTTGGAGATACTGGTGGAGTACAACATTTAGAGATATTGGTGAAGTACAACTTTTAGAGATGTTGGTCGAGTACAACATTTGGAGATGTTGGTGGAGTACAACATTTGGAGATATTTGTGGAGTACAACATTTAAAGAAGGTGATCGAGTACAATATTTAGAGATATTGGTGGAGTACAACATTTAGAGCTGTTGGTGGAGTAGAACAATTGGAGATGTTGGTGGAGTACAACATTTAGAGATATTGGTGGAGTACAACATTTAAAGAAGTTGGTGGAGTAGAACATTTAGAGCTGTTGGTGGAGTACAAAATTTGGAGAGATTGATTGAGTAAAACATTTGGAGATATTGGTGGAGTACAAATTTGGGGATGTTGGTGGAGTACAACATTTAGTGATGTTGGTGGAGTACAACATTTGGAGATGTTGGTGGAGTACAACATTTAGAGATTTTGGTGGAGTACAACATTTAAAAATGTTGGTGGAGGTCAATAATTACAATAATTAGAGCTGTTGGTTTATTAAAAGATTTAAAGACTGTTGAGTTTTTTTTTAAATTTAAAATGAAATAGTTTTGTTAAAACTCTAGATGGAACAAATGCATGTGCATATAAGGGCTGTGTGGTACTAATACCCTCCCCGCCCCTCTTGCGTCCAAAAAAGTCAAGCATTTTAAATGTATTCAATCAATTATTTTAATTTTGTTAAAGTCTTTTAGTAATCTTTAGTGATATATTTTAATGGCAAAAAAAATCTGACAGCAAATAACACTTCGCAAACCAAGAAATATTCAGGCTTAGATCAACATTAGAAGTGATATCTTCACAACATACCTGGTGTGTGATTCTGCAATGAGAAATTGCATGTCTTGAAACACCCAAACCTTTCTGGGTCCGTCTCACAAAAATCCGGGGAACCCTTGGCGACCAGTGTGGGGCAGTTGTCGATGGCGTCAATCGGTGCGGCTATTTGAATGACCGTAGTGGTACCGGTAATGGTTAGATCATCGATATACATACTACATATAGTTCTTTATAAAAAAAAACTCCGTTAGATCAGTGAGGAAAGCTAACGCTATAAATACATATACAAATTCCCGATATACGCACTAAATGAGAATCTTGAAGACACCACAAGCGCGTTTGGTGCTCAGTATGGGGCTTGTCATTTCTAAAACCGGAAAACGTCATAGCTCAATGAGTAATGTTTTATTTTTAGATTACATTTTAGCTGAACAATGTTTTGAAGCATAAATACAGTCGAATCAATATGTTCTCAAAATTATTAGCATAGTAAAATTGTGAAACTGCTTTTCCTTTTTCAAGTCCAGTAATGAATCTTAAATAAACGAAGAATGAATAAATGGCTGATAAGATACTTCCTTCTTAATATACCTACATTTACAGATTGACTCGTATCTTTTATAAAATTTTATGGAAATTCGTCCTTAAAAAGATAAAGATATCCCCGATATTTCTATTTATAGATTTCCGCCATATTATTACAAGGCCTATTTTCTTTGTTTCAAGGACATTTGTATACCGCCTTCACACTAATAAATACATACATATTATACATATATTGACGTATTACATTTCCTTTTTAAAGTAGAGTCGGGTGGTATAGTATACGGAATGGGTTGCCCGAGGAAACCAGGACAACCATCATTCAATCAACAGTTAAAGCTGTAATAAAAATGCAAGACTAGACATAAACCTAGATTAAGCGTAGGTCGCAATAAACTTCTGTTTAGAATTTAGATGGTGCGTCTTTAACAGCTAAGATAATAAAAGATGTATATAGCTGAGTGGATTGACGCACCAATCGAGTATCCATTAATTAATTGCTATTCTTCCTTGGCTCATGATGTTACTATTCATATTGCACACATGACATACCCAGATTGCACACATAATCTATTCATATTGCACGCAAGACCTATTCATATTGCACACATGACCTACCCAGATTGCACACATGACATATTCATATTGCACACGACTATTGACACTGACTTTCATATTGCACACATGACCTATTGATATTGCACACATGACCTACCCATTGCACCTATTCATATTGCACCCATGATCTATTCATATTGCACGCGGGACCTATTCATATTGCACACATGACCTATTCATATTGCACACATGACCTATTCATATTGCACACATTACCTATTCATATTGCACACATGACCTACCCAGATTGCACACATGATCTATTCATATTGCACCCATGATCTATTCATATTGCACGCGGGACCTATTCATATTGCACACATGACCTATTCATATTTCACACATGACCTATTCATATTGCACACATGACCTATTCATATTGCACACATGACCTATTCATATTGCACACATGACCTATTCATATTGCACACATGATCTATTCATATTGCACCCATGATCTATTCATATTGCACGCGGGACCTATTCATATTGCACACATGACCTATTCATATTGCACACATGACCTATTCATATTGCACACATGACCTATTCATATTGCACACATGACCTATTCATATTGCACACATGACCTATTCATATTGCACACATGACCTATTCATATTGCACACATGACCTATTCATATTGCACACATGACCTATTCATATTGCACACATGACCTATTCATATTGCACACATGACCTATTCATATTGCACACATGACCTATTCATATTGCACACATGACCTATTCATATTGCACACATGACCTATTCATATTGCACACATGACCTATTCATATTGCACACATGACCTATTCATATTGCACACATGACCTATTCATATTGCACACATGACCTATTCATATTGCACACATGACCTATTCATATTGCACACATGACTTACTCAGATTGCACACATGACCTATTCATATTGCACACATGACCTATTCATATTGCACACATGACCTATTCATATTGCACACATGACCTATTCATATTGCACACATGACCTATTCATATTGCACACATGACCTATTCATATTGCACACATGACCTACCCAGATTGCACACATGATCTATTCATATTGCACCCATGATCTATTCATATTGCACGCGGGACCTATTCATATTGCACACATGACCTATTCATATTTCACATGACCTATTCATATTGCACACATGACCTATTCATATTGCACACATGACCTATTCATATTGCACACATGACCTATTCATATTGCACCCATGATCTATTCATATTGCATGCCGGACCTATTCATATTGCACACATGACCTATTCATATTGCACCCATGATCTATTCATATTGCACCCATGATGTATTCATATTGCATGCGGGACCTATTCATATTGCACACATGACCTATTCATATTGCACCCATGATCTATACATATTCCTCGCGGGACCTATTCATATTGCACAAATGACCTATTTATATTGCACAAATGACCTATTCATATTGCCAACATGACCTATTCATATTGCACACATGACCTATTCATATTACACACATGACCTATTCATATTGCACACATGACTTACCCAGATTGAACACATGATCTATTCATATTGCAAGCAGGACCTATTCAAATTGCACACATGACCTACCCAGATTGCACACATGACCAATTCATATAGCACAAATGACCTATTCATATTGCACACATGACCTATTCATATTGGCCGCGGGACCTACCCAGATTGCACACATGATCTATTCCTATTGCACACATGACCTATTCATATTGCACATATGACCTATTCATATTGCACACATGACCTATTCATATTACACACATGACCTACCCAGATTGCACACATGATCTATTCCTATTGCACGCAGGAGCTATTCATATTGCACACATGACCTACCCATATTGCACACATGACCTATTCATATTGCACACGTGACCTATTCATATTGCACCCATGATCTATTCATATTGCATGCCGGACCTATTCATATTGCACACATGACCTATTCATATTGCACCCATGATCTATTCATATTGCACCCATGATGTATTCATATTGCTCGCGGGACCTATTCATATTGCACAAATGACCTATTTATATTGCACAAATGATCTATTCATATTGCCAACATGACCTATTCTTATTGCACACATGACATATTCATATTACACACATGACCTATTCATATTGCACACATGACTTACCCAGATTGAACACATGATCTATTCATATTGCACACATGACCTACCCAGATTGCACACATGATCTATTCATATTGCACCCATGATCTATTCATATTGCACGCGGGACCTATTCATATTGCACACATGACCTATTCATATTGCACACATGACCTATTCATATTGCACACATGACCTATTCATATTGCACACATGACCTATTCATATTGCACACATGACCTACCCAGATTGCACACATGATCTATTCATATTGCACCCATGATCTATTCATATTGCACGCGGGACCTATTCATATTGCACACATGACCTATTCATATTTCACACATGTCCTATTCATATTGCACACATGACCTATTCATATTGCACACACGACCTATTCATATTTCACACATGACCTATTCATATTGCACCCATGATCTATACATATTGCATGCCGGACCTATTCATATTGCACACTTGACCTATTCATATTGCACCAATGATCTATTCAGATTGCACCCATGATGTATTCATATTGCATGCGGGACCTATTCATATTGCACACATGACCTATTCATATTGCACCCATGATCTATACATATTGCTCGCGGGACCTATTCATATTGCACAAATGACCTATTCATATTGCACAAATGACTTATTCATATTGCCCACATGACCTATTCATATTGCACACATGACCTATTCATATTGCACACATGACCTATTCATATTGCACACATGACCTATTCATATTGCACAAATGACTTATTCATATTGCCCACATGACCTATTCATATTGCACACATGACGTATTCATATTGCACACATGACCTATTCATATTGCACCCATGATCTATTAATATTGCATGTGGGACCTATTCATATTGCACACATGACCTATTCATATTGCACACATGACCTACCCAGATTGCACACATGACCTATTCATATTGCACACATGACCTATTCATATTGCACCCATGATCTATTCATATTGCATGCGGGACCTTTTCATATTGCATACATGACCTATTCATATTGCACACATGACCTATTCATATTGCACCCATGATCTATTAATATTGCATGCGGGACCTATTCATATTGCACACATGACCTATTCATATTGCACACATGACCTATTCATATTGTACGCATGATCTATACATATTGCTCGCGGGACCTATTCATATTGCACAAATGACCTATTCATATTGCACAAATGACCTATTCATATTGCCCACATGACCTGTTCATATTGCCCACATGACCTATTCATATTGCACACATGACCTATTCATATTACACACATGACCTATTCATATTGCACACATGACCTATTCATATTGCACACATGACCTATTCATATTGAAAACATGACCTACCCAGAATTCACACATGACCTACCCAGATTGCACACATGACCTACCCAGATTGCACACATGGCCTACCCAGATTGCACACATGACCTACCCAGATTGCACACATGACCTACCCAGATTGCACACATGCCCTACCCAGATTGCACACATGACCTACCCAGATTGCACACATGACCTACCCACATTGCACACATGACCTACCCAGATTGCACACATGACCTACCCAGATTGCACACATGACCTACCCAGATTGCACACATGACCTACCCAGATTGCACACATGACCTACCCAGATTGCACACATGACCTACCCAGATTGCACACATGACCTACCCAGATTGCACACATGACCTACCCAGATTGCACACATCGCAGTAACGTTTCTGACAGACCGTGCTCCTGACAAAGACGTAACACCATGGCTGACTCAGGGCGCCATTAGGGTTTCGGCACTGGTTCCCGCTTGTCAGCAGGGAGATGGCGTTGTACCTGGAATACGTTGATCAAGTCAACTTCTGTTATTATGGAACTTTTAAAACTGGACATGTCGTTTTTTAAAGTTTTCTACTGCTGTCTATATTGACATTTTTGTTTTTCAAGTCTTTTACTGCTTATAATATTGAACTTCTTGTTTTTATAGTGTTTTACTGCTGTTTATATTGAGTTTATATTGAACTAATAGTCTTTGTGGTGTTTATTGCTGTTTTTCATCGAACCTCTTGTTTTTAAGGTCACCTACTTCTGCTTAAATGGATCTTCTTGTTTTAAAGTCTTTACTGCTGTTTATATTGAACTTTTTGTTCTAAAAGTTTTTTCAATCATCAACGTACTGAATTCCCGTATTGGATGTAATGCTGATTTGTTCAATAGTGCGCACCAAAAATTACTGCACCAAATAAAACTCTTTTCGAACGATCCGCATAAAATTGTTCAATATGATAATAAATGAATCAAATAAAAATAAATAAAATTAATTAATGTTAGGTATTTCGTTATTTTTTAATCTGATGTGTATTTATTTTGAAAACTTCCGTCACTTTTGATACGCTATCAATATACATAATTCCCATCGTCTGTATGTATGTGTGTATGTATGTGTGGATGTAACGCTACTAATTTTAGAAAGCAGCGCACCAATTTACTGCACCAATGCATCAAAAGGTGTGCAAATTAAAGATGCGCTGTAAAAAAATATTATAAGATGTCATTGATTCAGCTCATATTTTAATTTTGGGAAAGGGAACAATGTAAAAAGAGGATTTGATGATTGTTAATTATAAAATAAAAACCTACAACCCCTATTATAAAATACTTTGTGTGCATTTCAGAAAGTTTTTTTATTTCGTATTCATAAAAAAAAGGACAAGTTAGTTGGGCTTTTGAAAAAGGTGGGCGCCGTAGGCGCCCTAAAAAAGTGCATTTTTTCAAAATAAATAAATTTCAGCTGAAAACTTCCGTCATTTTTGACGGGTAATACACTAGTTTACTTAATAAGCCACGAAAGAAAGAACTTTGAATTATGAACCACAACCGCGTAATAAATGACTTTTAGAAAGTTAGGTATAAAAAAATGATGTTTTTCGCTTCGAGCTAGTTTGTTTTCTCCACACATACCCGTCAAAAGGGAAGTCATCACAAGAGGTTGCTTTCTCCCAAGGGATGCAATCCTGGTAAGTTTCTGTCACCGACTTTTCTCCCAAGTAGTCTGCTCCTTTGGTGTAGACGTCATAGCACATCTTCTCCGCTGCAGGGAAACAAAATGTAAATGTGCGACTAAACGCCTCGACTAGTGTTTGAACAATTTGACAAGTGACAATTTCAACTTCAACATTCCACAAATAATTGTCATAATTAAACACAATTTTTTTTTCCATCGCATGGAAATTGTGTTTTCGTTAATATTTTTGTCACATTATACTATTTTAATCTTTTGTAGACTGCCATGAGCAGAGGCGTCACTAGGGTTGGTGTCACCCGGGGCGGTAGCTCATGGTGTCACCCCTTCACGACTGAAGGGGTCGTCCATAAATGACGTCACGTGATGTTGCCGATTTTTACCCCACCCTCCCTCAGGGTCATACTTTGTCACAAAAACTTAGACCCCACCCCTTCTTTTACGATATGACGTCACAAAGCTTTGCCACCCCCCCCCCAAGCCGTATTTTCTCAATAAAAATAGCATGTTGCAAATTATTTTTGTCAGTTAAATATGTATTTAGGGTAAATCTGCACTCTAATATCGTAACACGCGTGAAGCCATAGAAAACGCAAGTAAATAAATGGTAAATAATCAAATATTTAAGTGGAACTTTTATTTTAAGTTGTGCGTTTTTTATGCGACGTCACATTTATTTAAACACACCCTCCCCCTCGTCACACATCGTCACAGATGCGTGTCCCCCCCCCTATGGTGGATTAAATGGGGGGTGTTGAATGGGCTAAAGCAAGGGCCCCCCCCCCAATAATTTAAGGTCCCCCCCAAACTTATAATAAATTATAGTGTATAATAAATATGCAGGCAAATGTTTGTATGAATCCCTGCACATGCCTTGGACAGTCATACGGCAATGCTGCACATATGAGTAGGAAGTATAACGGAAACCAGGCTATCCTTTATGAGAAGTGCAATGTTGCTCATTATATGCCGTGCACAGCTCATTCCATTAATTTGGTTGGGAAAAGTGCAGCAGGTTGTCCTGCTGCAGTCAGATTTTTTTGTCTTCTGCAAAATCTTTATACCCGGCTTGTTGCAACTACTCATCGTTGACAATTACTTCAAAAACACATGAAATTGATACATGTTAACAAAGCCTTGTGTGACACAAGATGGTAAGCCTGACATGATGATGTAAGGTCTGTTAATAACTCGTACCATGAGAGTATCGCAGCACTGGAAGAATTAGCAACAATTTAAAATCAACCACGTGACTGTCGACTTGAAGCAGAAGGATTTCTAAAGGAACTTGAACAACTGGAAGTCGCTATTTTACTTGAAATTTGGGAAACAATTTTAGAAAGTACTTCTCTCATTGCGTTTTTTAAAAGACAGCATTCTTAATTTGATTCCTATGAAGACAAAGGAAAGGACAAGTCCGTGGTGGTAAAAAAAGAGTATAAACAATATTCAATGATAATTTTTTTAAATAAAAAAAAAGAGAAAAAAAAGAAAGCGTCAGTTTGTTAAAGGGACATCACATAAACAGCTTTCTCCCCGAGACAAAAATTCAAGATTGAGGTATTTCTGGTAATCATTGACAAACTTTCTTAAGCCCTACAACATCGGTTAGGCGCATATAAAGACATCCATGAGAAATTTGGCTTTCTTACAAACCTAACTGAGCTCAGCAATTTCGCCATCCGATGGGCAGGAGCCAAGTTAATGGAAGAATATTCAAGCGATTTCGAAGACTGCTTACCTTCAGAATTAGTCCAATTTTCAGAACTCTTAAAAAAATTATTGTCCAGCCCCAGGCTCGGGTAAGGAAAAGGAAGTAACCCAATGCGAAACTCAAAACGCGTGCACAGAGCTAAAACTTTTGCTGCTTTTGAATGAGCTAAATTTCACACAGTCCTTTACACATGTACACATCGCACTTCCCATCTATCTTTCAATGATGACATCAAACTGCAGCTGAGAGCGATCCTTTTCAAAGTTGAAAAGAATATAAAATGAGTAAAAATGTGCATGGGACAACAAAGACTGAATATGCTCTCTCTAATGAGCATTGAAAAGGAACTTGTAAGCTTACTTAGCTTTACTGACTTGATTGAAAACTTCGCAATGAGAAAAATTCGCAAACGAAAGTTGTAGGTTGAATTAATACTAATACATCTTTTTCAATAAATTTTTGATTTGAAATAGAGAAAACTATTCGTTACCCCATGAAAAACAAAAGTTTAAAGAAAAAATATTTAAAAATACGGAATAACGCGTAACATTTTTTTAAGCGGGCTCGTTCGTAAGCACAAGACAGCGTAAGTCGGGATGGGACCGTCGTAACCGGAGGACTACCTGTATATAAACATGCATATCTATGCTTTCACACTTTTAATAAATATATATATAACGAAATATTAACTCAAAGACATTGAATTAATAATTTTACTCTAGAAAAGATCAACAAAGAAAACCCATCCTTTGATTTTTATATTTTTTAGGGGGGGGGGATAAAATCGTATTCCCCCCCCCACACCACTGTGGTGGAGGGAGTCGTGAGATGGGATTCGTCCATGCTGTCGGTGTGTCCAAGCCCAAATGGCTTTATTTCTTTTAAAACACAGGACACTGCCCCATTCATGTCCAGCCTTTTTTAAAGATCTCTCTGCTGCGACTGTTTCTTTTCTTTTTTTCCTAGTTTGTTTTAATGTTGTTTGTGTGTTGGGACTGTTTCATTATTGCAAGTTAACTGATATTTGTTTAATAAAAGTTTTCGCGTTTAACGTATTGCATTTTATTTCTTAATTTCTTTATAGATGAAAAAATGTGTCTTCTTTTTTTCTGACACAGTAAAATTTTAGGCTCGGGTGTCACCCCCTGATGGGTGTCACCCGGGGCGGTCCGCCCCCCTCGCCCCCCCCCTAGTGACGCCACTGGCCATGAGCACAGAAATTACGTCTTTATAATTTTCTACATATCGCAAGATGTTAGATAATCTTTATCGCTTTGTTTTACTCCAAGTGTGGAAGTAAATTTTAAAAAAAAACATATGGACAAGCCGGGGATCGAACCCGGGGCCTTTCACATGCAAAGCGGACGCTCTACCACTGAGCTACATCCCCATAAGAGAAAAAAACACATCCACCAAATTATCAAGGAGAATTTGAATTTATCTCTTAACACAGCTAAAAGTTCCAGTCTTTTGTATTATTTTCATGTTTTGGACATTGACGAGAACAGATAGCTTTTAGTCTCTGAGCTTTTGTCTTCTCTATCAGTCTGCATTCCCGTCAGACTGTCAGTGACATTCAGGATATAGTTTAATCGTAACTATTTGAGTGTAACTAATATGACTAATATCTTATTAGGGGCCGTCCATAAAGTACGTCACGCTATTTTGACCTTTTTTAACTCTCCCCTCCCCCCTGTCACAAACTGTCACACTTTATTTCACCCCCTCCCCCCCTCTGGAGCGTGACGTACTTTATGGACGGCCCCTTAGCCATTAGGTATCCGCTGGACAGGAACACTGGTCACTGGTAGGCAGCATGTGGTAAACAATGTTAAAATGTATTGCTCCTTGTTCACGGGGAAGAACCAGTGTCCCTCCCCTCTCTCAGTCGAGCTGATCTCGTGTATTTGTGTTGAAAAGGCCGTGATGTATAACCCCCCCCCCACACACACACACACACAAATCTCATCTAGATTTACAACAGCTTTTCCCTTCAAACATTTCTGTCCGCGCGTAGGATCATTTCGTTTAAAATATGGTTGAAACTGCAATCAGGTCTATAGACTATAGATAAGTAGATAGATATATGTCATGCAAACAGGGTATCCATGCGCCTGACAAGACGTCACAAAACCGCGAACGTTTCGGGAAAAAGAGCTCGTCAACGAACACATAATAATAATAAAAAAGGGCTGCGGGAATTAACGATTAATTAATCGATTAATCTTTATAATTAATTTGATCAACTACAATATGTTTCAAATTTAAGAAATTATTTCTAATATATGTATTTCTGGTTTATTAATAATTTATGTGTTTTGTTACTTACCTGCTTTTCCCCGTATTATTATTATTATTTACTTTGACGTGCATAAGTAAGCAAAAAGGTTTTTCTTCCTATTTCTTGCTTAGCAGAACGAATTTGCCGTGTTACCTCCCAAAATTTGGTTGTAGATTATAGAGGCTCACTTAACAGAGTTCGCGAAATAATGAATAACGACATAACTGGATCTATATATGCGTTCAAAAATATAATTAATCGAAATTAATCGATACTTTTTTTGCCGATTAATTGATTTTAAAAATAAAATCAGTACTATCCCAATCAAAAACCAAATGAAACTAATAAAATGAAATTAAAACTTAGCTGCGGTGAAGAAATCCAGTGCAAAAGAAAGCACCTTGTTTACCTGGGAAAACGTCCAGTGTAAAGTTAGCGCCCTTGTTTGCGCTCGTCTCCCATGATGACCAGTATTCCAGGGACATGTAATCGCTCTCGCTGACGATCTGGTGGGGCCACTTGGAGTTATCTAATCTTTGGAACACAAAACACAAAGTTTATGTCCCATTGATGGTCTGGGTCTTCTGTCACAGTAACGGGCCATTTACTTAATGTAGAGACCACAACACTGTAATCGCTGTAAACCATTCACAAATGCTTATAACAATGACGAGAAAACAAACAAAACATAACAGCAATAGAGTCAGGGTGAGGTATGGTTTGTCAATCGTTGTCTTTCGGGTTTGCCGAGAGGCTGATGGTGTAACGATTCGTTCCCATAATTTACGTGAAGATATGTTCCACATACCTTGTTTTACTAATGCAAAGTGTGCGAACTGAATCTTAACAATAAACCGTGGCGTGCAGATCTAGAATAGAATGGGTGCAATAATAGATTGGTTAACAAATATACATGTCCGTCTTATCTCGTCTGTCTGGCTACTCCTGTTCAACTGGCTACCCGGGCTAACTGGCTACCCAGGCTAACTAGCTATCCTGGTCAAATGGCTATCCTGGTCAACTGACTATCCTGATCAACTATCTATCCTGGCTAACTGGCTACCCAGGCTAACTAGCTATCCTGGTCAAATGGCTATCCTGGTCAACTGACTATCCTGATCAACTGGCTATCCTGGTAAACTGGCTATCCTGGTCATCTGTCTACCCTAGCTAACTGGCTATGATGGTCAACTGGCTACCCTTGTTAACTGGCTAATTATATTGTTGCAAACAAAACTTAATGACGACTTATCTGATGATGACCCCGCAATTCAACTACAGTCACCAAACACAGGTGTCCACATAGGGCAAACAGTCACCAAACACAGGTGTCCACATAGGGCAAACAGTCACCAAACACAAGTGTCCACATAGGGCAAACAGTCACCAAACACAAGTGTCCACATAGGGCAAACAGTCACCAAACACAAGTAGTCCACATAGGGCAAACAGTCACCAAACACAAGTGTCCACATAGGGCAAACAGTCACCAAACACAGGTGTCCACATAGGGCAAACAGTCACCAAACACAAGTGTCCACATAGGGCAAACAGTCACCAAACACAAGTGTCCACATAGGGCAACCAGTCACCAAACACAGGTGTCCACATAGGGCAACCAGTCACCAAACACAGGTGTCCACATAGGGCAACCAGTCACCAAACACAGGTGTCCACATAGGGCAACCAGTCACCAAACACAGGTGTCCACATAGGGCAAACAGTCACCAAACACAGGTGTCCACATAGGGAAACCAGTCACCAAACACAAGTGTCCAAATAGGGCAAACAGTCACCAAACACAGGTGTCCACATAGGGCAAACAGTCACCAAACACAGGTGTCCACATAGGGCAAACAGTCACCAAACACAGGTGTCCACATAGGGCAAACTGTCACCAAACACAGGTGTCCACATAGGGCAAACAGTCACCAAACACAGGTGTCCACATAGGGCAAACAGTCACCAAACACAGGTGTCCACATAGGGCAAACAGTCACCAAACACAGGTGTCCACATAGGGCAACCAGTCACCAAACACAGGTGTCCACATAGGGCAACCAGTCACCAAACACAGGTGTCCACATGGGGCAACCAGTCACCAAACACAGGTGTCCACATAGGGCAACCAGTCACCAAACACAGGTGTCCACATAGGGCAACCAGTCACCAAACACAGGTGTCCACATAGGGCAAACAGTCACCAAATACAAGTAGTCCACATAGGGCAAACAATCACCAAACACAGGTGTCCACATAGGGCAAATAGTCACCAAACACAGGTGTCCAAATAGGGCAACCAGTCACCAAACACAGGTGTCCACATAGGGCAACCAGGCACCAAACACAGGTGTCCATATAGGGCAAACAGTCACCAAATACAAGTAGTCCACATAGGGCAAACAGTCACCAAACACAGGTGTCCAAATAGGGCAACCAGTCACCAAACACAGGTGTCCACATAGGGCAACCAGGCACCAAACACAGGTGTCCATATAGGGCAAACAGTCACCAAATACAAGTAGTCCACATAGGGCAAACAGTAACCAAATACAAGTAGTCCACATAGGGCAAACAGTCACCAAATACAAGTGTCCACATAGGGCAAACAGTCACCAAACACAAGTGTCCACATAGGGCAAACAGTCACCAAACACAGGTGTCCACATAGGGCAACCAGTCACCAAACACAGGTGTCCACATAGGGCAACCAGTCACCAAACACAGGTGTCCACATAGGGCAACAGTCACCAAATACAAGTAGTCCACATAGGGCAAACAGTCACCAAACACAAGTGTCCACATAGGGCAACCAGTCACCAAACACAGGTGTCCACATAGGGCAAACAGTCACCAAACACAGGTGTCCACATAGGGCAACCAGTCACCAAACACAGGTGCCCGCATAGGGCAAACATTCACCAAATACAAGTGTCCACATAGGGCAAACAGTCACCAAACACAGGTGCCCGCATAGGGCAAACATTCACCAAATACAAGTGTCCACATAGGGCAACCAGTCACCAAACACAGGTGTCCACATAGGGCAAACAGTCACCAAACACAAGTAGTCCACACAAGGGCAAACAGTCACCAAACACAAGTGTCCACATAGGGCAACCAGTCACCAAACACAGGTGTCCACATAGGGCAAACAGTCACCAAACACAGGTGTCCACATAGGGCAACCAGTCACCAAACACAGGTGCCCGCATAGGGCAAACATTCACCAAATACAAGTAGTCCACATAGGGCAAACAGTCACCAAACACAAGTGTCCACATAGGGCAAACAGTCACCAAATACAAGTAGTCCACATAGGGCAAACAGTCACCAAACACAAGTGTCCACATAGGGCAAACAGTCACCAAACACAAGTGTCCACATAGGGCAAACAGTCACCAAACACAAGTGTCCGCATAGGGCAAACATTCACATCCTTACTGAAAGGGATCTTGCCATTTGTGGTATCTCTTTACCAGGAAGTGGTCTTGTTTATGTAGGTCGTAGTGGTTGAACGTAACACGGATCATACTTTTCTTTGGTACCTGTTGATCATGTTAGCATAATAACTATTATTTTTACTTTAATATTATCATCACCCTTTAAATGATCTTTACCAGCATAATTATTTTTAATTGCAAACTAATTTAGAATAACTTGTAATTGATGTTTTAACTGACATTTATTTGTATAGTAACACGTACGTTTTAAAATGTTTTTATTTACAAACTAGGGTTTGTAGGGCGCCTATGGCACCCACGCCGGCTTTATGGCGCCTACGGCGCCCACTTTTTTGTCAAAATCCCAAGTAACTTATCCTTGTTTATTAAATACGAAATATTAAAATTCCTGAAATGTACACAAAGCATTTTATAATTATAAATCCTCAAATCCTATTTTTACATCGTTCCCTTTTCCAAAAATTAAGATATGAGCTAAAACAATTACGTCATATAATATTTTTTTACAGCGCGTCTTTACTTTGTAATTAATTTGCACACTTTTTGATGCACACCTTGTATTAAATATAAGATCAAACAATGATGTCATATAATAAATTTTTTACAGTGCTAATCACCACACGATTTTTTTAAACTGCTATAGACTGTTGTACATCGTTCCTCAACGTTCCACATCCAGCCAGCCAGTGACTTGGACTATTATATTTTACAAATGTGTTATAAAAACACCTAATTTGTATCATACTCTCAAAGACATTGATGTGTTAGAAAAATCTGATTTTTAACATGTTTTTACTGACATTTATGTTATAGAATCATCTACTTTTCCTATCATGTTTTCACAGAAATTTATGTTATTGTAAAATTTGTATCATGTTGTAACTAACATCAATGTTATTGTAAAATTTGTATCATGTTGTAACTAACATCAATGTTATTGTAAAATGTGTATCATGTTGTAACTAACATCAATGTTATTGTAAAATGTGTATCATGTTGTAACTAACATCAATGTTATTGTAAAATGTGTATCATGTTGTAACTAACATCAATGTTATTGTAAAATGTGTATCATGTTGTAACTAACATCAATGTTATTGTAAAATGTGTATCATGTTGTAACTAACATCAATGTTATTGTAAAATGTGTATCATGTTGTAACTAACATCAATGTTATTGTAAAATGTGTATCATGTTGTAACTAACATCAATGTTATTGTAAAATGTGTATCATGTTTTTACTGACATTAATGTTATAGAAACATCTTCTGTTGGGCTCCCTCGCTGTCCCGAATCCAGGGGTTGTCACCGTGAATGACGGGTTGGCAGATGTCAGAGTGATGTTCATGCTGCACCCTGTCCAACACAGAGGCATCACATTGTTACGTTGTGAACGGGATGAATTGATAAAAACAAATCGTGTGTTATATGACAGAAATCTGTTAGAACCGGCCAAAATTGCATAAACAACATTTTTTTAGCGCAGTGAGTTCATGAAATAAATAAATCATCGCATCCTACAAGTGGCATGGAGTCTTAGCAGCACTGTGCATTAGGCTCGTAATAGGTCTTCCCGTGAAACTCCCCAGCAACTATGCCCCCCCCCCAAAAGGGTACTAATAGCTAGGGGGACCCCTCCCCCCCCGGGAGGGTCTCCTCTGAGGAGGCCGACTGGGCATTTAGAAAATCATTGCATCAAATTGAACGATTCTTTTCAAATCCCTTATATTAACTTGCTTTGTCAGTTTAATCGGACATCCAAACCGACTATTTGTTTATAATTCTGTCACGTGCCAGTTCAGTTCACGCGTTGACGGCGACCGTCGATGTTCACACCCCCTACCGTCCCTGCGCCCGGTTTTAAAACCAGGGGAGATAATTCTGTTTCAGTCTGTAAATGTCGCGTTTAAGAATAATCACTACTTTTAGTTTTGTCTCATTTATAAGGGATTTATAGTCAAAAACTTTGTTTTTACATCTATTTATTAAATTTGATACAACAGTTCCTGTCCTTTGTTGTTCCTGTTTCAGTGGCTAACGATAGTTGTTGTTGTTGATGGTGGGACGCTGTTAAATTTTTAAAAAAAATTCTGTGTTGATTTCTCGGTGGATCAAGTCTCAATTCATGTTTTCATTTTATTGATTAAAATTTTTTATTTTTCAGATAAGTGGTTCTTGACGTCGGTAGAGGTACGTACTCACCACCATGGCAGTTTCATACGCGCTTTCACCGAACCACTCTTTAATAATCTCTGAGGGATGTGTCATCACCAATGATTTGAGTCGGGTGTGTGTCTTGACCTCCACCAAACCGCTGAGACTGACTCACCGAACCCCTGGTGTTCAATCGAACCCGTTTCAAGAACCTCAGTATTATTTACATAGTCCGTGGTAGCATAATAAAGCTTTGGTCTTATTGAATCTCTCTGGTGTATGTATATACTGTATCTAACCCTCGTGTTTCGTTATAGTGCGACCAAGACCAAGAAGGGACTGACCGTATTTCGGAGGCTGGTAGTAGCAATGGTAGGTCAGCAGAGCATACGAGTAGATGAAGGCGAGCGGAGTCACACTGCCCGTTCGCTTGGCGTAGTTGGTCCAGTAGTCTACGCTGATGTAGCTGCTCTTCATACCTAGAAATACAACAATTTAAAAAACAAAATAATTTGACAACACTTGGACACTACGTTATGTCCTAAAAAATAGTAAAGACCACTTTTAAGACCTTTGCTGGACTATGAGGCAAGTGAAGCAGCGTTCACAAGTTTCTCTAGCCAAGGCAGACGATGTGATTTGTGGTATCTCTTCACAATGAACAGTCGCCAAAAGCAAATACAAGAGAGGGCAAACATTTACATCCTTACAAAAGAGATCCATGGTAAACTCAGGGACGTCCTTTAGCCTCCGGAACAGGACCCTGCTTTCACCGAGTTTTGAAGCCTCGACTATCGGTACGACAGGCGAGAGCTCTGCCACTTGACCACCGCGCCTCTCGTTGAATCGTAATGAAACCAAACTAAGATCTCTATCTCCTTCATCGTGTTTACACATAACAAAAATAATTTCTCATTCAAATCATTTTGTTTTCCCAGTGCGCCATACGAATTCCCATCCCGCGCCACGTATGCGACGCCTGGCATACGTTGTCTTCAACTTGTCAAAAGGATAAAAAATGAAGCAGATGAATTGAATTACTTTAGCTTCTCTGTGCTCTCCTTTCGACAAGTCACTTCCACATTCGTCCAGTTTGAATCACACGATTCGCTTTAAGTCACTATTTTGTTATATAAAAGCTACAAACATCTTAACTATACAATGTTTTGGGATAAAGTGTTACGCAAATGAATTGAATCACTTTTGGAATTTAGTGTTCACAATTCTGTGTGTCTCTTCCGCACTCTTCCCCATTTGAACGGCATCATTCGCTTAAGGCTAACGGTATCATTGACCTAATCATCTTAACCTAATGCAATTTTATACAATTGGTCCAAATTTTTATTGCGTCCAGGTGGCCCTACCTCTGACCAGGGGGCAGTGGTCGTAGATTGGGTGCAGCCGGAACGGTTCGGAGTTGGGCAGCTCCAGGTACACCCCTCTCGAGTCCCTGATCCTGCAGCAGTAGATTAAGGTAAGCATGGTACCGTTGACGGTGATGTCACCAATACTTCCGTTAGGATGGCTCTCATCCCTCGTTGTGAACTGCATGAAACCTTCATCGAAAGCTGTGGAAAAAAAACAATTTAGAATATTTTGACTTACAGTAACTGTATATTTTTTTAAAGAACTTTTTAACCATTGCTCTCATTTTAGTCTTCTACTTTATCTTAACATCGCGCTGACCACTCTGTCTGCCTTAAAGGTAATATTTCCAGCAACAACAATCAGACCTTAACGTTAGAGAGACAAAACCAAGGCACAACTCTTCCCTTCCCATTCTTACCTCCACCGCAGTGCTCTCCCACTGGTTTGATGACGCAGTACTTCCCACCTACGGGCCACGACGACCAGTCCCTGTGGGTTTGATTCAGTGACCGGACACAGAACGGGTGGTAGACCGTGTGGCTATTGTCCGACGGGTACATCTTAGGGGTCGGGTCGAATCTCGCCACCCACGTCCCGGATATCGGGAGCCAACCAGGTGTGGGGTCGAACCCCGTCGGACACTGGGCATCGCCATATAGGGCAAACGGTAGGTTCGGCCAAGATACGTTGGTGGTGGCTAAAAATAGATTCCGTAATAAGTACATGGTGTGCCTCTCGCGATGAGATCATCATCATAAAATATATTATCTATATATATAATTCACCAAAGCGAGTATGTGTAAATGAGCATGACGAATGACCCTCGCTGGGGTCAACTAATCACAGTCAACGGTTGGCAAGCGAAGGTAGTTGAGGGGTGGGGCATGTCTTGAGATCAGCAATGTTTTTTGCATCCACTTTCGTTGTTATCTTATCTTATCTGTTTACAGACGCTCCTTCTATACAGAAGATTATTGCGTCCTACGCTTATCTATGGTTTGTGTTAAGTCCTGTATTTTTATTAGAGATTTAAATCTTGATAAAGTGTTGGTTTTCCTGGATTCTTCAGGCAACCCATTCCACGCCCGAATTCCGGACGGGAAGAAGGAAAACTTGTATGTGTTTGTTCTTGCATACGGAATAAGAAAGGTGTTTTTATCCTTATGTCTATCTGAGGGTTGTATTAAGTTATCTTTGTGTTGTATTTCTAAATTATAATTAATTGCTTTATGTATGATTACTACTTTGCTTTTGGTTCTTCTATCCTCTAGTGTTTCAAGGTTTAATGATTTAACTAATGGTGTTATTCTTGTCAGTTTCGAATATTCTCCAGTAATGAATCTGGCAGCTCTTTTTTGAATTTGATCTAGTTTATCAATGTTTTCTTTGGTGGATGGGTCCCATACAGAAGATGCATATTCTAGTACAGGTCTCACCAAAGTGAGGTAGCATTTTAGTTTTATATCTCTATTACATTTGTTAAAGTTTCTTTTTATGAAGCCTAAGGTTTTGTTTGATTTTGTAATAACTTCATTGACATGGGGATTCCATGATAGTTTCTCATTTATTAAGACTCCTAAGTATTTTGCATCTTTAGTTTGGGTCAGTTCTTTTCCATGAATGTAATATTTTGAATTTATTTGTTTCTTTTTCTTTGTCACTCTTAACAGTTAACACTTTTCTGGGTGGAAAGACATACTCCAGTTAGTTTCCCATTTTATCAATTCATCTAAGTCTTTTTGTAAAATTTTGCTGTCTTGTTCTGATTTATTTGTTCTATAGATTATACAATCATCAGCAAATAACCTAACTTTTGTTCCTGTTGAGATGTTGTTGTTCCTTCACAGAGTACACTTACTTCGTAGTTTATTGGTTATCACATCCGCCTGACATGCGGAAGGTCTTAGGATCAAGCCCCAGCGGCAAATTTAAAAAAAAATAATTTAAACATGTTTATGTTTACACCCGTTCTTTTCCCCCTTTCTTAGCGAACATAAACACCGCTTCGCATGTCATTGTATTCATGGAAAAAAGCTTCGTTCAATGTCTAACCAATTCCTTCAACTGGTAACTAACTGTCTGTTTCTATCGGTCGCATATTTATGGGAAAAGATCATAGACTAAGTTGTAGCTCTCCAACTTGACAACATGGCTATAATATTTGTTTCTCAACATTGGGAAACTTAGGCGACGTGCTCTCTGTTGTTCTCAGTGACGGAAAAGTAGTCATACACTCCCCTCAACAATACGTTCAGTACATGAATACTTCAGGAGTATTTGGTGGCGATGCAGAAATTGTCGATATGTCCGAAATTCTTCCAAAAAATGCTTCGGTGGTCCCCCCAACGTCCACTCGCGTAGTTACCATTTGTTCGTGCTACTGTTTGTCTCCGTTTTCTTCCCCCATTTTCTTTCCACTTTCTATGAGTAAGTCTGCGGCGTATGCTATGCCGCGGGTCGTATACACTGTATAAATATTTACGTTAACTCGTGTTAGAAATAAGTAGCTCTTCAACGTGAGAAAGAATGAAAGTTTAATGCTGAATTTAGAAATAATTTTTTTTTAAATTTTCTTTTTAACACCATCCTATTCTAATTTTGAAAATGTTTTCATGACAACACGTTTCTGTTTCTTGTGTCTTAAGTCTTATCTGACTTATATCTTATCTGACTTATGTGGTTTTATTTGGTTGTGGGCTATAACGGGCTATTTTGTTCAACAAAAACCCACTGTCAGAAATAAATAATTTTAAAGCAGTTGGATATAAAATAATAAACTAGTGACTTGTGAAAAAAATGAATACGTCAGTGCTCAGTCTATCATACATGCATGTATACGGAACATATAAAAATAATTAGCGACTGCACGGGGTTAAAAAAAATTAATTAATTTACGATTGCAGATTACGGTTACTATTTACAAAGTGAGGTAAAGTGCCAGGTTTGTACAATAAAGCGGAGACAACTACAGCAGCCCGAGAGAGATAGAGAGAGACAGTGATAGAGAGAGAGAGAGAGAGAGAGAGAGAGAGAGAGAGAGACTAACTTACGTCCACTGATGAATGACCGACAGTTGGTGGTCGGATCCAGCTCGTCCGGACACACACATCGGCATCTACCCTTGACCCTGGCGTGGTAGCCTGGGCCGCAGTCCGTGGGGTCGTTGTTACAGAACATCTCTGTGCGTGAAGACATCACCATACACTTGGAACTAGTTTTTACAGTGTTATTGTACTGCTTTTGTGTGATCGGTCTTGTATTTGAATGCATTTCAAATCAAAGTGTTGATATTACATTAACAACCTTGTGTACAGCAACCTTTGTTTAAACTCGTACATCGTTGACATCTTTGGACTCCATTAAACTCCCTCCACCCCCACCTGCACACACACACAGAAACATGCCACCCCCTACCCCCCCACACACACAGAAACATGCCACCCCCTACCCCCCACACACACAGAAACATGCCAACCCCTACCCCCCACACACACAGAAACATGCCACCCCCTACCCCCCACACACACAGAAACATGCCACCCCCTACCCCCCCACACACACACAGAAACATGCCAACCCACCCCCCCACACACACAGAAACATGCCACCCCACCCCCCCACACACACAGAAACATGCCACCCCACCCCCCACACACACATAATCATGCCACCCCACCCCCCACACACACACAGTAACATGCCACCCCCTACCCCCCACACACACAGAAACATACCACCCCCTACCCCCACACACACAGAAACATGCCACCCCCTACCCCCCCCCCACACACAGAAACATGCCACCCCCTACCCCCCACACACACAGAAACATGCCACCCCCTTAACAAACTAAGACCTACGATGTCAACAGCCTTATAAAAGTATCGTCACACCTATGTAATACCATTACATCTGTAAAATACCATTACATCTGTATAATACCATTACACCAATATAATACCATTACATCTGTGTAATACCATTACACCTGTATAATACCATTACACCTGTATAATACCATTACATCTATATCTATATAATACCATTACATCTGTATAATACCATTACATCTGTATAATATCATTACACCTGTATAATACCATTACATCTGTCAAATACCATTACACCTGTATAATACCATTACACCTGTATAATACCATTAAATCTATAAAATACCATTACATCTATATAATACCATTACACCTGTATAATACCATTACAACTGTAAAATACCATTACATCTATATAATACCATTACACCTGTATAAAACCATTACACCTGTATAATACCATTACAACTGTATAATACCATTACATCTATATAATACCATTACATCTATATAATACCATTACATCTATATAATACCATTACATCTATATAATACCATTACATCTATATAATACCATTACACCTGTAAAATACCATTACACTTGTATAATACCATTACATCTGTATAATACCATTACATCTGTAAAATACCATTACATCTGTATAATACCATAACATCTGTATAATACCATTAACATCTGTATAATACCATTACATCTGTATAATTACCTGTATAATACCATTACACTCTGTATAATACCATACACTGTATAATACCATTACATCTGTATAATACCATTACACCTGTATAATACCATTACATCTGTATAATACCATTACACCTGTATAATACCATTACACCTATATAATACCATTACATCTGTTACTATTACACACATATATCTTAGAGCCTTAAAATTATACCATTACACCTTTATAATACCCTTACATCTGTTTCATACCATTGCACCTGTATAATACTATTACACATATATAATACCGTAATTTCAGCTGTATAAGTCCATTACATGCGCCTATATAATATCATTGCACCTGTATATACAATTACACCGTTAGATCTGATGGCCTTAGAATAATACCATTGCACCTGTATATACAATTACACAGGTAGATCTGATAGTCTTAGAATAATACCATTGCACCTGTATATACAATTACACAGTTAGATCTGATGGCCTTAGAATAATACCATTGCACCTGTAGATCTGGTTCAACTCATAGAACACGACTTTCTCCTCGGTACCAGCTATCGCCAGGTGAAAGAAGTCGTCTCTGATAGGTACGAACGTCTCCAGACCATCCCTGTTCCACAACTGGAATCAGATGAAATAGAATGAACGTAATGGCCGTTCATTCGTCTTCAAAAAACAGTAAGTTCATATATCTTAATTAAACGTATGTCACAAAGGGACACATTCAGATGTGAGCTCGTTTTTTCTCAGTGTCGCCCAAGGTTTTTGTCTGCTTAAAGAAATGTGCTTATAATGAAATGTCACTAGCTTTGACGTTCAGTTGTTGAGATGATCATTTCTGCAGTACTTGCAAAATAGACAGAACTTTGAATTATTGAGTCAGAAAAACTTGGGATTAATCATATGTGATTAGCATTTTTTTTCTAACACGTTCTAAATTGTCAACACATTTTTATTTGTTTACACCAACATAAGGAAACATTTGAAACGACTCTTTCTTACCAAGTCTCCATACATCATTTCTGAATTGGGGTCAAAGTAATCGTTGACAAGTGTTGGATCTTTGTTCTTGTTGTATGCAAACACCAACTCTGTGGTATATACAACACACAAATATGAAGTTAATATTAACTAGCAGAGGCGTCGCCAATTTTATTTATTTTTTTTTAAATTCACGGTGCCTTGATTTGGTAACACGAGAACCTCCAACGAGCACTCTGTTAATAAAGGCCATCCGGGAACCTAACTTAATAAAACAATTTGAAACTTTACAAGATACAATGCAATTTTCGCCAATCACTTATATATAGAACAAAATAACGACACGCAAACTCCAACCACACATAAAAACACGACAAACACATACAAACATACACAAACAACACAGAACATACAAACACATTCAACCCCACAAACCAATACAAACACCACAAACACATACAGATACCACAAATACATACAAACACCACAAATACAAACAAGCACAACAAATACATACAAACACTACAAACACATACAAGCACCACAAATACATACAAACACTACAAACACATACAAGCACCACAAATAAATACAAACAACACAAACATTTACAAACACCACAAATACATACAAACACCACAAATACAAACAAGCACAACAAATACATACAAACACTACAAACACATACAAGCACCACAAATACATACAAACACCACAAATACATACAAACACCACAAATACAAACAAGCACAACAAATACATACAAACACTACAAACACATACAAGCACCACAAATACATACAAACACCACAAATACATACAAACACCACAAACACATACAAACATCACAAGTACATACAAACACCACGAACACATACAAACACCACAAACATATAAAAACACCACAAATACATACAAACACCACAAATACATACAAACACCACAAATAGATACAAGCACCACAAACACCACAAACACATACAAACACCACAAACACATACAAACACCACAAACACATACAAACATCAACAAATACATACAAACACCACAAATACATAGAAACACCACAAACACCACAAACACATTCAGACACCACAAACACATACAAACACCACAAACACAACAAACGCATACAAACACCACAAACACACACATACAAACACCACACAACACACCACAAATACATACAAACACCACCAACACATACAAACACCACAAACACTGACCAGACTTGATATCCTCTTCGTTGACTGTCAGGTACGAGTCTCTGATTTTCCCCTCATGCGTGTGGGTCACTCCCAGAACGTGAAGCATCTCGTGGAGGTTAATCTCCTGGTAAGTCGGATTAGATATTAGCCCATTGAGAGATTAGCCCAGTGTGAGATTAGCCAAGTTCGAAGCTAGCCTATTGAGATATTAGCCCATTGAGATATTATCCCAGTTAGAAGTTAGCCTATCGAGAGATTAGCCCAGCCAGAAGTTAACCCTTTGAGAGATTAGCCCAGTGAGATATTAGCCCAGATATATTCACCCACAATAACATTCAAGTTGATGGGAACAAGCCTATTTTGTAGCCTAATAGTAACTAAACTGTAGACAGTGTTGACCAAGTGGTACCAGGACTAGCAAGTTCATCTCATCCCAGAAAGTGTCAACTACTCCCAAATATTACAACATCAAGAACACAACAACGAACTCACGAAGCCGCTGCACGGTGTCACTGGCTGAACCCTGTGGCCGTCTCCCTGACCGTTGATCGAAGCACACCTGCGAGACGAGACACCAGGAGATTAATACCAACTATGACAGGCAGACGACATCTAATACATTTCTTGTTAAAACTAATTTCAGCGGGATCTCTTAGACGCCATTTAAAAAAAAATCAAAAACAAAAAAAAATAGGAAAGGATAAACATTAAAGTTGTTGGCGAATTCTAATGGGAAAAAAAGGTATAAAATAAGGGTAATAGACTTAAATTTTACCATACAGAGATAAGAGACAAAACTAGTGTAATAATTAAAATATGAATTACAAAACACGAAATAACCTTTTGTGAATATATAAGGGGCCAAAGGGATTTAACATCAGTCAGTCATTTAGCTAGTTATTAAGTGCTCGATAGGCGGAGAAACTTATGGAAAAAAAATGTTTGACAATTGAACGTAAAAATAAAAAAACAAACCCTTAAAAAACCAAGTTATTGACAATTAATCCGTTATGTACTAGACGTAACTAAAAGAATGTTCATTATACGCAGCGAAAGACCATCCAAAAATACACAATTGCAGTTGTGTCGTAAAACATGTTTAATATAATGCGCACCGATCAGGAATATGTTTATAAAAAGTGGTGTCAGTAAAATACGCACCTTATTGCGCGACAGAAAGGTTGTTCAATATAATACGCACCGCGACACTCTATCTCAAAAAATAACATGATACATGAGAAAATAAATAAAAACAACCCGTAAAAAACCAAGTTTTTAACTATAAATCCTTTATGTACGAGAAGTAACTAAAAGAATGTTCATTATAATACGCAGCGCCAGACCATCCAGAAATACAAAATTGCAGTTGAGTCGTAAAACATGTTTAATATAATGCGCACCGATCAGAAATATGTTTATAAAAAGAGTTGTCAATAAAATACGCACCTTGTTGCGCGACAGAAAGGTTGTTCAATATAATACGCACCGCGACGCTCTATCTCAAAAAATAGCATGATACATAGGAATAAATAAAATAATCTAAAAAATCAATAATTTAATTACGGTACATGCGATCGATCTGAAATTTTAATACATTGTTTTTATCATCGGTACGAAACTGCCTGCAAAATTTCAGCTCGCTATCTTGCGAGCAAGTGGGTTAAAAATCGATCAAAAGTTTTGGCGACAAGCAAGCAAGCAAGGTCCGCCGCAGACACCACGAGTTAATATAAAGGATTTAAAAAAAGAGATACATAAAACAATCTAAAAAATCTATAATTAAATTACTGTACATGCGATCGATCTGAAATGTTTTTACATAGTTTTTATCATTGCCACCAAACTGCCTGCTAAATATCAGCTCGCTAGCTTACGAGGAAGTGGGTTAAAAATTGATCCAAAGTTTTGGCGACAAGCAATCAAGGGTGCACGCAGACACCACGAGTTAATATAAAGGATTTAAAAATGAACATTTTGGTGTCGAGAGTAACAGAGCCTGCTAGTCGCCGTAATATTTCGCGACGTGACGACCATTTGATTCTTTTTATAAGGTGTTTTAAAAAAGTGTTATTATTATTATTAATAATAAATCTGTGAACGTGTGTAGTATAACTAAAGAGAAAAGCAAAATATAATTAATGGTATTAATAGACACACTGATTGCTACATCTGAGAAATTGCAACTTTCAAGGGGGGAAATTTGCGCGTGCACTTTTGAAAATTTGAGAATATTTTAATTTGTGAAAAAACGAACGACATAAAGATAGCATCGGTTTATTTAATAAATTTTTTTTTACTTGTATTTTGATGTCAAAATTTCTGTTTGCGTATGTTAATGCATGAGCGTTTGTGTTTTTTTTTGTTGTTTGGTTTAAACTTAAAGAAAAGTTTGTTTGTTGTTTTTGTTTTTTATCAAATGGTGGGCCTCGGAAAAGACTATGCGTATTTATCTATTTCAGTCTGTTATTTGTTTTTAATATATTTATAAAATGTTTTAATTTTTGTTTAATTCCAAATAAAGAAGTGATTTTTAAAATATATTTAAAAGGCGTTCCTTAAATGTATTTTGAGGTTATTTTTTTTTAAAAGTTAATAATAGAAAATTAAAATTCTAACAATGTATTGCACACGTTAATTAGCTGACGCAAAAGTAAACCAGATTGATCAGAAGTAGGATGAATCATTTTAGGTAATTAGGTATCCTTGTTTAAACAATCACCCGAGTTTAGCAAGTACTGAGGCATTTTAAAAAACCTGGCACGCTCTTACCTACAACACTTCATTGAATGAGATTACATTAATAACTAGAAATTGGTGCAATGAACTGTTTTTGATGTTTGAAGCAACCGATTACTGGTTTAAAAAAAAGAAAAAGGCAAATATTTTTTAGGTGGGAGATTGTTTTGTTTATAACTTAACGCTGTATTTTAGTGTGTGTAGTATATAAGAAAAAATAACATGGCAATTTACTGAAGGTGTGTATAATAAATCTCAGAAAATGTACGATTTAATGGATAAACAGATAAATTCTCTTTCAAACCACATCGCTACTAAACTGTCTTTTAAAATATAGTATTAAACATATTGAAATAGTGTAATGATATAGTGTAATGAAATAGTGTGATGAAATAGTGTAATGAAATAGTGTAATGAAATAGTGTAATGAAATAGTGTAATGAAATAGTGTAATGAAATAGTGTAACGAAATAGTGTAATGCAACTAAGAAGCTTCATAATGTGCATGTTAATTGTAAAGAAACGATTGCTTCATAGCCTCCTCGGAAGGAAAAGATGGATTGAAAAAAAAAGATTGAATGATCAAACTTACATATTAAAATAAGATGTGGCACATTTTAGAAAAAATGCGGTTGCATGGCTCACGTTTCTAATAATAACTGTAAAATTGCCACAGGGGAAAGAAAAATTGATTGTAAAGAAATATCACGAATATAAAGACGCATTCATTGGATCTAGCTTCAGAAATGTGCTTCTTTTGTCGAAAAATACAGCAACAAACAAACAACACGATAGCAAGCTGTTATAATTTTTATTAGAGTTGTTTTATTATTATAAATGTTTGTGTTCCTGCAAGCTTTAGCTCAAAAATGATTTTACTGTATAAACGTACTTGAAATTGCTAACCACAATCACCCTGCTTTGAAATCCGATGCCTGTTTATTTATATTTTACAATGAAAAAATAATATGATTCCTTACGAATAAACAAAAAAAAATCAATTTAAGTGACATAATTATCTTTAAATGTGTGATTCGTCAAAGGTAGATGAAGAGATGACGGGAAATAATTTAATTTGACTTAAATAAATTTAAGCGAAGGGTTCAAGGTCTCAGCACCACTAGGAGATTTTTTGTTAATGTTATTAATCGCTTGAAAAGAAAATGGCCACTTGCACATTGTAGTTTTAAACTATAACGGACTTTGCTTATTCATTTAGATCAATTGTTATTGAAAATTATGCGTTATTTTTTTGTGATTCCAATTTTACATCTATCTTTAAGAAATCCATTTCTGCTTTTGCACTTTTCTCTAAATCTGAAGAGGAGATGAGACCCCCCAAACAAAGTGCTACCTGATTTTTAGTATGTTTACCCCGTAAAAGTACGGTTATTGTACTCGTATAATATATATATACATACATACATATATATATATATATATATATATATATATATATATATATATATATACATTTTTATATATACGTAGATATCTATATAACGGATCCCTAATTACCTAAAATGATTCATCCTACTTCTGATCAATCTGGTTTACTTTTGTCGGTAAAACAACTTTTTGTCCCAGACCTTCCTTCTCTAATGTTTGTGTATGGTTGTCCTGTTGCCTTCAAAAGGCCGCGCCAAGTAATTAATAATAATAATAATAATAAATTGATTATTTATATAGCGCTGTATCCCAGTAAGGAACTGGGCTCACAGCGCTTTACATGAAAGAAATAACATACCTATAAGTATTAAATTAACTTTCATATCACAACAAACACAAAAAATTACAGTACATTATATATAAGCTACGTTAATCATTTACAAGAAATGTTGTTTCACCAATTTTGAAAATAAATTTTGAAAAGATGTGTCTTAAGTGCAGTCTTGAAGGACTTGATTGTTTGAATACTACGTATGTGTAATGGTAGAGAATTCCATTGTTTGGCTGCACAAAAAGAGAACGACCTTTCACCAAATGTTTTGGTGCGTGTTGTTGGAACAGAGAGAACGCGTATGTCTGCAGAAGATCGTAGCTGGCGAGTGGGTGAGTAGACCGACAAAAGTTCAGTAAGATACGATGGGCATGAGTCCGAAAAGAAGTTGTGACAGAGAACGGCCAGTTTGTAATCAATACGGGCTTGTATAGGCAGCCAATGAAGTGAGCGAAGAAGTGGAGAAACATGGTCATGTTTTTTTGCCTTGAGCACCAGTCTGGCAGCTGAATTTTGAACTTTCTGTATTCTTTCAACGCATTGTTTTGGCGCACCTGACAGAAGAGAATTGCAGTAATCAATACGAGCTAGTACAAGAGCACAGACTAGAGTTTTTGTGGCACTAACTGTTAAGTAATGACGGATTGAGCTGATCTGACGAATGGCAGTGTAGGCAGAGCAACAGATGTGGTTGATGAAGTTGTTAATAGACATGTTGTCAGAAATAATATAGCCAAGATTCCTAGTCGATGTTGTGAACAGAATATCCGAACTGGCTACGTGAATTGACTTCGGAAGAGACAAAGTACTGCGTGATTTATTGTTGCAAAATAGAAGTGCTTCAGTCTTGTCATCATTCAGCTTGAGTTTGCTTAACGTCATCCAAGACTTTACTTCACCAATGCACTCCTGCAACAATTTGACAGCGGAGTCCATATTAGAGGGATCAGTGTGAGTATATAGTTGAGTATCATCTGCAAATGATTGGCTTTTAACTGAATGCTTTTCGAGCAGTAGAAGTAGTGGTCTTGTATACAGTACAAAAAGTACCGGACCCAAAACAGAGCCCTGAGGCACACCATAAAGCAAGTCAGCTTTGTGAGAGATACAGCCATCTACTGATACTACATGTGATCTGTTAGATAAGTATGATTGAAACCAAGTCAGAACTGAGCCAGAAATTCCAAAATAATTTTGCAGGGTTTTCAGCAGTATTTTATGGTCGACAGTGTCAAAGGCTGCACTACGATCTAAGAGGACCAATATAGAAATTTTTCCACTGTCCAGTGCGAGATTAACCGCAGAAGCTGGAACACTTGGACCTTATGAATTACGTTAATTGCGAACACGTTTGGCGTCAAATACTTTCAGTACACGTATTCTTGTGTGTACTGCGGATAGGGTATTGCTTGTACTGAAATATAGGTAAGTGTCTCTGTTTTTACACGCTTTTATTTAAGTCACAATGTTTGTATGTTGTATCCATCCATCCATCCTTCCTTCAAATTTTGTAACGTAAAATTAAACCACTTCTGATGGTCCTAGAGATCTGAAAATTTTATCACAGATAGATCTTGGATGACAATGCATTGTATTAAAATTTCAGATCGATCGAATGTACTGTAATTAAATAAAACATCTTTTAGTTTATCTGTATTATTCACTATTTAGAATGTATAGTCGTCTGCTAGAGTTGACAATCACGGCTCACTGGTTTCACTCTAGCCCTCGTTTACCAAATCCCCGTGTTTATATCAAGGGCAGGGGAGATCAGCGCGTTTCAGTCTGTAAATGTTTGTAAATAAAAGCGTGTCTTTTTAAAAAAAAATATTTTTTTTACATTTTACTTATGTAATGTATGTTCTCTAAATCTATTCATCCAACCTTTGGATTACAGTACTTTTTTTTTAAAACGCTGTCACTAAGCTTAACTACCATTTAGTTATTGGTTACACCAGAAAACTAAAAATTATTTATTCCAGTATGAGAATGTCGGAGATTCTTAATGACTCATAATTCCCTGAAAGTCTGTGTGGATTTCGAAAAGAGCGAGGAACAATCGACATTGTGTTCGCTTCCAGGCAGCTACAAGAGAAATGTCAGGAGCAGAACTTCGACCTGTTCTCCAACTATGTCGACCTGACAAAGGCTTTTGACACTGTTGGCAGAGAGGGTCCGTCGAAGATCATGGCCAAGTACGGTTGCCCAAGGAAATTCATCGTCTTGGTGCAACAATTCCATGAGGGCATGCAGGCCAGAGTCCAGGACAGCGGGGAGTTTTCTGACAGTCACAAATGGGGTCAAGCAGGGCTGCGTCCTGGCACTAACACTGTTTAGTCCGCCATGCTGACAGAGGCCTTCAGAGACGAGGATGTTGGTGTCAACCTGAAGTACCGTACAGATGGCAAACTGTTCAACCTCCGAAGGCTTCAGGCAAAAACCAAGGTTATGACAGACATCATCAGAGACTTGCTGTTTGCTGATGACTGTGCCCTCAATTCTGCCTCAGAAGCCGACATGCAACGCAGTATAAACATGTTCTCCAGCGCCTGCAACAACTTTGGTCTGACAATCAACAATAAGAAGACTGAGGTCCTCCATCAGGTCCTACTGGAAGGTCCTACTTAGAGCCCAACATCACTGTCAACGGCCAGAGACTCAACACAGTGCACCGGTTCACATACCTAGACAACACACTGTCTCAAAATGTCACCATCGATGACGAAGTGAACGTCAGAATTGCCAGAGCAAGCTCCACTTTCGGCAGGTTGTATCGAAATGTCTGGAACAGAAGAGGCATTACCATCCAGACCAAGCTGAAAGTGTACAGGGCAGTGGTGCTCCCCACACTGCTATATGCTTGTGAAACATGGACTGTGTATCAGCGCCATGCTAGGAAGCTTATCCACTTTCATACAAGCCTCAGGAAGATTCTCGGCATAAAAGGGCAGAACAAAATTCCAGACACAGTGGTACTGACCAAGGCAGGTCTCCCCAGCATCTTCACCCTCCTGATGGAGACCCAGCTTCGCTGGGCAGGGCACGTTGTCCAAATGCCAGGTGAGAGACTGCCAAAGAGAATCTTCTATGGTGAGCTCCAGTATGGCCAGCGGTCCCACGTTGGGCAAAAGAAACGCTTCAAAGACACACTGAAAGCCTCAATGAAAGCGTTTGCCATCAATCCAGACACGTGGGAACGAGCTGCAATGGACCGATGCACCTTGCGCTCATCCATCCACAAAGGTGCCAGGTCATGAAAGGCAAACCGGATCACAGCCGCAGAAAAGAAGAGGCAAGCCCGAAAGGCCCATGCTGTCAACCCTCCTGGAGATGTCCCACTCGTCCCTTTTCCCTTCTGTCCTGAACCTTCCGTGCAAGGATCGGCCTCATCAGCCATCTGCGCATGTACATACAGCCCTCGGATCACTAGAGTGGTCCTCGTCGTATCGACGGACGAACAAACATATTTCCCTTGTGTTATTTTGTGCATAGTGACACAAACTATCCAAGCATTAGGTCACTGTCGTTATTGTTCCCCTGACAGCTTACCCAGGCGAAAGGTCTCTAACGTTATTGTCACCCGTGACAACCTACCGAGGGATTAGGTCTCTAACGTTATGGTCACCCCTGACAACATACCGAGGCCTTAGGTCTCTAACGTTATGGTCACCCATGACAACATACCGAGGCATTTGGTCTCTAACGTTATGGTCACCCCTAATAACATACCGAGGCATTAGGTCTCTAACGTTATGGTCACCCCTGACAGACTACCGAGGCATTAGGTCTCTAACGTTATGGTCACCCCGACAGCCTACCGAAGCATTAGGTCTCTAACGTTATGGTCACCCCTGACAGCCTACCGAGGCATTAGGTCTCTAACGTTATGGTCACCCCGACAGCCTACCGAGGCATTAAGTCTCTAACGTTATGGTCACCCCTTACAGCCTACCGAGGCATTAGGTCTCTAACGCTATGGTCATCCCTGACAGCCTACCGAGGCATTAGGTCTCTAACGTTATGGTCACCACTGACAGCCTACCGAGGCATTAGGTCTCTAACGTTATTGTCACCCCTGACAGCCTACCGAGGCATAAGGTCTCTAACGTTATGGTCACCCCTGACAGCCTACCGAGGCATTAGGTCTCTAGCGTTATGGTCACCCCTGACAGCCTACCGAGGCATTAGGTCTCTAACATTATGGTCACCCCTGACAGCCTAATGAGGCATTAGGTCTCTAACGTTATGGTCACCCCTGACAGCCTACCAAGGCATTAGGTCTCTAACGTTATGGTCACCTCTAACGACATACCGAGACATTACGTCACTAACGTTATGGTCACCCCTGACAGCCTACCGAGGCATTAGGTCTCTAACGTTATGGTCACCCCTAACGACATACCGAGGCATTAGGTCTCTAACGTTATGGTCACCCCTGACAACATACTGAGGCATTAGGTCACTAACGTTATGGTCACCCCTGACAACATACCGAGGAATTGGGTCACTAACGTTATGGTCACCCCTGACAACATACTGAGGCATTGGGTCACTGACGTTATGGTCACCCCTGACAACATACCGAGGCATTGGGTCACTAACGGTATTGTCACCCCTGACAACATACTGAGGCATTAGGTCACTAACGTTATGGTCACCCCTGACAACATACCGAGGTATTGGGTCACTAACGTTAAGGTCACCCGTGACAACATACTGAGCCATTAGGTCACTATTGTTATGCCCCCATCCCCCCGACAACCTACCCGCCACCATCCGTAACCTTGACCAGAGAGTTGGTCTTAAATCCATGCTGCGTCAACCAGGTCGGGTTGATGCTGTCCCAGGTGCTCGTTACGTCATGAAACGTTACGCAGAGCTTGCTGGAGATGAAATCAAGTACCATCCGAAAAGTTATCCTGTCGCCTGGAAGAAATACCCATACCATGTAAGCGAAAATGATTTTTTTAAAAAATAATGTTAAATCATCAGCAATAACAAAACGAAACCTTTTCTAAGACCTAAAAAGATATTTAAAAATAGAGCAAAAAAGATGAGATGCAGCTACACGATACCTGTCTGTGACATTCGAAACCGAGCTGGTAGCGTTAATCTCAATCTGAAATCTTTCTCTCTTCCAACACCACCATCCCTATCTCCCAAAGCTTAGGGAAAAAAAACACTCGATGTGCTAATGGCCAATGTTCTCTTTTAGCTGCGCGGCTTCACGAACGCGCAGATATCTGACCGACGCCGCTTAACAGTTTAGAATTACCGTGCAGCAAATTGTGTAAAATATTGCAGAAAAATGGACGCTTTGCAATTTTGCACACGGTTGTTTTTTATTTTTTAATTTTTTTTTCTTTACTTTGCACACGGTCTAACGAACCTTAGAGGGAACATTACTCATGGTACAGAACAAATGTTTTGGTTTTTGGTCGAAAAGTGAATTTACAAATTGAAATAGTAAATAGTAATAGTGCGATTATCATTTTTACTACATGTATTACTTCAAATATTTCGTAAGTTATAACGGAAGATATGCCGGTGAGGAAATACCGTCACAGCCGCACACCCGAGAAAGAGCCCCTCAGGCGGTATGAACTAGTGTCTTCTTTCTTGTTATGCCCTAGTCTCCTCTATCTTGTTATGTAATAGGCTTCTCTATCTTTTTATGCCCTATGCTGCTCTATCTTGTTATGCCCTAGTCTCCCCTATCTTGTTATGCAATAGGCTTTCCTATCTTGTTATGCCATAGGCTCCTCTATCTTGTTATGCCCTGGTCTCCTCTATCTTGTTTTGCCCTAGTCTCCTCTATCTTGTTATGCCCTAGTCTCCTCTATCTTGTTATGCCCTAGTCTCCTCTATCTTGTTATGCCCTAGTCTCCTCTATCTTGTTATGCCCTAGTCTCCTCTATCTTGTTATGCCCTAGTCTCTCTATCTTGTTATGCCCTAGTCTCCTCTATCTTGTTATGCCCTAGTCTCTTCTATCTTGTTATGCCCTAGTCTCCTCTATCTTGTTATGCCCTAGTCTCCTCTATCTTGTTATGCCCTAGTCTCTCTATCTTGTTATGCCCTAGTCTCCTCTATCTTGTTATGCCCTAGTCTCCTCTATCTTGTTATGCCCTAGTCTCCTCTATCTTGTTATGCCTAGTCTCCTCTATCTTGTTATGCCCTAGTCTCCTCTATCTTGTTATGCCATAGTCTCCTCTATCTTGTTATGCCCTAGTCTCCTCTATCTTGTTATGCCCTAGTCTCCTCTATCTTGTTATGCTCTAGCCCCCTCTTAAACGTCAAAGCGCACCAACAGCTACACTTGTAAACAAATATCAAGCCAATGACAAGTTCGCACGAGTTGTGCAAACAATAAGTCAATTAGTCAATCCGCATGACTATAGTGTTTGAAATGAACTGTTTTCAGCACACGAGTCATAATCGAAATTTGATCTGCTCGAGAAAACAATTTATAGTCATTGCTCCAACCAGAACCACTTCGCTCATAAAGAAACCGTATGGACATTTACAGTTTTGTGTTTTCCTCACATTTGAAGACTGTGTCTATGATGTAGGATATGTTTCTGTCTATATGTGGTTAGTCTTTGCTCACCTGTATAGACTGTGTCTATGATGTAGGGTGCTCATTTTCTACTCACCTTTATAGACTGTGTCTATGATGTAGGCTGGTCATTTTCTACTCACCTGTATAGACTGTGTCTATGATGTAGGCTGGTCATTTTCTTCTCACCTGTATAGACTGTGTCTATGATGTAGGGTATATGTCTCTACTCACCTGTATAGACTGTGTCTATGATGTAGGGTATGTCTCTGTCTCTACTCACCTGTATAGACTGTGTCTATGATGTAGGGTATGTCATGTGGCCAGTTGAGGTTGGTTTTGTTGTAAGATGACCGTCTTGTTCTTTCATCCGTACTCTCCAACAAAAATGCTTTAAAAGGACCGTTGGGCCTGTGAGAAAAGTTTAGTCCTTTGAATAGAATTACAATGTCCATACCAATTGTTTTCCTTTAGATAAATTTTGTCCATGTCTAAACAAACTTTTCTGTACATGATATCTGTCTAATTTATACACATGACTCTTGTTAATTCTAATAATGGCTTAAAACTATTCATACTATTTAAAAATTGACATAATGGCCCGACAAATGGTCATTTATCTACTCAGCAGTGCTCTAAGGTTCATTAAACACTAGGGGGGGTACCTGTTTCAATTTTTTTTATATCCGGCCGGAGCCGGACTTGGCGGATTTATGAAGTGAGATCCGGTCGGTGCTGGAGCCAGAGGCGGATTTACAAATTAAAAAAAACAAATATCGTACTAAATCACTTGACTTAGGTGAGTGCAGTCACTCGACTGTTCTTACTGCAGTTCATTACTATAGACATGCCCATGATGACATATACTCATATTGAATCATTGAAATTTAAAATAATTACATTAGAAAAAGTAATACAATATTAAGTTCCATAAGTTGCTGATGAAACACAATGCATAAGCACATAATGTTAATTTAGTAATTTTCATTTTTAATTTTCACATTTTTTTTGGTTGGCAGATAGGCAGCTCATTTATGGACGACCCAATACCAGTTCTAGCAGGCGTATTCCAAAGGTCAAATACCAAACACAATGTTTCGCGTCCAAACATGGACGTATACCGATTTGGACTTATACCAACGACAGACACATACGTACCACTGTATTGAAGTCCCATAAAATCATGAAGTAATACACAAATAAAGTGGAAAATATGTGTTTTTTTTTAATTTAAATTTTTTAATTTAATTTTATTTTTGTTTTTGTTTTGTTTAAATTCTCATTTAAGTGAAAGAGAAATACTAAAATGGAAGTGCTACTGTGCTATTGTCTAATCCGGTACAAATCCGTCAAAATTGGTCCGGAGCCGAAGCCGGAGTCGGATTTGTAAATATGGCCCTGGTTCCTGATTGACGGAAGCCGGAGCCGAAATCCGGTACATCCCTATTAAAAAGGAACTCCACAGTTAGTTCCCTTACCTTGTTAGCAGCTGCTCGGTGACGTAAACATCTTCTGCTGAGCTGGCGTCAATTGGGTCCTAGAGGATACAGGAAACATGACACACGTATACTTGGTGAAAATAGAAGCTAAAAACATGACACAAATATACTTGGTGAAAATAGAAGCTAAAAACATGACACAAATATGCTTGGTGAAAATAGAAGCTAAAAACATGACACAAATATACTTGGTGAAAAAAGACGCTAAATACTTGACACAAGTATACTTTTTGAAAACAGACGTTAAAAGAATGACACAAGTATACTTTTTTTAAAAAGACCCTAAAAACAAGACATAAGTATACTTGATGAAAAAAGACGCTGAAAACATGACACAAGTATACTTGGTGAAAATAGATGCTAAAAACAAGACACAAATATACCTGGTGAATATAGACTCTAAATACATGACACAAGTATACTTTTTATAAAAGACCCTAAAAACATGACACAAGTATACTTGGTGAAAAAGGACGCTGAAAACATGACACACGTATACTTGCTGAAAATAGACGCTAATAACATGACACAAGTATACTTGGTGAAAATAGACGCTAAAAACATGACACAAGTATACTTGGTGAAAATAGACGCTAAAACATGACAAATATTTTTGGTGAAAATAGACGCTAAATACATGACACAAGTATACGTGTTGAAAAAAGACGCTAAAACAAGAAACAAGTATACTTGGTGAAAAAAGACGCTAAAAACATGACACAAGTATACTTGGTGAAAATAGACGCGAAAAACAAGAAAGAAGTATACTTTGTGAAAAAAGACGCTGAAATCATGACACAAGTATACTTGGTGAAAAAAGACGCTAAAAACATGACACAAATATACTTGGTGAAAATAAACGCTAAAAACAAGACACAAGTATACTTGGTGAAAATAGACGCGAAAAACAAGAAAGAAGTATACTTTGTGAAAATAGACACTAAAACATGACACAAGTATACTTGGTGAAAAAAAGACGCTGAAAAGATGACACAAGTATACTTGGTAAAAAATAGACGCTAAAAACATGACACAAGCATTCTTGGTGAAAATAGACGCTGAAATCATGACACTAGTATACTTGTGAAAAAAGACGCTAAAAATCCAAGTTATTATTGGTAACTCATTTCTTTATACTTGGCTGGTTTTAAAGAAAACTATTTTTTTTAAAAGCACCAACAACTAAATATGCATACAAGTTGTTCGAGCATCTGTGCTGGCAATGTCCCCGAGTTGACCCATCTTCGAATGGGTACCTGACATCGGTTGGGGAAAGTAAAGGCGGGTGGGCAAACATTGTGCTAGCCACACAAACCTTCGGTATAGCGGGGCTAAAAAAAAACTGTGAACGCTACTTCACTTGCCCTCATAGGCCATCATGGTCCGAAAAAGGGATTTTTTTTGTACATTAAAAAAAAACTAGCATTTTCATATATATTCGCTGCAGTTCTTAAGGGCTGATTTTTTATATTTTTGTAAAATTAAACAATTGATTCCGATGCTGCTTCATTTTTAAATATTAGCCAACTATAGCATATATCTATGTGCAGCGTTTCCACCATTAGTGTATTAATACAGTTAAGTTATAAACAATGTAAAACTAATTCCAATTTACTTCCTTTGCTAAAAAAAATCGGATAAAATTTCACACAGAACAGAAAACGTTGGTTTCCGACGTCTGCCATAATTGGCTAACTAGAGTTATTTCCCCTTATTGCGGACACAATTTATTCAACTGCGATGTGCTATCTCCCTTGCACGTTTTCAACACGTGGAGGTTGTCGACCTCTGCACAGTAGAGTAAGACACGTGACCAGAGGCGTAACAAAGACTTGGCATCGAGGCGGTTGCCAATAGCGCCGAGGGCTAATCCTCCAATAATCAATATAATCTGTATAATTTAGTATTTTCCCTATTTCTCAAGGGCGCCAAAAATGAATTAGCCAAGTGCGCGTAAAACCAAGTTATGCTTCTGCACACGACTGGCAGAAGATCGTAACTTAATCATAGACGAGAATCTAAATAGTTCAAATGTTGTCTAGCAAATAAAAACCTGATGACACACTCGCAAACACACACTAACACACACACAAAAGCTAATTGACCGTAGGATTATGTTTGGTGCACACACATAAAACACACATGTCAAATTTACTACATCATTGCATAAACATATAAAAACACACTCACAATAAGTTAAACAAACACTCACAGGCACACGAACAAAGACTCAAACAAAAATAATAAACAGACACACAAAACAAAAACACAAACAAATTGACACAGAAACACACGTATTTTCTAATTGACTGCAACAATGCTCACACACACAAACACAAACACATATACTGTCTGACTGCAGCCTTGTGTTTGTCGTACTCACGGACTGTGTGGTGATGTGGGCACCGAAAAGAACCAGGACCAGCAGGCATCGGAGGTGCAGGGCACGTCCCATCTGTCAATGTCAGTTTTTTAAAACTTTTATCACGAGACAATTGATTGTGGCAGATGTTTGTGACAGGTGAATATGAAAGGTGATGATGGAAGATAATAAGGGGTTGAGGTGATAAACAGGCGAGAGCTAATAGGTCAGTACCCCTAGATGGTTGGCGACAGAGCTGTTTATGAAACAATCTGAAAAGTGAGCCAGGTGGAAATGTGTTCTGTCGTGTGTGCGCAGTGGTTGCAGTAGTCCACTGAAAATAAGTTGTCACCACGTATTTTTGATGTCATTCAATGCCATGTGTCCACCGAACAAAAGTGGTCGCCATTATTCCCTGATAGCTACGCTGTTGCGATGATATCTCATTGACGCCGCGCAACAATTTATAACTACCGACTAGCAAATTTTGTAAAACATTGTACAAAAAAAAGCTTGTGCAACTTTACACACGGGTTTTTATGTTGTTTTACTTTGCGTAGGGACCAACGAACCTTAAAGGAAACATTTGTGGTCACCAGATATTTTTTATGTTATTCAATACCATGTGTCCAGTGAACACAAGGGGTCACCAACTATTTTTGATGTCATTCAATGCCATGTGTCCAGTGAACACAAAGGGTCAGCAACTATTTTTGATGTCATTCAATACCATGTGCCCAGTGAACACAAGGGGTCACCAACTATTGTGTGCCTATTTCTTAGAATCAATCAAACGCACACGTCTAACGCATTCATGGACCCATGGGCCTGGAGCACTGTGATAAGAATATGCCCGTGTTGCCCCAGGCGTACGAAAATACAACTGATAAGAAATCATCTTATATTCAAATTAATAATATTTTTTTTATTTAATGAAGTATTATATGGTGAAGAGTATCATACAAGTTTAATTGAAATTAAACAAAATATTCATCAAAAGCAATTTGCTCATTAGAATAAAATATTAAACGAAAAGACGAAGAAACGAATTTATTTCGGAAACCATCGATCACGAAATTTTGTCTAATTTATCATGAACTATTCTTATTGCGATTACTATTAAAAAAAACAACTACTACTGTTAAACCTATTTAATGTGTATTTACTAATTTAAGCCGTGTTGAAATAGACAAGATGCATGGTACAACTGAGGTTGGACAAAAGTCTTGCCAATGTTTTTTAATCCAATGATTTCATTTCACACCCACTAAGAAAGACGCAATATGGCCGGATGTAATCATCCTAAATTTCCTTCACGTTCTTTACTTCATTTAAGTGAAAGCCTTTAAGACTGCACTAAAAACACATCTCTTCAACATTTACTTTCAAAATTAATTATACAACATTTCTTTTAAACGGTAAACGTAGCTTATGTGTACCGTACTGTCATTTGTGTTGTAGTTCAGATATGAATGTTTCACATTGACTGCATTGATGATTATATGTCTGTTATGTGTTATTATTTTTATGTGAAGCGCGGTGAGCCCAGTTTATTACTGGGGCATAGCGCTATATAAATTATCAATTTATTATTATTACTATCATATATATATATATATATATATATATATATATATATATATTGCGCCTAAGCGCATCCATCAGTCAGTCAGTGTGAAGCCCCTAAGCGAGGCAGTGGCGTAGCGAGGGGGGGGGCAGGGGGGACACATGTCCCCGGGCGCCACGTTAGGGGGCGCCAAAATGAGTATTAAAATTCATTACTTAATTTTATTTTGATGTAAACTATTGTATCCCAAATACGTTTGCAAGATTTAATTTTGGAGCTCCGAAAATATCTTAATTACAAACCAGTTGGCAAGCATGATTTAGGCGCCCCCATTGAGCGTTAAGGGGCGCCATTCTACTCATAAATAAATAACACATCCACAATGAAGAATTGCTGATGACTTTAAAAAAAACTGTGAGTTGCTTGGAGTGAGACTAGGGGAGCAGTAAGAGGCAAAGGCGATTCTATTAATAGAACAGAGAGAGACGACACTAATAGCAACCAAAATGACCAACACAAGAAAAAGGAGTGGCTTAAAGCAGTGGTTCTCAACCTGTGGTCTACGGAGCACTAGTGGTCCGCGAAGATGTGCCTGGTGGTGCGCGAGCAAAGCATCAAATGTATGCACTGTATGATACATCAAGAAAGACTAGCAAGTAAAACGCAGACTCAAAAATATATTTTTGATCTGGCCTAAATAGTTTTGAAATTTTATCAAGGCTCGTCAGTTAAATTCTGTCTCTTTGATTTCTTATGTTCGAATATGAATCTTGAACATTAACAGTTACTGATGTATACTGAAGTTCGCTGGTTATCAGACTGTTTGAATAACGTTATGACGTAAGAGAGTTTCTTGTAGAAAAAACTCAAAGCTTGTTGATCATTTGAACCATAGCTTATGGGTTGCTGTTCTGGCTTATTTGGCTGAAATTTTTGAAGAACTCAATAAACTTAATTCAACTCGGCAAGGAAAGCAGACACATTTAATTACTCTCAGTGACAAAGTGTCTGCTTTTACGAAAAATATTGATCTTTGGAAAAGAAAATTATTTCAAGGTACCTTTGAGATGTTTGATCAATTGTACGAAACCACCGAGAAACAAGAAAATGCTGAAATAAATAAACAAACTGTTGATAAATTCGATTTCTGGTCATATTCAATCAATGCAGAACCAATTTAAATTCTAATTTTGTGATTTTTAACGTTCAGTGGTGTTTCGTGGTTGTCCTGACCTAATCTCGCACACATTCACTCATCAAAAAAAAATGACCAACATCGTAATTAAACCAATTCATTGAACTGACTAGCGATACCACTTTGAATATCTTGCATCAGAAAGTGGGCTTATTGAAATTTTGAGTACTCCTAACTGTCTCAGCTAGCTTTTAAAATACGTTTACCCTTTGCAACTTTGTGAAAGTGGATTTTCTGCATTGCTTACAATAAAAACAAAACATCGTTCGTACTAAATAAACTAATATGCAGTCTTTTTAATACAAACTAGTGTTTATGACTTAAAGTTTTTTTTATAGTAAGCAAGCAGAAATAAATAAGAAGCCTATGAGACTAATATAAATGACATTTGTTCGTTACAAAAGAAAGCCATTACATTATTGTTTTTTGGAGCAAGCAAATCGTAGCATATTAGTATAGTATTGCTAACTAACATGTTTTTTGCTTATAGCTAGCTATATACACAGTATAATTATATTTAACTCTCCAGCACGGCAGTAGCACGATTTCGCGTCCCTTTGCTGCATGCTGTGACTCTTTAGAAAAATTACTTCCCCAATCCCTCTGTGGAGGGAGTAAAGTGGGAAGGTCTCTCGCCTCACGGGCTTCTGTCAATATTTCAAAGCAAAATGGATTCCTTTCATATGAAACAGCAGACACTGCCTCTCTTTCCTGTCTCTCTGTGATGAAACTTGTTGCTCAATATGATCCACTGTTAGAAAAACACCTACAACATGCCCGAGATAATCCATGTTCAGTATCTTATTTATCACCAGAAATCCAATATGAATTTATCCACCTACTTACATCGAATGTAAGGAATCAGCTGTGAGGGAAATCAGAAAAAACAAGTACTACGGTATCTTACTTGACTCAACATTCGATCTAGGACACCGGGAACAGTTTTCTCAAGTTATCAGATTTGTGGATGTTGATTTTCAAACTAAAAAAGTAACCATCAAAGAATCATGTTTAGGTTCTGTACAGATACATCCCAAAGACGCAGCAAACCTGCTTGAAAGAGTTATCGTAGAAAAACTGGAATCTAATAGCATACCACTAACCGACTGTCGGTCACAATGTTATGAAAATGCTGCTGTAATGACTGGGCATATATGCGGCCTTCAACAGCGAATATGTGCCAGAAATCATAGAGCATTGTGCATCAACTGTGACAACCACAGCTTAAACTTAGCAAGAGTACACTCAGCTTAACAGGATCCAGTGACTATCACGTTTTTTGGAACAGTTGAAAGTATAAATTTTTGTTTCCTCTCGTACAACAACTCGTTGGGAAGAATTAAAAAGAGTTGTGCCAATCACAATGAAGAGGGAGTCTGAAACACGTTGGAGTGCACGATCAGAAGCTGTTAAAGCAATTTATGAAGGACTAGATGAACTGGTAGGTCTGTTGGAAAAATTATCAGAACATACAAATATGACGCCTGACACAATATGTGATGCAGAAGCTTGGCTGGTAGGTATATTAAACTTTAACTTCATAGTTTTGTTACATTTCTGGAACATCATACTTGGGAAAATTAATTGTGTCCAGAAACGGTTGCAGAATCGTACTGTGAATGTCAAGGAAGCAGCGTCTGATCTTGAATCGCTTGAGTCAGAAATTGTCAACATTTGTGATAATTTGAGCCAGGTTGCGGTAGAGAATGGAAAAAAAACATAAACAACTTTGGGAATCGAGGTTGAAAGAAGGATTAGACGACATCGGAGGATGCCTGGATAATTAATAAGAGATGCAGGACTTTCTGTAGAAGAAGAAATTTCACGTGACAATTTATGTGATAATTTCACGTTTCAGCGTAATTGATAGACTCCAAAAAGAGATATCTATACTGTTTTTACGTCTAAAAAAACCTAAACAACAAATTTGGATTTTTACTAGACGTAAAAACTCTTCTTGCTGAGACAAAAGTCGATACATTTCGTTGAAATTGCTTAGATTTTGATAATTTCTACGTCACTGACGTCAATGGTCACGAATTGTGCACAGAAACCGGAGACTGAAAAATGCTTCTCAGTAACCGGGCTGAAGTTCTGTCGGAAACTCCTTTGGATCTTCTTGGTTTTATTGTTTCATATGGAGATGACGTATTTCTGAATCTGCGCATTTCCCTTCAAATACTTCTAACAATTGCTGTTTCTATTGAAACTGTAAGCGGTTCTTCAGCAAACTGGAGCATATTTTGTCTTATTTACGCGCTTCAAAGGGACAAGATCTTATTAGTGATCTTGCACTCCTTAGCATCGAAAGAGTAACACTTGAGAATATTAATTTTGACAACGTGATTGACGAGTTTGCGCCATTCAAATCAAGGAGGATCAATATTTTGTAGACTATGTCCATTCGAGTCATGTATAATTAGTAACGTTTTTTTTTCAAATAAATTGTTTATTACCGTATAGAGAAATATTAGTCTGTATTATATTTCATTAAAATACCAAATGCTTCGAAAATGAACCATATAAACCGTAAAATTTGATCTTTTATGTAGGGGGGGTCTCAGTGAGCCCCCAGAATCTTTCGGTCCGACAAGGGGCGCAGATTTTGTGTCATGTCCCCGGGCGCACATGACCCTAGCTACGCCACTGATGCGGGGTAACTCCCGATAATAAAATAAATTATTGAAAATTAAGACGTAAAAATAATAAACATTTTGGTGTCGAGATTAACAAGAAGGCTTTTCTCGCAATAAAATATTGTGACGTGACGTAATAGTTTGAGCTCATATTAATTTGTAAAAAGATAAATCAAGTAAAAAGACCCGTGGTCATTTTAATGTGATTTTTTTATGTTAATATCCCGAAGTATGTGTGTACAAGTATGTGTCAATGATTTTACTTATTAATATATATAACTCGTGTAGGCCTTCTCTCAATACATACCATGTACACAATAATCCTCTAAAGAACTTGTTTCAATAAAACAACTTTAATATGTATACTATGTACATAACATATATTTTGAGGTTATACAACGTGAAATATTCAGGCACACACATCTCGTCCTTCCACCACGGAAATTCTCTGACAACTGATCTCCCCAATCTCTTTAGCCAATGGGAACGACTCTTTCCTATATAGTTATATGCACAGACCTAAGAATGTGGGTAATAAGTTGAACAGTTATTTTTATATTGAGTGGCAGCTTTCTGACCTTTTGTAAGGTACATTTTATTGGTCGGGGTAGGAGTCTATAATATCGCAAACTCTGGGTGGTATAAACACAATAGCTTAGCAACTGTTTTTATACTTTTTACATAAATTAAGCTAACCCAGCAGGAAAAAGTTTAAGCCCAAACCTTGCGATTAAAATGTTTCTTTAAAACAAATAACCCCATACACACATTACTTAAGCATCAATATTCACATAAATAAAATCTGGCTCATTCTTAAAAAAATATCTTATTCGTTTGACTAAGGCCATACTTAGTCTGGAAATAGAAATAATGTTTTTCAGAGCTTTTGTCATGAAAAAAGTAATGCTAAGAAAGGTATTTAAGAGCTAACGAAACCTAAAACATTCATTAAAAAATAATTAGATTTCTAGAACAATGCGGTTGCGTGGCACACACTTAGGATATACACTGTACTGTTCTTTAAGGTGTACATTGTACATATATTTAGTGTAAAGACATATCGCGGGTAGTACGACTTATATATAGGTTCTAGCTTCAAAAAGTGTGTGTTCTGGCGACAAAAAATGTCATTTATAAGCTAAAAAAAGCTACAATGAAATAAAGGCTTAAATATAAATACAAAGAAAAATAATCCGTTATTTTAGTATTTCTAGAAGAAAGAGTGGGAAGTCACTTAAAATGACATAATCTATATATAGAAAAACAAAGTATGTCTGTGTGTGTGTGTGTGTGTGTGTGTGTGTGTGTGTGTGTGTGTGTGTGTGTGTGTGTGTGTGTGTGCATGTACTTTATAGCTGACTAAACAATTCATCGGATCGTCATGAAATTTTTGGAGACTGTTAAGTACCTACCTTGGATGGTAACTGGCAAATTTGTTTTCTAAATGTAGCACTCATGGGGCACCGGGGGCCCATAATGTCATTATTTGCTTATATGAGCTATACAAAAATTAGTTTAAGCGCTAGCTACTGTGTGAATTGTTGGATCTTAACCAAACTTTGTATATGACAACTTGATAGCCAATATTAAAATACTATAGGGCACTGAACTGCAAATAGTCATTCCTTTCGGGCTGGGGGCCCAAAAATTCACATTTCTTAAACGTTTAAGATTTTATTCACCATTCAGTCATTAACAATCTTGACAAATAATGACACATGTATCCATTATTATACAAATTGAAATGAACAGGGGTTTTGAACTTTATATCTTGCACTGAATGGGCCCCGGGGCCCTTGATGTCTTTTTTGGCTTATATCTATATATATAAAAATTAAAGTATGTCTGTGTGTGTGTGTGTGTGTGTGTGTGTGTGTGAATGTCCTTATAGCTGACTAAACCATTCATCCGATCGTCATGAAATGTTTGGAGACTGTTAAGTTCCTACCTGGGATGGTAACTGGCGACTTTGATTTCTAAATTTAACACTCATGGGGCACCGGGGGCCCATAGTGTCATTTTTGGCTAATGTGACCTATATAAAAATTAGTTTATGCGCTAGCTACTGTGTAAATTGTTGGATCTTAACCAAACTTTGTATATGACAACTTGATAGCCAATATTAAAATACTATAGGGCACTGAACTGTAAATAGTCATTCATTTGGGGCAGGGGGCCCAAAAATTCAAATTTCTTAAACGTTTAAGATTTTATTTACCATTCAATCATTAACAATCTTGACAAATTATGACACATGTATCAATTATTATACAAATTGAAATGAACAGGGGTTTTGAACTTTATATCTTGCACAGAATGGACCCCGGGGCCCTTAATGTCTTTTTTGGTTATATGTGATATATAAAAATTATTTTATGCGTTAGCTACTGAGTAAATGAATGGATCTTAACTAAAATTTGAATACAAAACCTTGGTAGCCCATATTAAAATACTGTAGGCACATAACTTCAAATGTCCATTCCTACGGGGCCAGGAACCGCAACTGTCTTCTCATCGGATATGTTTAATGTATTTTCCCCCACTCAATTTTACAATTTTTCACGATCTTGAGGAATATATCTATGAGGAAACTTAATTAAAATGAAAAGGTTTTTGAAATTTACATCTTTCACCGAATGGGCCAACGGGCCACTAAATGTCATTTTTTTCTTATATTAGCTGTATAAAAATTAGTATTAGATTAAAATACTGAGAAAAAAATGTATCTTGACCCATTTTATATATATATATGGCATCCGTCCATCCTCATGGGATGATGGCGTTTCCTCCTGCTCCTCTGCCCCCCTTCCCCTTTCTCCTGGCCCTTTTCTCCTCGCTCTTGACTGTAAGGGAAGCTTCCGCGACTTGGATGCCCTCGCGTACTTTAGCCCTCCAGGAGGTGCGTTCCTCAGCAATGGTTTCCCACGTTTTATGGTCTATCTGCGCCAGACTCATGTCTTTCTTGCAGACATCCTTGAAGCGCAAGCAGGGGCGTCCTCTCTTCCGCACACCAGTTGCCAGCTCACCGTAAAGCAGGGCTCTTGGAATGCGCTCCGAGTTCATCCTGCGGACATGTCCCAGCCACCGCAGGCGCCTCTCACTCAGGATTGAGTGCATGCTCAGCATATGACTCCTTCTGAGTACCTCGACATTCGTTATCTTGTCCTGCCACTTGATGTGCAGAATCCTGCGCAAGCATCGTAAGTGGAAGCTGTTGAGTTGCTTTGTTTGTTTGGCATAGGTCGTCCAGCACTCGCTACCATAGAGGAGTGTGCTGAGCACGCAGGCCTGGTACACAGTGATTTTTGTCCTAGCAGTGAGCTGTGCATTGTTCCACACTCTTTTATTCAGCCTAGCCATTAATGATGAAGCCTTGCCGATTCTGGTTTCAATTTCCTTTTCCAGGGAGAGTGTGCTTGTGATGTTACTGCCAAGGTAGGTAAAATCATCGACGGCATCCAAGGTGTTTCCCTCAATGGAGATTGCTGGGAAGCAGTCAGTTCCTTGTCTCATAATGTTGGTCTTTTTGAGGCTTATCGTTAGACCAAAATCTTTGCATGCCTCTGAGAACTTGTCGACCAAAAGTTGGAGACCTATCTCTGAATGTGAGGTAAGGGCTGCGTCATCCGCGAAGAGCAGCTCTCTAATTAAAACATTTTCCACTTTTCTCTTTGCACGGAGACGGCTGATGTTGTACAGATTTCCATCCGCCCTGGTATGGATGTTCACACCCTCAAAACAGTCCTCGAATGCATGACGCAGTAGCATCGAGAAAAAGATACCGAAGAGTGTTGGAGCCAGTACACAACCCTGTTTGACTCCGCTACAGACTGGGAAGGGTTCTGAGGTGGCACCATCGAAGAGCACTGTGCTGTGCATATTGGTGTGGAAGGACTCGATGATGGAGAGAAGCCGCGGCGGGCATCCTATTTTTTCCAATATACGTAGCAGACCCTCACGGCTGACCAGGTCAAATGCCTTTGTTAGATCTATGAAGGCAACAAAGAGGGCTTTCTGTTGCTCCCGACATTTCTCTTGTAGCTGACGGAGTGAGAAGATCATGTCCATTGTTGACCGGCCAGCCCGAAAACCGCATTGTGATTCTGGGTAGACATTTTGCGCCAGAATTTGCAGGCGTGCAAGGATCACTCTGGCAAAAGCCTTTCCCACAATACTCAGTAAGGAGATACCACGATAGTTATTGCAATCGCTGCGATCTCCTTTGTTCTTATAAAGCGTAACTATTTTGGCGTCACGCATGTCCTGTGGGATGTGACCGTGTTCCCAGCAATCGCATATGAGTTCGTGCAGAGGCTTCAGTAGTGCTGGCTGGCCGTGCTTAAGGACTTCTGCAGGAATGCCATCGTTGCCTGGGGCCTTTCCATTTCTCAGATGATCGATAGCCCTACCAAGCTCCTCTATTGACGGTGGAGCATCAAGCTGATCTAGAACTGGTAGATCTGGTATTCTTTCTATGGCAGAGTCAGATACTACATTCTGTGTCGCATAGAGTTCTAGATAGTGCTCAGTCCAGCGCCGCATCTGCTTGTCTCGTTCTGTGATCATCTCACCTGATTTTGTCTTGATTGGAGCTGACTTTGAAGTTGTGGGCCCAGTGGCCTTTTTTATGCCTTCGTACATTTGTTTTATATCTCCCTGATCAGCAGCAGATTGAATGCTTTTGCATAATTCCACCCAATAAGTGTTAGCGCAAAAACGTGCAGTCTTCCGGGCTGCGTTTCTGGCACTTCTGAGACATTTCAGGGTGTCAGGTCCTGGGGAAGCTTTGTAGGCCAGTAGAGCTTTTCTTTTTGTCTCCGTCACGGGATTCATTGTAACCCAGTGGGCTTCAAACCAATCTGCATTTTTTCTTTCCTTCCTCCCGAGGACGGCAAGAGAGGTGTTGTAAATAGTGTCTCGAATATGGAGCCAATTCGCATCGATTTTTTCTGTCCCTATAGCATCATGCAGATTGGGGATTTCTTTCTGCGAGGTGTTGGCTTTAAGAGCTTGCTCAAGCTTGGTGTTAAGTTGATCACTTATCTCAGGGCAGTTGATATTCTGTGTGTTGATGCGAGTTTTACCCTTGCTCTTTGAGTGACACAATTTCTTTGGTATTAATTTGATTCTGCTTGCGACCAAAGAGTGGTCTGTGTCACATTTTAGTATATAAAAAATCAAGGGTCTATATTCTATTACGATAGGGCACTAAACTCCTAATTTTCATTCCCACGGGGCAGGGGGCCCAAACTGTCTATTTTAGTAAATGTTTAATATTTTATAGTCCATTCAAATCTTTTAACAATATTGAGAAATATAAATAAATGTATGTAATTTGAAATTTTTTCAAATGAACATATGTTTCGCACTTTATTTCTTGCAATATTTGGGCCCTGTGGCTCTTAGTGTCATTTTTTGCTTATACGAGCTTTATAAAAAATAGTTTATGCGTTAGCTACAGAGTAAATGATTGGATCTTAACCAAACTTTGTATACAAAAACTTGGTAGCCCATATTAAAATACTTAAAGTTTCTGAACTTTTCATGTCGATTTCTTCGGGGCCGGGGGCCCCAAATTAATTTTTTCATATATGTTAAGATATTTTTCCATTCACATTTTAATGATCTTGATAAACCTGATGCAATTGAATTAAAATGAAAAGATCTTTGAAATTGACCTCTCGCACCGAATAGGCCCGGGCCCCCTTTATGTCGTTTTATTTCACTATATCTATATTTATAAAAATCAAAGTATGTCTGTGTGCGTCTGTGTGTGTGTGTGTGTGTGCATGTCCTTTATAGCTGACTAAACCATTCACCCGATCGTCATGAACCTTTTTGAGACGGTTTAGTATGCTCCCGGGATGGTAACTGGCAACTTTTTTTTGGAGATGGGGGCCCCAAATGTCTTTTTAACTGAACGTTATTAATTGCATTACCCATTTAGTTTTACACGATATTGAGAAATATAGCTTGAGTACAATAGCAATAAAAAATATAACGTATCACTCTTTTTGGGGCCGGGGCCCTTAATATCGTTTCTTCTTTTGTAAACTTTTTAATTATTAATTTATTTATATATATATATATATATATATATATATATATATATATATATATATATATATAAATAAAAATAAAAATATGTTTGTGTGTGTATGAATGTCCTTTATAGCTGTTTAAACCATTCACCCGATCGTCATGAGACTTTTCAAGACTGTTGAGTATCCTCCCGGGATGGTAACTGTCTCATTTTTCAAAATTTAACACTCATGGGGCACCGGGGGCCCACATTGTCATGTTTTTAATGTCGTGTTTATCTTATATGAGCTATATAAAATTATTTTCTACGTTAGCTACTTATTAAATAAATAGATCTTCACCAAACTTTGCATACAAAAACTTGGTAGACTATATTAAAATACTATAGACACTGAAATTCTAATGCCAATATCTTCGGGGCCGGGGCCCCAAATATCTTTTTTCGTATATGTTTAAGATATTTTTCCTATTTACTTTTTAAGGAGCTTGAGAAATATAGCATAAATAAAAATGAACGGGTTTTTGAAATCGACCTCTTCCACCGAATGGGCCAGGGGCCCCTTAATGTTATTTTCCCCCTATTTTAGGTATATAAAAATTAGTTTAAGAGTTAGATATTTAGAAAATAACTGGATTTTGACAAAACTTATAATATAAAAACTTAATAGCCTATATTACTTTAGGGCACTGAACTCTTAATTTCCATTCCTTCGAAAAAGTCTTTTTACTGAACTTTAATCATTGTATTCCCTATTTAATTTTACACGATATTGAGGAATATAGCTTGAGTACAATGACAATAAAAAACTATAATATCACTAATTTTGGGGCCGGGGCCCTTAATATTGTTTCTTCTTTTGCACGCTATTTAATTATTAATTTATTTATCCGTTTGCTATGAAACTTGGATTTTGTTTCACCCTTTCACGAAGGTTTCATCAGAATTGTTTTTAAACATACCACTCATTAATTTCTTTAAATTTATTCATTTTTACTTTGATCGTTGCAACGCAAGACGGATCTGCAAGTTTATTATAAAATCAATCTATCAGAACTTTAACTATGAAAAAAACCACACAAAAAAACAACAAAAAAACAAAACCAAAACTTTTTTTGTTTCTATGTTATTATTCATGTGAAAAGAAAATGTGTTTTTTTAAAACAATAAATACTATTTCCACTCTCCACTAGGCATAAATAATCTCATAAATATTATCTGGCTCAAGAAATATCCTATTCGTCTTGAACTAATTTCATGCTTAGACTATAAAATAGAATGGGTGTTTTAGGGAGCTTTTCCAAGAACCAAAAGAATCATATGGAATAATATTGTTTTCATTTTTTGGTTCATGTGAAAAGAAATTGAGCCTTTCCCATTACATTTTTGTAACTGTTTAGGACATTTTTTATTCTGGTACTGGTAGAGTATAAAGAGAAAAGCAAGCGTTATTTAAGAAGAAATACAAAAATTGATAGGTAATATTTAAATTCATCAAACTTTCTATTATCTGGACTCTTATATCGTGATATTTATAAAGAAGGGGTTTGATTTATCCCTACACTAATTACTTGATGATTTTACACTCATTTTAAGGGAACTTGCTACTCAAAACAAAATAAAGTTATTTTTATTGTGCCTACCCCTTGGCAAAGCACGGGCATTGTGCTCGTTATTAAATAAGAAAACTGATGTCTAGGTTTATAGCTGAATTAATTTTTGAAAACAAGAAGCTAATGTTTGAAATCAATTGACATAAAATGTATACCTTTTCTAAGATAATGTTAACCACAAACTCAAGACAAATTCATTTCTAAGACACACAACCACTTTATGCAGTACTTACTTTACGATGACACTATCTGTTAACGAATCGAATTTAAAAAAACAAACTCTTTACAAAGAACTATAACTGTCCATAAGACACGAGACAGACGGATTACAGTCTTAATCAGCATGCAATCAATGGGAACTATTTCCTTGTTCTTGGAGCCATCTGGACCACTTCTCACAGTCCGCGTTAGTAACTTTTGACCAACGAACAATGGCTTTGTTTAGAAGACCAGCATTCGCTTCATGATGTGATCATCAGATTTTTTTGAATTGTTGTTTTTTAAAAATACGTTAAGTCTTTTAGGTGAGGTCATTTCTTGTCTTTTTGTTAGTTTGGCTTTACTGGTATCATATATAGTCATGGGCTTGTCTGCACTGGTATCATATATAGTCATGGGCTTGTCTGCACTGGTATCATATATAGTCATGGGCTTGTCTGCACTGGTATCATATTTTGTCATTGGTTTGGCTGCAATGGTATCATATTTTGTCATTGGTTTAGCTGCACTGGTTTTACATATTGTCTTTGGTTTGGCTACCGTAATATATATTATGAAGCCTAAGAAGGAAGTTTATTTACGAGTGCATCAAATCAGTTTTAAATAGTGACATTAATATATTAAATACTAAAGAAAGAGAATAATTATAAATCTAATTTTCGTACATGAACTATTTTACATGATATATTTTAAACCCACAATTAATCTTCAAAGGTCACTAAGTGCACAATACATTTTGGAGAGTGCTGATAACCTACGATTGCCAGTAGATTGTTTCAATATCTTTTCTGAAGAGAAATTTTAAAAAAAAATTGTTCAATTTTTCGAGTCAGTTCAGAAATGCATGTGCGCATGTCAAAATTACACGTAGAATGAGACAGAGTGTATTATTTCCTCTACACACTATCGTGTAGACAGATCTAAGAACACAGAACATGAACAATTATGTCTGACTTATTTACTCTCTTTGATACACATTTTAAAGGTTTAATATGTTGTTGCCTCTTTTTGTGTTGCCATTAAAAGACATTGCAAACAAAATACAGAGAAGCTGGAAAAATGAAAGTGTTTTATTATGGGCATTTAACATCTAGAGGAGATTAAGGAATAAAGTAAACAATGGTTCGTGTGCAGTCTTTTCAACATCTTTCCTGTAACAACACATCTGATGATGTTTGATGTGTTTTGCTTTATTATTTCATTGCAGACATTCTCCTTTAACATCTGATATTCTCTTTTAGCATCAGACAATCTGCTTAGGCATCAAACATTTCCGTTAGCCCGAGCATTGTTAGCATCATACATTCTCTGTTAGCCGCAGACATTATCCGTTAGCATCAGCCATTCTCCATGAGCATCAGCCTTTATGTTAGCATCAGACATTTTATGTTAGCATCAGACATTTTCTATTGGCATCAGACATTTTCTGTTGGCATCAGACATTGTCTGTTGGCATCGGACATTTTCTGTTGGCATCAGAAATGCTGTGTTAGCATCAAGCATACTGTTAGCATCAGACATTTTATGTTAGCATCAGACATTTTATGTTAGCATCAGACATTTTCTGTTAGCATCAGACATACTGATAGCATCAGACATTCTCCATTAGTTTCAGACATTCTCCGTTGGCATCATAAATTTCTCTGTTAGCATCAGGCATGTTAGCATCAGAAATTCTTTGTTAGCTTTATGCGTTCTCCTTAATCAGGAGACATTCTCTGTTAGCATCAGACATTCTCCGTTAGCAGCAGGCGTTTTCCGTTAACCTCAGAAATTCCTCTCTTATTATCAAACATTTTTCCGCCAACATCGTAATTACTTTGTTGCCATCTTTCTTTTTGTACCGACATGCCATTGGCACCTTACAGAATCGTTGGAGATAAAACAGACAAATAAAACGATTTGGCACAACGGTTCCCATAGAACTGTGTCATCATGACCCGTAGTCTTATCTTATGAAAACAATACAGCGACACAAAACACATTGCTTCGCTCAAACAGGAATTTTTTTTTGTAAAGAAAATTTACCAGAGAAAAGAGATTTTTAAATATCATGTTGGGGCAACTTGAAATCTTTCGCTCTATACCTCCACCATAATTCCTACAAGCTCCCCCCCCCCAATACGTCATAACTTTCCAGAGTGCAAGACATTTTAAAATATAAGTTACCTAAAAACGACGTAACACAAAATGGTGGCCGGGATTTTAGAAATTACTTGCAAAGTTACTTGACTATTGGTGCATTTAGGTAACGCTCTTGATAGTCACGACAGTGTGTGCTATTCCCAAGGTACGCGAAGACAATACTTTATTCATGCCCCTGAACTATATTATTAATATGCAAACACCGTCTTGTAGCCAATAGAAACACTTTGTACAAATAACTTTAATATCATAACACCACCTTGTAACTTACGAAACTTTTGGTACACATTACTTTAAAATCTGACACAACCTTGTAACCAAAGAAACATATTGTACACATAACTTTAATATCATAACACCACCTTGTAACTTACGAAACTTTTGGTACACATTACTTTAAAATCTGACACAACCTTGTAACCAAAGAAACATATTGTACACATAACTTTAATATCATAACACCACCTTGTAACTTACGAAATTTTTTGTACACATTACTTTAAAATCTGACACAACCTTGTAACCAAAGAAACATATTGTACACATAACTTTAATATCATAACACCACCTTGTAACTTACGAAACTTTTTGTACACATTACTTTAAAATCTTACACAACCTTGTAACCAAAGAAACATATTGTACACATAACTTTAATATCTGAACACCCTCTAGTAACCAAAGAAACATATTGTACACATAACTTTAATATCTGAACACCCTCTTTTAACCTAAGAAACACCGTGTACACATATTTGTACATCTTAACTATTTTATGGCGTTTTCAGTTTTAGTCTGTTAAAAAAAAAGAGATTTAAAAAAAGGAACTATTGGAAATCCTCAAAATCTCAGAATAAAGAAACAAGTAAAAAAATTAAGATCTTCTTAGAGACATATACATACTTATTAATTACATGTAAACAGCTTAACAATGCACTGGTCAAGGTAACAATACAACACATGTAAAGATTGCATGACCAAGCACAGATCAAGATTACCATACAACAAAGGTCATGGTTACAATACAACACAGGTCAAGGGTACAATACAAAACAGGTCAAGGTTACAATACAACAAAGGTCACTGTTATAATTAGGGCTGCGGAAATTTTTTTTCGAAGATAATTTATCAGTTTATTAAACTTTACACATAAAAAAATTACGACTGTCTGATTGCAAAATTTGTAAAAACGGTTGATCACACACGAAAACAATACGCTAACAGACCGAGTGCTTAATTAACACAAAATAATGTATCAGGGTGGAAGTGCCGGCTTACTAATGAATATCCAGGAAACAGGGAGTTTACTTTTCTGCGTCACTCGTTATGCGAATCTTCACTCGTTAAGGGAGCAACTTTTTCCATATCGTTCGTTATGCGAAAATCTCGTTTTGAGAGGTGCTCGTTATGAGAGGTTTGTTTTTATCTTAACATGAAATGCCTTCGCGACAAGTTTGCGAACCCCCCTTTAAAAAGTCTGGGTACGGCCTTGCGCATAAAACGCAACGGTAAAACAAAGGAAGTGGCACAACATCATATATTTTGTAAAAAAAAATATGCGATGAAATGATTATCATTGCAGAAAATATGTAATAATTACAATACAATCGTGTCTGAGATTTTTTTTAAAAGCAAAATATTTCTCTATTTCTGTGGACTCTACTCCGGACATTTTCTTTCATTGTGAGATATGTCTCTGCAGACGAATATTATTTTGATATTTATTAAAGTCACTAAAGAAAAAAAAATATGTTCTGTACTACAGCATTTTATTTGCTAAATTTCCAAAATTGCTTCGAGATGGTTGGGGGAGGGGGGGGGTGCAAATTAAAAAGTGCCTAGGAGCCCTGGGTCTCTTAAATCCGGGCCTGGTTATAATGTGTGCGCTAACACGGGGCTGAAACGCCGCAAACACACCTGGACACGTTGTTGGCATTCTTTCAGGTACCAGAAAAGGCGCTTCTGCGACTGACGTTCAATGAGTACCATCTCAATGACAACGATCAGTTCCTGGTGAAACGCTACCACAAATGGCAGGATCCTTACCAGTAAGTTGTGAAGGAGAGGGGTTCAATTCCACATGTCAGTGTCCCTCGTGTTTTTAGTATGTATTGATTTTCCGACCAAAATGCCATAAAGATTGTTTTCCCCCCAAGCAGCGGAATTCTCTATCATTTCACATTCCTAGTATTCCTACTACTAAGACATGTTAGTCTGCTCTAAAAACATATCACTTCAAATTTTAATTATCAAATGAACAATGAAACATTTCCCTGACTGATAAACGTTGTTCATATGTTTCTTGTTGTCTTGTAATTTCCATATGAATGTTTTAAATTGACTGCCTTCATAAATAAATGTGAAACTACTTTTATGGGAAGCACTGTGAGCCCACTTGTTTTCTGAGGTACTGTGATGTATAAAATCTCTAACTACCATTACTATTATAAATTAGGATATCTTTCTCAAACCAGTATTCCAATGTTAAATAAGTTGACTTTTAAATCTCCGGCAAACATTGTCTGGCGATATTTATTGACCTACTTAAGACATATTTTAAGATTAATTATTGCCCTTTTCGACACATATGCTGTGACATTATCTTTGCCTCAACAGGATAGATAACTCTTACCCACCGTATCAGATGGTCAGTGAAGCGGAGTATATCTCCTTGCAATTCTGGGCATCGTGGGAGACAACCGCGAGAAGGGGTGTTAATTTCACCGTCGATATTATTCCGGGTATTGCAAACTTTTACTTACTGCTTTAAAGCCAAATAAACTACTTTTTGTTTTATTCATGAAAATTCTAATTTGACCACAATATTTGTTTCATTCATGCTATTTTGATTTTTTTAATAAGTCGTATGATTTCCTCTGGTAATTTCGATTTTTATCAAAGCCGAAGATGAATGTTACGACCCTGATAAGAGAGGAGAAGACTATTTTGGAAACAAATCCATATCAGAGACCTACGAGGCTTGCATCCCTTGGGCAAAGGCTACTTCCTGTGACGACTTCCCGTTTGATGGGTAGACTAAATCCTAACTTTCAGGGGTTTTTAAAATTTTTTTTATTAATTATTTTTTTCAAATTAAATACCTTGTCCGAATCTCAAGGCCATATTCCATAGTTATATGCCATGTTTTTTTAATCCCTACCTTGTTTTTCATGTTTTATCAATATTTTTAAATCCCTTATATTAACTCCACCGCCGTCTCTGTCGTCATATCTCTCTCTCTCTCTGTCTCTCTGTCTTGGGCGGGCGGGCGGAAAAACAAAAGTCGAAACTGACCCACTTCCCGTGATCCGATCGAGCTGAAATTTGGCACACGGACCCGTCTCACCTAACAATGCATCGTATCAAAATTTCAGATCGATCGAACGAACCGTAATTAAATGAATGCATTTAGTTTATCCTTATTTAACGTATGTAGTTCAAATTCACGGTTTGTTATTGTTATTTTTTCCCACGTGAGAGTTTGAGTTGACGCTTTGACGAAGTACCGGCGTGCTTTTGTTTACATTTTACGTGTCACGCTGAGCTCGGACCAGCGATCGGTGACCAGACTTTTCCCCTCTTGTAAATGTTTGTCGCTTTCGAAAATAATCAATACTGATAGTTATGTCTCATATAAGGGATTTATAGTCAAAAACTTTTTGTTTTTACGGGTTTGTTTTATTGTTTCCATTCGTTTTTACCAAAGGTCTTTTTTTTTCATGTTTCTCTCCACTTGTTTTCACTATTTTATACATATTTTCTTTGTATAACCTGCTTACATCTAATAGTTTTATATTCTGTTTGGGTTATAAAGAAAATTAACAACTACCCTTTATCTATGCAGTATGTATATACAACAGGTTTAAAAGTTATGATGGTTTTATTGCCATAGTTACTACATAAACTGCGCCATGATTTTCTGACTCCAGGCTCAACGGGATAACTCTGCTACAAAGCGGGAACGGTTGTCGAGACCCCAACGGCGCACTGAGCCAGCCGTGGTGCTACGTGTTTGTGCGTGGATCAGTGTGCCACAAGCGCTACTGCGACGTCTGCAACATAAGTATGCAACAATGTTCTTACACACATAAACGCTGTGGCTACATAGTATTACACCATTATACTAAGCAGCTAGTAATACACACTACACAAGTTTCAACTTCTAATAGATGGCAAGAGACCAATAAAACAAAACAATTACTGGTTATACATAACTAGTTCCATTTAATTAAGCAGTTAATTTGGAAGTCCCTAGATCTATGGTGGATTAAGAGGGGGGCTGAACGGGCTAAAGTCAGGGGCCCCCGATGATTTAGGGCCCCAAATTTAGTATATTTTATAATAAAGGTGGACAAATTTTTGAATGAATCCCTAAAAATATAATAAATTAAATAAATTAATAAAAATCTTATGTATTAATCTGATCGCTATTCGGACCCAATAGTGAATACTTTTTATAACTTTTAAATTTATCGTCCCACTAAGATCTGGTGGTCTTGGGGCAGCGTACAGGCGTGTAGTGCAATCGGTGTTGGGTTCGAACCCCAGTGGGGGGGGTATAATTATTTTTTTGGATTTGTCTTTTTTTTAAATTATCTTTTTACACTCAATTTTACGATACCAGCAAACAGTTATTTCTTCATGTTCGGTTTTTTTATTAATCCGATCCCGTAGTACAGAAACATTATGAGAAGGCAGTGGCTATTGAGACGCTAACGTCTTAATAGCCCTCAGGCTATTGAGACGCCCATGAATAAATAAATCATGTTTCTAAAACTCAAGAGCTACAAGTAAGCCCTAATATTAAAGATTTTTATAAATAATTTAAAAATTAGCATATAACATCGAGTTTCTCTGGTCGCATGGATAGAGCGATGGACAGTTGAACTTGTGGTCCCGTTTTGTGGTTTTTCATTTTTTAAAAATAACATAAATTGTCCCTGACAGAATCACATTTTAGGTTTAGTGATATGTTTAAGGGTTTGGGTTAGGTTTAGTGATATGTTTTATGGTTTGGGTTAGGTTTAGTGATAGTGTTTGGGTTAGGTTTAGTGATAGGTTATAGGGTGTAGGTTTGGTTTAGTTTTAATGATAGGGTTCGGGTTAGGTTTAGTGATAGGTTTTAGGGAGTGGGTTAGGTTTAGTGATAGGGTTTGGGTTAGGTTTAGTGATATGTTTTAGTTTTAGGTTTAGTTAGGGATAGGTTTAAGGAAAGTTACTCCTTTCTTCAATTTTTTTATCCCCCTTTTTTTGTATTTGCGTCTCTATAGCCTGTGGGGTTTTAGGACGTTAGCGTCTCAATAGCCACTGCCTTATGAGAAAGGAACCAATGGACTATTTAGTTACAAGTTACAGTTATAGTCTTATATTATAATTTATATTATTAGCTGTCAACAATCATTTTATCTAAAGGGACGCTGGCTGGATAGGGCCCCAGTTTGAATTGCAGCCAGGGGCCCCGTGCAGTCTTAATCCGCCCCTGCCCTAGATGGACATGTTCTTTCTTTGATAACTAAAAAGACTTTATTGTAGATGGGCGAGGTCAATTATGAGAGTGCAACATTTAGTAATAGTACAGCAATGGTTATTCTAAATAAAAAAAAATGTATAACTGTCTAGCCCACAGGTGTGGAATTGTTTTGACTCAGTGGGCCACTTTGTGGCAGCGGATTTAAGAGCGGCGGGCCCCACCATTTAAAATGATTGCATGCTTTAGTTAACATTGTATCATGTTTCAGAGAAAGTATAAATGGCATAAAAATTAATAACTGAAACTTCAACGAAAGTTGTTATTTCATTAGAAGTAACAGTTCAGCAATGACATAAGCGTTCCAAAGGAAAAGACGAGAAGAATTTTCAGCAGTGAACATGTAGCAAATCTCAATTCAAGGCGGTTTTTCTGATTGCCATGGTGGGGGATAAAAAGAAAGAAAAAAACACTGTGATGTGCCGCATGTGGCCCGCGGGCTGCAGTTTGCCCACCGCTAGTATAGCACATAGAGTCGCCAGTTGAGCTCATCAAACATAACTCTCTCACCCACAGAGTCGCCAGTTCACCTCATCAAACATAACTACTCTCACCCACAGAATCGCCAGTTGACCTCATCAAACATAACTAATCTCCCCCACAGAGTCGCCAGTTGACCTCATCAAACATAACTACTCTCACCCACAGAGTCGCCAGTTCACCTCATCAAACATAACTACTCTCACCCACAGAATCGCCAGTTGAGCTCATCAAACATAACTCTCTCACCCACAGAGTCGCCAGTTCACCTCATCAAACATAACTACTCTCACCCACAGAATCGCCAGTTGACCTCATCAAACATAACTACTCTCACCCACAGAGTCGCCAGTTCACCTCATCAAACTTAACTCTCTCACCCACAGAATCGCCAGTTGACCTCATCAAATATGACTTTCTCACCCAAAATCGCCAGTTGACCTCATCAAACATAATTCTCTCACCCACAGAATCGCCAGTTGACCTCATCAAACATAATTCTCTCACCCACAGAATCGCCAGTTGACCTCATCAAACATAATTCTCTCACCCACAGAATCGCCAGTTGACCTCATCAAACATAACTCTCTCACCCACAGAGTCGCCAGTTAAGCTAATAAAATATGACTCTCTCACTCTCAGAGTCGCCAGTTAAGCTAATAAAACATGACTCTCTCACCCACAGAGTCGCCAGTTGACCTCATCAAACATAACTCTCTCACCCACAGAATTGCCAGTTGACCTCATCAAACTTAACTCTCTCCCCCACAGAATCGCCAGTTGACCTCATCAAACTTAACTCTCTCCCCCACAGAATCGCCAGTTGACCTCATCAAACTTAACTCTCTCCCCCACAGAATCGCCAGTTGACCTCATCAAACATAACTCTCTCCCCCACAGAATCGCCAGTTGACCTCATCAAACTTAACTCTCTCCCCCACAGAATCGCCAGTTGACTTCATCAAACTTAACTCTCTCACACACAGAGTCGCCAGTTGACCTCAACAAACTTAACTCTCTCACCCACAGAGTCGCCAGTTGACCTCATCAAACATAACTCTCTCACCCACAGAGTCGCCAGTTGACCTCATCAAACATAACTCTCTCACCCACAGAATCGCCAGTTGACCTCATCAAACTTAACTCTCTCACCCACAGAATCGTCAGTTGACCTCATCAAACATTACTCTCTCCCCCACAGAATCGCCAGTTGACCTCATCAAGAACTGTGCAGCACTGAAGATGTCCATTCCTGACTTCTGTGAGACGGCCATCGAGCGCTTCGGATGCTTCAAAACTTGTGGATTCTCCACTCGAGATCACTCACCTGGTAATTCACGCGGGTCTTATGAATTAGACATGATTTCTTTAAATGTATAAACTGTGCAAGATGCCATTTAAGTTCTAATTGGACAAAGCTACCTTCAGAAATGAAATTATCCATGTGGGGCATCGACAACTACACAAGTATTGACGATTTCCTTACATATCTGTCTATTGGAATTAACAGCTAAAATTTCACTAATAATCTCAAGTCCACCGATGTCCTCTATATATATATGTCGATATATATCAAAAAAGGATGTCTATAAAAAAAAACTCAACAATTCTCCAACTAAAACAATGTCAAAAACAATCAGTCAATATCATGTGGCTTAACTTGGCGTCAAAATTCCTAACCTAACCAGCGTTTTATGTTTCATTGATAGCAATTACACTGAGACATTTGAAAGTTGACTTTTAGGATCATATTTACTCAGATTTCCTTTGTGCACGATCGTACTCATCTGTTTTAAATGAATTGTTCTGTATAAGACTAATATGATATTACTCTCATAGCAAATGCGTTAGCAGTATTGATCTATGTGAGATCATGATCTTACACTTCTAGCAAACTGTTTAGCTGGATTGCTGTGTATAATAATACCATGTTCTTACTCTCCTAGCAAACTGTTCAGATGGATTGTTATGTATAAGACTTACAAAATCATACTCTTCTAGCCAACTGCACCGCTCCGAGTCTGCCATCTGACGTCATGGTCAAGGACGGCCTGAGGTCTCTATATAAAGAGGGGGAGGTCATAAACATCACGTGTCGCAGTTCTGGTTCTTTGACCAATCAGATCAGGTGCACCGAACACGGCTGGTCCGGAGAAGCCTTTGGTTGTAACGGTAGGTCTAAGTCAAAACACAGTAGCTGAGACCAAAGCACTAGTTTGACACTTTGAGAGTCCTTTATATTTGTATTTCTTTTTAGGTTGATGATAATGTTATGTGTTAATGGGGATTTGCCAGATTTGCACGATTGTAATGATCATGCTGATTTGGCGCACGGTGCTTCTTATATTGAACGCACCTTTATTATGACGTGGTGTTAGGTTTTTATTTCTCATAGTAATGGTTAGTTAGTCGATCTGTAGAGCTGCACCATAGATATTTGCATTAGGATGACGTACCTAGTAAAGATAGATTAAACTTATTTAATTCTTGATTGGTGTTTTTTGCGTTTATAGCCCTGTCTTAAGTGGTCGCACCAATACTAAAACCCACACCCTAACACTAAGACTCGACATTTTAATAATCTTTATTATTATTTATTACTATTATTTTTTATTCTGTTGCTTCTTATGCCTCTTTAAAATTACACGCCCCCCCCCCACACACACATCACAAAAAATAGAGTTTGAGCCCTTATATATCCGAGGGCTTCTACAGCCCCCTTCTCCCATCTCAAACTGTAGTAGAAAGTATAACAAGGGTCACTATCTACTCAGAGTAATTTGTTCATGTTCACAGAATTTTCATCGGATTTTACGCGTGTTTAATTATGTAAAAGTCGCAAATACATTCCCAGTCAACTAGCACTGATTGTAGCATTAATAAAGGTACCACAAATTACCGAATTTAGGAACATAGCAAAAATGTAGAGATGATGGAAAATAGACATACACAGAATGGATTCACTTATATTTTTAAGTTTAAATAATGAGTTTATTTTTATCACTTAATGATTGGTGAAGACTTAATGATTGGTGATGAATTAAAGATTGTTGATGATGTAATGATTTTTTATGTTTTAATGATTGTTGATGACGTAATGATTGTTGATGACGCCACAGGCTGCCCTGAAAACTGGATCTCCTACAGTGACAGGTGTTTCAACTACACGGCCGCGGCACTGACCCGAAGACAGGCGGAGGCCAGATGTCGATCCCATGATCCCACGGGGACACTGTTTGAGATCCGGAGCCTGGCGGACCAGCAAAGGATACGGTAGTTTAAGTCTTCTATGGGACCAAGTGAGCCATAATTTTAAACACTGGGAATGTTTAGGTGGAGTGAGCCAAGTGAGCTATGTTCGTAAACACTTGGAAAGATTTGGTGGAGGAGCTAAGTGAGCCATCCATTTAAACACTGGCATTTGTTTTTGGTGGGTCAGTCAAGTGTGCCATGTATTTTAACACAGTGAATGTTTTTGGTGGGAGAGCCAATTGAGCCATCACTTTAAACACTGGAAAAAATTTTTGGTGGGGGAGGGAGAGAGAGAGACGAGTGCTCTTTGTCCTTGAACACTGGGAATGTTTTGGTGGGGAATCCAAAAGAGCCATGCGTTTAAACACTGAATTTTTTAGTGGGGGAGCCTCGTCAGCCATGCCTTTAAACACTAGGAATGTTTTGGTTGGGGGGGGGGTTTGCAAGTGAGCCCCTTAAACACTGGGGAACGTTTGATGTAAGCCATGTCTTTTAACTGGGGCTGGTAATGATTTTTAAAAATAAAATTGTTCGATTAATCAGGAAAAAATAATCGATTAATATCGATTAATTATATTTTTATAGCACATATATAGATCCCGTTAAGTTGCGATTCATTGTTTCGTGAAATTGGTTAACTCGCGGTAATTCCATTGCTCCCAAATTGTGTGACGTACGTAATACAGCATATTCTTTCTGCTATGCAGGAAATAAGGAAGAAAACATTTTTGTTTACGTATGCAAATCTAAATAAAAAATAATAATACGTAGGAATAGTATGTAAGTAACAAAAAATATAAATTAATAATAAATTGGAGAATAAAAAATTAGAAATATTTTCTTAAATTTTAATTGATTTTAATCGAATTTTAATCGATCAAATTAATTTTAATTAGGGCTGTTAACGATTAATTTAAATTTAATCGTTAACTTTTGAAAAATTAACGATTAATTAATCTTTGCTTTCGATTAAAGTCACAAATTGAAATTTATGGTGTCATAAGTAACATTGATTAAACGTAAGTGTCGAAAATAGAAATATTACTGAAATGTATTCGTTATATATTATCTTTTAACTAACAACGCAAACAGACAAGTGTGTTTACATTATTTGGTTTAAGTGACGAGCGGGTCTTATTGAGAATTTAACCAGCCGAGCTGAAGAATCGTTCACATAGCTTTAGATTGTCTCAGCTGAAGTTTCCGATACTGTAGTTGATGTTTGGTTTGAAGGTCATATGTAAGCGAAGTGTTAGAACCATGGTAGCAATGTTCCCTTTAAGCAGCGCGGATGCGCAGATATTTGTCCGACGCCACGCAAGAGTTTAGAATCACCGCGCAGCAAATTTTGTAAATATTGCACACAAAATGGACGTTTTGCAACTTTGCACACTGGTTTTTTAATTGTTTTTTTTAACCTTGAACACGGACCAACGAAGCTTAGACTTATAGCTAAAATTGCATGGTAGGCAAACGATTTCTCTCAATGGACACATAACCTTTATCAACATTTTGAAGAGTCACGTCTAGGGCTGTCAATTTTGTTAAAAAAAGCTGACCCGTGAAAATTTCGAACGGGTACCCGGGTTACCCGTTCTAAACTTAAACGTCGCATAATTTTCCCCGTCATGATCGCCATACAATACAATGCAACCTAGCCACCATCCATGCACCTCATTTCACACAGTAGTAGTAGCCAACGGCTTGCTTCCAGTTACAGTAACATACTATTACTAATGCACTATAATTAACTATAATGCACTAAAAACTTTTATTCAATTCCTGCTGTAAATGCATTCGTCATACTCATAAATGACAATAAACTGAACATGCAAACAAAATGTCTACGGCAATGACGTAACATTCAGTGTCATACCTTTAATGTTAATATCCACTTGGCGTCGGTAGTCGATGCTAAGGGCGATGACGTATGCTATACTGCGATAAATCTTAAGTGATCGTGCTTTGGTCAGTGGTACTGCTTTTGTTGACACCAAAATATTTCTGATATTGGGTGGATCGGCGGTTTGTTTATCAATATCAATTTTATGAATAACGTTCACATGGCGTTTTATCGCGTTGGGTTGCCACCCTTCACAGACACAATTTAATTACAATGGTTGCATTTTGCCGTGTCGCTGTCAACTTGATTGGCCTGATTCCACACGACGTCTAACCCATCTTGTTAACTTTGGGTGTATTATTAATATCAATTTTTGGGCTAGGCAAACACGTGTCAATGAACACAAGAAACACACGCAAATGCAAGGGTGTGGGTTATAGCAGTGCTTCTCAAAGTGGGGGTCCGCGGAAGTTATCAAGAAAGGAGAGAAAAATATAATTATAATCCTCCAATTGCTATCAATAATACCAACCCTATAGAATTTGTCATTTTTGACAATAAGCAAATAAATGAAAGAAATAAAAGGAAATAAAATAAAAGGAAATATAATTCATTTCGCTACCATGTAAGTACAGGGAAAATAGTGCACCGGTTCCAGATGCAATGGAAAACATTCCTGCCGGTCCGCAATACAAAAAATTTTGAGAAGCACTGGGTTATAGGAGGGAAGAGAGGAGAGGGGGGGGGGAGAGTAGAAAAAACGCCATTAGATAGATAGTATCAATCGGTGACCCACTGTCGGCTATTTCAAAGCAAAGTTAGTTTCAAAGCAAGGGTGTTTGAATGAACAAAAAACAAACACGGCATCTTTCATCTCTGTGCAGTCCATCCTCACAGCCGACGTCTGCCCATCCTACACTGTTAGTAACTGTTAGTAACTATTCAATTTATTAAATTTAAATACTGACGACCTTGTACGAATTATTAGCATCAGTTTTTCTAGGTCACCACGTGTTAATGAACACAAGAAGTAAGGCGGATGTAAGGGGTGTGGGTTATATGAGTGAAGGGAGGAGAGGGGGTAAATAAACAATATTAGCTAGTATCAATCGGCGTATTTCAAAGCAAAGTTAGTCAAAGCAAGAGTGTTTTTTTTATTAACAAACACAGCGTCTTTCATCTCTAAGCAGTCCATCATTTTTTTTTGGCAGAGGACTTTTGTTTTCGTTATACGATTCTTTTAAAGAACCATTTTTTAGTGTGTTGTGCGATTTCTGTTTCAGGTTGAGAGAAAAAAAATATATATCAAAATACATTGTATTTATTGGGACCGTATTTTATTTCCCGTTGACAGATTTCCCGTTGACAGATATTTCTCCTTAGAAGTACTTCACAGCATATATTTGAAACAAAAATTTTCATTTGATAAATTGTTTCGCAAGCCACAATGTAAACACAAAAAGCCGCATGGGAGCCGAAGTTTGGCCTACTGTTAATATAGACATAGAAGCCACATTTTCACGGGTACCCGGGCGGAATTTTACTACCCGGGTAATCACACGGCAACGGGTACCCGGGTCCCGGGTACCCGTTGACAGGCCTAGTCACGTCAGTGAATAGTTTAAAACGAACATGTTCGTGTAATCGTCGGGAAATTAGTTTATATTTATCGGGCGAAATTTTTTACTTTTTGACTTCCAGTTAGGGCTGTTATCGATTAATTTAAATTTAATCGTTAACTTTTGAAAAATTATCGATTAATTAATTAATAATTTCGATTAAAGCCAAAAATAGAAATTTATGACGTCATAAAACTGAACATTTCTCACGGACATTGAAAATTACGAATATTTTGAACTAAATTTTATGACAATGTGTTGATACTTGATCGGATGTTTGTCAGCGATGTATTTGATCCTTTAAAAGAGAATTGTTTATTGCAGTGAACAAAGTAAACTTTTTCACCATCTTCGACTTTGCCATCCGCAGTTAGCTTAAAAACAAAATTTTTGCTCAACTTTCTAGTTATATGTTTAAATTTAACTGCGTTGATGCTGTCAGACATTTTTAGTTGCCCTTCTGCCGTTCCACATATAGTAATAAAATAAATTATAATATTACGCGGGAGACGTTTGAACGTACAAAAATATATTAATTATTATTAATAGTTAATAATTAATTATTTATTAATAAAAAAAATATAAAAAATTATAAATATTTTCTTTAATTTTAATCGATAAAAATGTTTAACTATTAAACGAGAAATTAATCGTTAATTTCCGCAGCCCTATACTTCCAGTACATTTATAAGTGGTGGGTCGATTAATCGTAAAAAAAAGTAATCGTTTAAAAAATATAACGATTAATCGAGAAATTACTCGTTAATTTCCACAGCCCTAGTTTTAACACTATGAATTTATCGGCATGGTTCTCAGGGCACGAAATAACTGGAAGTGTTTTAGATTAAACTAGATATAGAGACTAGATGGTAAGACAAAGTCCAACCGGTTTGACGTTTGACCAATACCACACTCTAGACCCGCCTTGCTCAATATCATGTTTTTGTGTTGTGCTCAGTGTCGGGCCATACATGCGACTAACACTGGCGGTCGCTCATTCTGTCCTCAGCTATAAGCACGGCAACTGGATCAGTGGTCAACTGGAGTCGGAATACGGACAGTGGATTCTGGACTCCGGTGACAAGATGACCTACTTCAATTGGTCGACCACAGCAGGTTTCATGTTATTTACTATATATTTAAACGTTCAGACGAGTTCTATTGGAAATATGAATTTAATTTAGTTTTTTTTCCATAACGATAAAAAAAAACAAACATGTACTTACCTTAATAATATACTGGAAAATATGGATGTAAAAAAACAACAATGTATTACGTCTTTGATGTCAGGGAACTTTACTTAAATACACATTTAAATGTAACAAAAAAACTAAATCTATTTAATTAAAAACTATTTGTTCATTTTTTTTCAACGTATTTTTCTGTTTGTTTACCTGTCTGTATGTTTACTTCTCTGCATATTTACTTTACTGTATGTTTACTTTTCTTCGAAATATAATTCTATTACCTTTTTGTGTTTATTTAAAAATACGTTATTTTTTAGACAAGTATTTTGATTGGTGTGTACTTTCAACACCCCAACAGATGGATAGATAATACTTTTTTATCGTTATTTGCAAGACTTTTAACTATTTCATGTCCCAAAAAAATCTCATTGTTCATTTATGCCATTGGTGTGCATGCTAAATTCTTCAAGTAAATTTGGAATTTAGCAGGAATTACTTTCAGCAAATTAAAAGCAAATATCCCAGAATACACATCAGAATGTTTACTTTGCACTTCCATTTTCTCTTTGTCCCTAGAAACGACCCGGATGTCATTCAACTGTATCAAGCTAATTGCCGAGTACGAGATGCATAATAACCAGGGCGGCTGGAGGACTCTCCCGTGTGATGGTCAAGACTACGCCCCATACATGTGTCAGGTGGACAACTCAGGTAGGCAGTCATGTGATGGTCAAGACTATGCCCCATACATGTGTCAGGTGGACAACTCAGGTAGGCAGTCATGTGATGGTCAAGACTATACCCCATACGAGTGTCAGGTGGACAACTCAGGTAGGCTGTCATATGATGGTCAAGACTATGCCCCATACATGTGTCAAGTGGACAATTCAGGTAGGCTGTCATGTGATGGTCAAGACTATGCCCCATACATGTGTCAAGTGGACAACTCAGGTAGGCTGTCATGTGATGGTCAAGACCATGCCCCCCCTACATCTGTCACTTTGACAACTCAGGTAGTCTGTCATGTGATGGTCAAGACCACGCCTCCTACATCTGTCAGTTTGACAACTCAGGTAGGCTGTCATGTGATGGTCAAGACCATGCCCCCTACATCTGTCAGTTTGACAACTCAGGTAGGCTGTCATGTGATGGTCAAGACCATGCCCCATACATGTGTCAGGTGGACAACTCAGGCAGGCTGTCATGTGATGGTCAACACTATGCCCCATAAATTTGTTAGATGGGCAACCCTGAGAGTTGTACACAAGTGAAAAAAGGGGAGGGGGGTAAGTTTGTCACACAGGTTTACCTTAATCTATGATTTCATGACGTTACAGTTGGTGTGTCATTCCAGAACAAATAATTTTTAAAAAGAATTTACAAATGAAACTATTTTCTGAATACAGCCTCGAGCGTCTGTAACGACCATGTCCAGACCTGCAATGACGTCATCGCCGCCTTCCCGAACTTCTGTCACGATGCCAGGTCCGTGCGGTCAGCTGAGAGATATTGCAAGAAATCTTGTGGACGTTGTCAAGGTCAGTGCTTAGATAAATTCCGATGGTCGTTGAGATATCGGATTGTCTCTTAGGAAGTTGTAAAGGCGGTTCCTTCTTTATCTGAATCTCATGAGTTGTATTATAAAGAATAGTTTTATTTAAGGATAAAACACGATATTTGAAACGGTAAATTGTCCCAATCCACTTCGGATTTATTTATGTGATTCTGTTCATTTTTATTGTCCCGCGTTACCACATGGGATTTTAAAATATTATTTGGTAAAACAGAGACTCTAAAGAAGTTTTGTAAATAGATGATTTAAAAATGTATCAAATATTAATCAACATAACCTTGTGGTCGTAGGGGGTTCAAATGTTTTCAATAGAACTTTCACGGGGCTTGGTAGACCTTGGCGGCGCCCATCTCCTCTCCATGTCAGCTGGGGACTTTTTTAGCGATAGTCATTCATTAACATTTTGGGTTAGATCCCACGACCCTCAGCCTGTGATGCAAGCGCGCTATTGACTCCGAGATTCAGCCACCATTTACATTTTAAACATAGGGAAAATATTTAACAAAAGGGAGACGTTATACGGAGATTCCTTTTTTTTAAAAACAAACAAAATTTCCGTTATATATTAGTATATATCATAATGTATGTACCTATCATAGCTTAAAATTTATTTAAAAAAGATTTATGATTTTAAAATTAATTTGGTAAAAGCAAAGAGAACGGTGCGCTCGATAAATCGTATTTTTGGTTGCTATATTTGTTGTTTTTTCTATTTTAATTTTAAAAAATAGATAACTAAACCTAACCCAGACCCTAAAACTGAAACTACAACCTTAAAAAAAAAGACTCAAACGAAACTCGAACCTCCACTTGACACTTAGTGTTCAAGAATCTAATGTCCTACCCTGAGACCACAGAAGCTCACAAATCGTATGAATTTTTATAAATCTTATATAAAATCCGCAAGTAGTCACATGACCAGCAAAAACATTTGCGTATGACGCTAAGAATCATGGGAAATATCTGTCTATAATGCCCAGCGTTATACGGAGATATCTCCGAATAATCACTTCGTTAACAAAATGTTTAGTTGTTTTCATTTTAAAAAATGCTTATAATTCTATATCAATCCTTGTGTCGGATGATAATGATAATACAAAGCGAAAGTAGCTAAAGGGGTAGAATGCTAATATTTTGTTTTCAACTCTTGAGTAGGCGGAAGCAGATGTTCAGACGCAGGGAGCAGTACCGTGACGAGAACGTCCCCACAGGTCACGGTCAATGTCGGACAGGTCATGAACTTCAAGTGCATGTCCGGTCTGTATCACGTGGGCGGTGACCTCACCAGGGCGTGTTCTTACCGTGGTCACCTTCTGGGGACGGAACCGGTGTGCCAAGGTGATTGAATGTCATTAAAAGACATAACTATTCCTAAATTGCATGTCATCAATTAACAGAAATTACTTTACATGTCATTAGATGACATGCCTTACTATACATCTCATTAGTTGACAGGCCTTGCTTTACATGTCATTAGATGACAGACCTTACTTTACATGCCATTAGATAACAGACCTCACTTTACATGTCATTAGGTGACAGACCTTACTTTACATGTCATTAGGTGACAGAACTTACTTTACATGTCATTAGATAACAGACCTTACTTTACATGTCATTAGGTGACAGACCTTACTTTATATGTTATTAGTTGCCAGGCCTTCCTTTACATGTCATTAGATAACAGACCTTACTTTACATGTCATTAGATAACAGACCTTACTTTACATGTCATTAGGTGACAGACCTTATCTTACATGTCATTAGATAACAGACCTTACTTTACAAGTCATTAGGTGACAGACCTTACTTTACATGTCATTAGGTGACAGACCATACTTTACATAGCGTTAGGTGGGCAGACCTTACTTTACACGTCATTAGATAACAGACCTTACTTTACATGTCATTAGATAACAGACCTTACTTTACACGTCATTAGATAACAGACCTTACTTTACACGTCATTAGATAACAGACCTTACTTTACATGTCATTAGATAACAGACCTTACTTTACATGTCATTAGATAACAGACCTTACTTTACATGTCATTAGATAACACACCTTTATGTTGTTAGATAAGAGACCTTTGTCTTATAGGTACACAGGCTTACCAACCATTTCGATTTTTTCAGAATTATACGGATTTTTACCCTGATTCCAAATTTCCGACAAGACATTTAAACTTCCTATTTCACTCGGGCAATGTTAAAAGGCGAAGAAAATTATTTAATAAAAAAAACTAAAAAATCCGGCGTGACTGGAACTGGTTGAATTCGATGATGCCACTTCCTGTGTATGTCCCTTCACTTCCGTTACCGAAACGAGCCACTGCCGTCAAATCACCGTTCATTCGTCACCTGATCGCCGATCTGCTATCGTCATTCATCCATTAGCTGGACTCAAAAATATTTTATTGTGTTGTGACTTTTAAAAATTAAATCTTAGTGTAATAAAATTGATAAATCCTTTAAGAGATCTGCTGAAAATACTGTGGCAGAGAAACTGATAAAGGGACATCCATAAAGTACGTCACACTATTTTTGACCATTTTACCCCCCCCCCTTTTCCTCTGTGTCAGAAATCTTGGAACTTAAAGTACGTCACAATTTCGAACAAAAAATTTGTTTTTTAACAAAATCATTAAATTTAATATAAAACACAGTGACGTCAAACATGGCCGGACACCCCCCCCCCTGTCACAAACTATCACACTTTCTTACACCCCCTCCCCCACCCCTCTGGAGCGTGACATACTTTATGGACGGCCCTGAATGCGCCAACAAAAAACAACAACGAAAGTACTGTTCAACGCTTTCAAAGGGAGTATTCTGAAATGCTCTCAATTTATATATTACTTGTTTCGTTCACTTGTATAGCGCAGTAACCCAGCCTACTGTTGGGCTCAAAAAAAGTAATGGGGGTGAGACTGAAATCAGGCTTTTAAAAGGGTAAATGCATAAAATAAAAACGGGGTATTAGTAGGCCTGACAGGACGTAACACAACAGCGAACGTTTCGGCAAAGAGCCTTCTTCAACGGACAAATAGTACACAAATGAAACGAATAAACCGAAATAATAGAAAAAAACACTTAGCTGCGGTGAAATCCAAGTAGTCCAGTAGAGTTCTCTACTGGACTACTTGGATTTCACCGCAGCTAAGTGTTTTTTTCTATTATTTCGTTTTATTCGTTTCATTTGTGTACTATTTGTCCGTTGAAGAAGGCTCTTTGCCGAAACGTTCGCTGTTGTGTTACGTCCTGTCAGGCCTACTAATACCCCGTTTTTATTTTATGCATTTACCTTGTTGGGCTCAATGAGCTTTACAAAACATTTCCAACAACTAGAGAAAAGACAATGCACTCTCAATCTTTCTAAACATAGACACACACAACACAATATATACGAATGTTCAGAAATGGACGCATCATCGTCACAGACTGGTAGTTTGATGGAGCGAGATCATGGCACCTCACCGCCTGTCTGCGATCTCCTGGACTAAACGAATGTCTTTTAGCTGCCTAGCATAGTCACAGTGCTACTTACTCTGGTCACGTGGGTTAGGAGACCGAGCGTTGACAGCGGTGATTTGACAATATTGATCAGAAGTTTTATTGACTACATTTCTAATTGAATGAACTATTGTTCTAGCCAGCTCAGATCGTTTTGAAGATAGTCAAAGAAAATTTTTCCAGACTAGCAGATTGCTAAAAAAAAAGTTTGCTTGTGGTCGTATGAAAACACCATATTTTACATATTTGAAACTAAAAACGAATTTCTCTTCCGACATCAAGCTTCGCCCCTGGCAGAGGATATCAAGGTGGACATGATCAGGAGACGGAGGGAGACGTTACCCGAGCACCTGGCCATTCTACTGGACAGAGACGGTTATAGGTAATGTTGATAACAAACTTCTCTTCTACATTCCACTCCAATGGGTCGATATTATATCAAGTTTTAAAAAAACAACCAAAAAAAAACAACACTGTGTCAATTGCATAATACATGTCTTAACAAGTATGTAGCAGCCGTTGTTAAAACAAAATAATAATACAATTTTATTTATTTCTGTACTTAAAGCTTTGAAACACTGAAAGATGCTTTGCTATTAGAATGAGATTACGATAGCCCGACTGCATTTAATGTTATACATTGTGTAAGTGCTGGAATAAATGTGTCGTATGGTTTATATCAGGGTAAGAGCCTCGATGTTACTCAAATGAATTTTTAAATAAAACAAACACGTAAAAACAAAGTTTTTGACTATAAAGCCTTTATATATAAGACATAACTAAAAGTATCGCTTATTTCAAACGCGACAAACATTTACAGACTGACACCGAATGATATCCCCTGGCATAAAAAACCGGGAAAAGGGACAGGAGGGGGTGTGGACATCGACGGGTGGCGTCAACGCATGAAATCAAACGGCACATGAAAGAAAAACAATAATAAACCTTGAATTTGAATTACCTGTGTTATATAGAGATAAACTAAAAATGCATTAATTTAATTACGGTACATCCGACAGCCTGCCCAACGACGAACGACAGACAGAGACAGACGGGGGTGAAGTTAATATAAGGGATTTTTTAAAAAAAATGTTTTCGCTGGGGCTTGAACCCAGGACTTTCCCCATATAATGCGGACGTGATAACCAGTAATCTTACTAATCTCACGTTATTCTGTGAAGGAACAATGCAAGTGAACGCTAGAACCATTGTTGGTCTCGAGACATTGGTCGACCCCAGCGAGGGTATATATATTTAAATCCCTTATAGTAACTTCGAAATCTTGTCGTTCGTCATCGGGCAGGCGGAAAAACAAAAGTAAAATATGACACACTTCCCGTGATGCTATCGAGCTGAAATTTAGCACATAGACTTGTGTCACCTAGCAATGCATCGTGTCAAAATTTCAGATCGATCAAATGTACCGTAATTAAATTAATGCATTTTTAGTTTAACTCTATAAGCTATATGTAGCGATCGCTATTGTTTACATTTTAAGGGTCACTTGACTTCACGCCAGACATCGATTACCACATCTCGTGTTTAACACCAGCAGTTCACTCAGTTTCAGGCTGTAAATGTTTGTCGCGTTGGAACATAATCGATACTTCATGTTCTGTCTCATATATAAGGGATTTATAGTCAAAAACTTTGTTTTTACGGGTCTTTTTTTTAATTTTAAAAAATGTATGTTTGTGCCTGTTCTTTCACCCCTTTATTGCCAACATGGCTGACCCTCGCTAGGGTCAGCCAATTACCGTTTATGGTGGCAAGCTAATGTAGTAAAGGGTGGTGGGCAGGTAGATAACCACAGTGTGAATGTCTCGAAACCAACAATGAGTCGGCAGTTCCCCCCCCCCTCCCCCAACCGACGTTCACTCACGTTGTTTTGTTTTCTTCGTGCTGAAGTTTGTGTCCGTTCTCTCTCCATTTTCTTTGCACTCTCCATGAGCAAGTCTACGGCGTATGCTACGCCACGGGGCGTCTAGTTCTCTATAATTTTTTCTTTAAAATATCAAATGTTTCTTAATTTTTCTTTGTTTTCAATTTATAAAACATTTCAGAAGACCTTTTCACAATTTTGGTGCCGCCGATTCAAAAGGGCGCATGGGAAATGATTCACCCCTATGTCCATCCACACCGGGGAATTTTTATTGTTTTATTGTTATATTATTTATGCAGGATACCTTTTGCTGGTAAAATCACGACATGGTACTACTTTCGTCAGAGCTCGGGAATCCTGGACTTCTTAGTTTACAGAAATTCAAGGTGTGTACCGAAAAGTCCGAATAATACAAAATTGCAATGATAACAATTGAAACGATAATGTTAGTGATATACTTAATAATAATAACTATAATAATAGTAGTAACAATTTTTTTCAAAAACATATTAATAATCTCATCTAACAAGAGTGTAATGTTTAGAGCAAAAGAGCGTGGCCTATTTGCAATCTTTTTTCAAGTAATATAACTTACATTTTTTAATTTTAATTTTGCAGTGGAACTTACAGGTATATCGGCAACAACTCTGTGCTTTGTGAGCCTGCCTGGACCAGGGAATATAATGTACCTGTGTCCAAACAGATACAGGTAGTCAAGGTACGGTAGCCGTTGTTAAATTTCTTGAACAATGAATCTATGATAAAAGTCCATAAGTACATACAAGAAAATCCCCTATCACAGGCGAGAGGATAATGCTAAAACTCAGTTCATATTTCAGCCCGTCTAGATTATGATTCAAAGTACAAATTATACCTGTATACCACAAATAACCAACAGAGTTAAAATATTTGATAAAATTTAAGCCCTAATTATGTAATGATTAAAATTATAAGGCTATTTACAAGTCTTAGTGTCATTCAAAAGTCAATATATCATGCATACATCATTATGTCACATTCACATCATCATGTCATTTTTAAAGCATCATGTCATTTTATATAATCCTGTCATTTTATATAATCATGTCATTTTTAAATCATCATGTCATTTTATATAATCATGTCATTTTTAAAATCATCATGTCAATTTCCCATCATCATGTTATTTTTATGTCATTCTATTTTATAGAAGTCATCATGTTAAGTACACGTCATTATATCATGTCATTTACATGCCATCGAGTCATGTACATTGTCATCAAATCATGTAAACATCATCATGTCATGTAAATGTCATCATCTCTTTATAGGATGACATCTTTGGCGCCTACTCCGTCAACAGCACGACCCTCAGCATAAGCGACTGTGACGACGCCTTCGAAAAGAACTTCCTACTTCCTACCATGAACGCCACGTCACTGTACGAGCTGACCGATACCGCCGGACAAGCCTTTTCCGGTCGGAGATGTGCCGTACCGTCGCTGGCTGTTCGCTTGAAACCGTGAAGTTGCTCATGATGTGAATCACATAGAACTAAAATTAAGTATAGTTAAATGGCGTTTTTAACCTTGATCCGTGTTTTATTGTCACCTTCACTGTGATTTATTGTTACAATAACATGTGTTTTATTTTTTACCTTGACTATGTTTTATTGTAACTTTGAACTGTGTTATATTGTAATCTTCACATGTATTGTATGGTAACCTTGATATGTGTTATATTGTAATCTTGACCTGTGTTGTATGTAACGATAACCTGTGTTGTATTGCAACCTTTACATGTGTTGTATTGTTACCTTGACCTGTGTTGTATATGACGTTGGCCAGTGTTGTATTGTAACCATGACTTGTGTTGTATGTAACCTTAACCTTTGTTGTATTGTAACCATGACCTTTGTTGTATTGTAACCTTGAAATGTGTTGTATTTTAACCCTGACCTTTGTTGCATAGTAACCATGACCTTTGTTGTTTTGTAACATTGACCGGTGTTGTATTGTAACCATGACCTCTGTTGTATTGCAACCATGACCTTTGTTGTATTTTAACCTTGACCGGTGTTGTATTGTAGCCTTGACCTGTGTTGTATAGTAGCCTTGAACTTTGTTGTATTGTAACCATGACCTTTGTTGTATTGTAACCTTAACTTGTGTTGTATTGTAACCATTACCTTCGTTGCATTGTAACCTTGACCGGTGTTGTATTGTGGTGTTATGATATTAAAGTTATTTGTACAAAGTGTTTCTATTGGCTACAAGACGGTGTTTGCATATTAATAATATAGTTCAGGGGCATGAATAAAGTATTGTCTTCGCGTACCTTGGGAATAGCACACACTGTCGTGACTATCAAGAGCGTTACCTAAATGCACCAATAGTCAAGTAAATTTGAAAGCAATTTCTAAAATCCCGGCCACCATTCTTTTGTTACGTCGTTTTTAGGTAACTTATATTTTAAAATGTCTTGCACTGAATATAACGTTTTCGTTATAGAGAGGGGGGGCAGCTTGTTGGAATTATAGAGCGAAAGAAATTCAAGTTGCCCCAACATGATATTTAAAAATCTCTTTTCCCTTGTAAATTTTCTTTTTAAAAAATAATTCCTGTTTGAGCGAAGCATTGTGTTTTGTGTCGCTGTATTGTGTTCAAAAGATAAGACTACGGGTCATGATGACACAGTTCTATGGGAACCGTTGTGCCAAATCGTTTTATTTGTCTGTTTTATCTCCAACGATTCTGTAAGGTGCCAATGGCATGTCGGTACAAAAAGGAAGATGCCAACAAAATAATTACGATGATGGCGGAGAATGTTTTATAATAAGAGAGAAATTTCTGAAGTTAACAGAAAACGCCTGCTGCTAACGGAGAATGTCTGATGCTAACAGAGAATGTCTCACGATTAAGGAGAACGCATGAAGCTAGCAAGAATTTCTGATGCTAACATGCCTGATGCTAAAAGAGAATGTTTGATGTTAACAGTATGCCTGATGCTAACAGAGAAATTTATGATGCCAACGGAGAATGTCTGAAACTAATGGAGAATGTCTGATGCTATCAGTATGTCTGATGCTAACAGAAAATGTCTGATGCTAACATTAAATGTCTGATGCTAACAGTATGCCTGATGCTAACACAGCATTTCTGATGCCAACGGAGAATGTCTGATGCCAACAGACAATGTCTGATGCTAACATAAAATGTCTGATGCTAACAGAAAGGCTGATGCTAACGGAGAATGGCTGATGCTAACGGAGAATGTCTGAAGCAAACAGAGATTGTATGATGCTAAGGAACAATGTCTGCAGCTAACAGAGAAAGTCTGAAACTAACAGAGAATGTATGATGCTAACAATGCTCGGGCTAACGGAAATGTATGATGCCTAAGCAGATTGTCTGATGCTAAAAGAGAATAGCAGATGTTAAAAGAGAATGTCTGCAATGAAATAATAAAGCAAAACGCATCAAACATCATCAGATGTGTTGTTACAGGAAAGATGTTGAAAAGACTGCACACGAACCATTGTTTACTTTATTCCTTAATCTCCTCTAGATGTTAAATGCCCATAATAAAACACTTTCATTTTTCCAGCTTCTATGTATTTTGTTTGCAATGTCTTTTAATGGCAACACAAAAAGAGGCAACAACATATTAAACCTTTAAATGTGTATTAAAGAGAGTAAATAAGTCAGACATAATTGTTCATGTTCTGTGTTCTTAGATCTGTCTACACGATAGTGTGTAGACGAATTAATACACTCTGTCTCATTCTACGTGTAATTTTGACATGCGCACATGCATTTTTGAACTGACTCGAAAAATTGAACAATTTTTAAAAAAATTTCTCTTCAGATAAGATATGAAACTATCCATTGGCAATCGTAGGTTATCAGCACTCTCCAAAATGTATTGTGCACTTAGTGACGTTTGGAGATTTATTGTGGGTTTAAAAGATATTATGTAAAATAGTTCACGTACAAAAATTAGATGTATAATTATTCTCTTTCTTTAGTATTTAATATATTAATGTCACTATTTAAAACAGATTTGACGAACTCGTGAAATAAACTTCCTTCTTAGGCTTTATAATATATATTACGGTAGCCAAACCAAAGACAATATGTACAACCAGTGCAGCTAAACCAATGACAAAATATGATACCAGTGCTGCCAAAACAATGACAACATGTGATACCAGTGCAGCTAAACCAATGACAAAATATGATACCAGTGCAGCCAAGCAAATGACAATATATGATACCAGTGCAGCCAAACCAATGACAATATATGATACCAGTGCAGTCAAACCAATGACAATATATGATACCAGTGCAGGTAAACCCATGACAAAATATGATACCAGTGCAGCCAAACCAATGACAAAATATGATACCAGTGCAGCCAAACCAATGACAATATATGATACCAGTGCAGTCAAACCAATGACAATATAAGATACCAGTACAGTCAAACCAATGACAATATATGATACCAGTGCAGTCAAACCAATGACAATATATGATACCAGTGCAGTCAAAGCAATGACAAATTAAGATACCAGTGCAGCAAAACCAATGACAATATAAGATACCATGGCAGCCTAACCAATGACAATATAAGATACACGTGCAGCCAAACCAATGACAATATATGATACCAGTGCAGCCAAACCATTGACAATATAAGATACCAGTGCAGCCAAACCAATAACATATAAGATACCAGTGCAGCCAAACAAATGACAGAATATGATACAAGTGCAGCCAAACCAAAGACAATATATGATACCAGTGCAGCCAAACCAATGACAAAATATGATACCAGTGCAGCCAAACCAATGACAATATATGATACCAGTGCAGTCAAAGCAATGACAATATAAGATACCAGTGCAGCCAAACAAATGACAGAATATGATACAAGTGCAGCCAAACCAAAGACAATATATGATACCAGTGCAGCCAAACCAATGACAAAATATGATACCAGTGCAGCCAAACCAATGACAATATATGATACCAGTGCAGTCAAAGCAATGACAATATAAGATACCAATGCAGCAAAACCAATGACAATATAAGATACCATGGCAGCCTAACCAATGACAATATAAGATACACGTGCAGCCAAACCAATGACAATATATGATACCAGTGCAGTCAAAGCAATGACAATATAAGATACAAATGCAGCAAAACCAATGACAATATAAGATACCATGGCAGCCTAACCAATGACAATATAAGATACACGTGCAGCCAAACCAATAACAATATAAGATACCAGTGCAGCCAAACAAATGACAGAATATGATACAAGTGCAGCCAAACCAAAGACAATATATGATACCAGTGCAGCCAAACCAATGACAAAATATGATACCAGTGCAGCCAAACCAATGACAATATATGATACCAGTGCAGTCAAAGCAATGACAATATAAGATACCAATGCAGCAAAACCAATGACAATATAAGATACCATGGCAGCCTAACCAATGACAATATAAGATACACGTGCAGCCAAACCAATGACAATATATGATACCAGTGCAGCCAAACCATTGACAATATAAGATACCAGTGCAGCCAAACCAATGACAATATAAGATACCAGTGCAGCCAAACAAATGACAGAATATGATACAAGTGCAGTCAAACCAATGACAATATATGATACCAGTGCAGCTATACCCATGACAAAATATGATACCAGTGCAGCCAAACCAATGACAAAATATGATACCAGTGCAGTCAAACCAATGACAATATATGATACCAGTGCAGTCAAAGCAATGACAATATAAGATACCAGTGCAGCAAAACCAATGACAATATAAGATACCATGGCAGCCTAACCAATGACAATATAAGATACACGTGCAGCCAAACCAATGACAATATATGATACCAGTGCAGCCAAACCATTGACAATATAAGATACCAGTGTAGCCAAACCAATGACAATATAAGATACCAGTGCAGCCAAACAAATGACAGAATATGATACAAGTGCAGCCAAACCAAAGACAATATATGATACCAGTGCAGCCAAACCAATGACAAAATATGATACCAGTGCAGCCAAACCAATGACAATATATAATACCAGTGCAGTCAAAGCAATGACAATATAAGATACCAGTGCAGCAAACCAATGACAATATAAGATACCATGGCAGCCTAACCAATGACAATATAAGATACACGTGCAGCCAAACCAATGACAATATATGATACCAGTGCAGCCAAACCATTGACAATATAAGATACCAGTGCAGCCAAACCAATGACAATATAAGATACCAGTGCAGCCAAACAAATGACAGAATATGATACAAGTGCAGCCAAACCAAAGACATATATGATACCAGTAAAGCCAAACCAATGACATATAAGATACCATTAAAGCCAAACCAATGACATATAAGATACCATTAAAGCCAAACCAATAACTATATAAGATACCATTAAAGCCAAACCAATGACATATAAGATACCATTAAAGCCAAACCAATGACATATAAGATACCATTAAAGCCAAACCAATGACATATAAGATACCATTAAAGCCAAACCAATGACATATATGATACCATGAAAGCCAAACCAATGACATATAAGATACCATTAAAGCCAAACCAATGACATATAAGATACCATTAAAGCCAAACCAATGACATATAAGATACCATTAAAGCCAAACCAATGACATATAAGATACCATTAAAGCCAAACCAATGACATATAAGATACCATTAAAGCCAAACCAATGACATATAAGATACCATTAAAGCCAAACCAATGACATATAAGTACCATTAAAGCCAAACCAATGACATATAAGATACCATTAAAGCCAAACCAATGACATATAAGATACCATTAAAGCCAAACCAATGACATATAAGATACCATTAAAGCCAAACCAATGACATATAAGATACCATTAAAGCCAAACCAATGACATATAAGATACCATTAAAGCCAAACCAATGACATATAAGATACCATTAAAGCCAAACCAATGACATATAAGATACCATTAAAGCCAAACCAATGACATATAAGATACCATTAAAGCCAAACCAATGACATATAAGATACCATTAAAGCCAAACCAATGACATATAAGATACCATTAAAGCCAAACCAATGACATATAAGATACCATTAAAGCCAAACCAATGACATATAAGATACCATTAAAGCCAAACCAATGACATATAAGATACCATTAAAGCCAAACCAATGACATATAAGATACCATTAAAGCCAAACCAATGACATATAAGATACCATTAAAGCCAAACCAATGACATATAAGATACCATTAAAGCCAAACCAATGACATATAAGATACCATTAAAGCCAAACCAATGACATATAAGATACCATTAAAGCCAAACCAATGACATATAAGATACCATTAAAGCCAAACCAATGACATATAAGATACCATTAAAGCCAAACCAATGACATATAAGATACCATTAAAGCCAAACCAATGACATATAAGATACCATTAAAGCCAAACCAATGACATATAAGATACCATTAAAGCCAAACCAATGACATATAAGATACCATTAAAGCCAAACCAATGACATATAAGATACCATTAAAGCCAAACCAATGACATATAAGATACCATTAAAGCCAAACCAATGACATATAAGATACCATTAAAGCCAAACCAATGACATATAAGATACCATTAAAGCCAAACCAATGACATATAAGATACCAGTGACAGCCAAACCAATGACATATAAGATACCATTAAAGCCAAACCAATGACATATAAGATACCATTAAAGCCAAACCAAAGACATATAAGATACCAGTGCAGCCAAACCAACAAAAAGACAAGAAATTACCTCATCTAAAACGACAAAAGACTTAACGTATTTTAAAAATAAAATAATGTAAAAAAATCTGATGATCACATCATGAAGCGAATGCTGGTCTTCTAAACAAAGCCATTGTTCGTTGGTCAAAAGTTACTAACGCGGACTGTGAGAATTGGACCAGATGGCTCCAGGAACAAGGAAATAGTTCCCATTGATTGCATGCTGATTAAGACTGCAATCCGCCTGTCTCGTGTCTTATGGACAGTTATAGTTCTGTTTAAAGAGTTTTAAAAAAAATTGGTTTCGTTAACAGATAGTGTCATCGTAAAGTAAGTACTGCATAACGTGGGTGTGTGTCTTAGAGATGAATTTGTCTTGAGTTTGTGTTTAACATTATCTTAGCTAAAGGTATACATTTTCTGTCAATAGACTTCAAACATTATCTTCTTGTTTTCAAAAATTAATTCAGCTATAAACCTAGACATCAGTTTTCTTATTTAATAATGAGCACAATGCCCGTGTTTTGCTACGGGGTAGGCACAATAAAAATAACTTTATTTGGTTTTGAGTCACAAATTCCCCTTTAAAGATGAGTGTAAAAGCATCAAGTAATTAGGTTAGTGATAAATCATACCCCTTCTTTATAAAAATCACGATATGTGAGTCCAGATAATAGAGCGTGTGATGAATTTAAATATTACCAATCAATTTTTGTATTTATTCTTTAATAACGCTTGCTTTTCTCTTTATACTCTACCAGAATAACAAAGGTCCTTAACAGTTACAAAAATTTAATGGAAAAGGCTCAATTTCTTATCACTTGAATCAAAAAATGAAAACAATATCTTTCCATATGATTCTTTTGGTTCTAGGAAAAGCCCCCCAAAACACCCATTCTATTTTATGGTCTAAGCATGAAATTAGTTCAAGACGAATAGGATATTTTTTGAGCCAGATAAAATTTATGAGATTATTTATGCCTAGTGGAGAGTGGAAAATAGTATTTATTGGTTTAAAAAACACATTTTCTTTTCACATAGAACGAAAAAAAGTTTTGTTTTGGTTTTTTCTTTTCTTTTGTTAAAGTTCTGAGAGATTGATTTTATAATAAATTTTATGTCATTTTAAGAGACTTCCCACTTTTTCTTTTAGAAATAATAAAATAACGGATTATTTTTCTTTGTATTTATATTTAAGCCTTTTTTCATTGTAGCTTTTTTTAGCTTATAAAATGACATTTATTTTTTCACCAGAACACGCACTTTTTGAAGCTAGAACCTATATATAAGTCGTAATACCCGCGATATGTCTTTACACTGAATATATGTACAATGTACACCTTAAAGAACAGTACAGTTTATATCCAAAATGTGTGCCACGCAACCGCATTGTTCTAGAAATCTAACTATTTTTTTAATGAATGTTTTAGGTTTCGTTAGCTCTTAAATACCTTTCTTAGTATTACTTTTTTCATGGAAAAAGCTCTGCAAAACACTATTTCTATTTCCAGACTAAGTATGGCCTTAGTCAGACAAATAGGATATTTCTTTAATGAGCCAGATATTATTTATGTGAATATTGATGCTTAAATAATGTGTGTATGGGGTTTATTTGTTTTAAAGAAACATTTTAATCGCAAGGTTTGGGCTTAAACTTTTTCCAGCTGGTTTATTTTAATTTATGTAAAAAGTATAAAAACAGTTGCTTAGCTATAGTGTTTATACCACCCAGGGCTGGACGATATTATAGACTCCTACCCCGACCAATAAAAGGTACCTTTCAAAAGGTCAGAAAGCTGCCACTCAATATAAAAATAACTGTTCAACTTATTACCCACATTCTCAGGTCTGTGCATATAACTCCTATATAAAATTCATTTTATCTTTAACAGTAACGATTTTTTTCAATTCATCTATTTCTTTGGGGCAGTTTATGGATCTATCGTACCAGAAAAAAATCACGGAAACTATTAAAGCACCGAAAGAAAATAAATCTCCACCTAAAAAACATTGGCATTGCCTTTCATCACTAAAATTCCGTTCCCTGAACATTATTCTATTTATAAATTGAATTTAACCATCACGGTTAGCTTAATTTATGCAAAAAGAATTTTAACAGTGGCTAAGCTATAGTGTACTGTTAGTATCTGGTTTTACTCATGTGCCTTCAATCTCTAAGGCATAGAAAAATATATTAGTATTTGATTATTTATAACAATCCTTTTAAATGTCAAATACATAAAGTAATTAAATTTAAGCATATATAAGGATATAATGAAAAGTGGTAAAATGATACTATGTATTTTATAATAAAGAAAATAATAGTATATAAATATTGTTAAAATATTACACTTAAGAAAACTGTGGCTATGGTTTGTAAACAAAACGTAAGGTAGATTAACGTTTAACAAAAATGTATTCAGCTGGAGAAAGATTATAGCAAATAAATTTTTCGAACGGCTGGATAAAATACAAATACATAAAGAAAACAGTGTAAAGATGTAATTATTAATTAATTTTTTTTAAAAGACAGAAGCAGTCTTGTTAGAGGCGCTAAATAAATCGTTTCATCACATTTAGTTGACACCAAAAACAAAAAGAAAGAACACACACACACTCACTGATTCACACACACAAAAAAAATACACAAACACACTCACTGATTCAGACACGTGCACACGCATACTTATACACACATACAGCGGGATATTAACATTAAAAAATCACATTAAAATGACCATGGCTCTTTTTACTTGGTTTCCTTTTTACAAATTAATATGAGCTAAAACTATTACGTCACGTCACAATATTTTATGGCGAGAAAAGCCTTCTTGTTAATCTCGACACCAAAATGTTTATTATTTTGACGTCTAAATTTTCAATAATTTATTTTATTATCGGGAGTTACGCCGCATAGGGGCTTCACACTGACTGACACGGACGGATGCGCTTAGGCGCAATATATATATGATAGTAATAATAATACATTGCTAATTTAAATAAAAATAATAACACATAACAGACATATAATCATCAATGCAGTTAATGTGAAACATTCATATCTGAACTACAGCACAGATGTCAGTACGGTACACATAAGCTACGTTGACCGTTTAAAAGAAATGTTGTAATTAATTTTGAAAGTAAATGTTGAAGAGATGTGTTTTTAGTGCAGTCTTAAAGGCTTTCACTTAAATGAAGTTAAGAACGTGAAGGTAATTTAGGATGATTAATCTACATCCGGCCATATTGCGTCTTTCTTAGTGGTTGTGAAATGAAATCATTGGATTAAAAAACATTGGCAAGACTTTTGTCCAACCTCAGTTGTACCATGCATCTTGTCTATTTCAACACGGCTTAAATTAGTAAATACAGATTAAATAGTTTTAACAGTAGTAATTTGTTTTTTTTTACTAGTAATCGCAATAAGAATAGTTCATGATAAATTAGACAAAATTTCGTGATCGATGGTTTCCGAAATAAATTAGTTTCTTCGTCTTTTCGTTTAATATTTTATTCTAATGAGCAAATTGCTTTTGGTGAATATTTAGTTTAATTTCACTTGATACTTTTCACAATATAATACTTCATTAAATAAAAAAATATTATTGATTTTAATATAAGATGATTTCTTATCAGTTGTATTTTCGTAAGCCTGGGGAAAACACGGGCATATTCTTATCACAGTGCTCCAGGCCCATGAGTCCATGTATGCTTTAGACGTGTGCGTTTGATTGGTTCTAAGAAATAGTCACACAATAGTTGGTGATCCCTTGTGTTCACTGGACACATTGTATTGAATGACATCAAAAATATCTGGTGACCACAAATGTTTCCTTTAAGGTTCGTTGGTCCCTACGCAAAGTAAAACAAAAAAATAAAACAAACCCGTAAAAACAAAGTTTTTGACTATAAATCCCTTATATATGAGACATAACTAAAAGTATTGATTATGTTCAAACGCGACAAATATTTACAGACTGAATCTGTCTTAACTCCTCTTTTAACCCGGGTGGGGGTGGGAGAGGGTAACGTTCTTGTCACCGATCGCTGGACCGAGCTCCTCAGCGTGACACGCAAAATGTAAACAAAAGCATGCCGGTTTACCTGGTTAAAACACGAGATGTGTTCACCGAAGGCTGGGGTGAAGTCAAGTGACCCGTACAATGTAAACGATAGTGACTGCTACATATAGTTTATATTGATAAACTAAAATGCATTAATTTAATAACTGTACGTTCGATCGATCTGAAATTTTGATACGATGCATTGTTAGGTGACACGGGTCCGTGTGACAAACTTCCGCTCGATGGCATGACGGGACGTGGGTCATTTTTTACTTCTGTTTTTCCACGGTGCCCGCCCAAGACAGACAGAGAGACAGAGAGACAGAGACGGCGGTGAAGTTAATATAATGGATTTAAAAACCCCGTGTGTAAAGTTGCACAAGCTTCATTTTTTGTACAATATTTTACAAAATGTGCTAGTCGGTAGTTATAAATTGTTAGGCGGCGCCAATGAGATATCAGCGCAACAGCGCAGCTATCAGGGAATAATAGCGACCACTTTTGTTCAGTGGACACATGGCATTGAATGACATAAAAAATACGTGGTGACCGGTTGTATTCAGTGGACTACTGCAACCACTGCGCACACACTACAGAACACATTTCCACCTGGCTCACTTTTCAGTGTTTCATAAACAGCTCTGTCGCCAACCATCTCGGGGAACTGACATATTAGCTCTCGCCTGTTTATCACCTCAACCCTTATTATCTTCCATCATCACCTTTCATATTCACCTGTCACAATCACCTGTCACAATCAATCGTCTCGTGATAAAAGTAAAAATAAAACTGACATTGACAGATGGGACGTGGCCTGCACCTCCGCTGCCTGCTGGTCCTGGTTCTTTTCGGTGCCCACATCACCACACAGTCCGTGAGTACGACAAACACAAGGCTGCAGTCTAACAGTATATGTGTTTGTGTTTGTGTCCGTATTTTTTGTGTTTGTTAGTGTTTGTGTGTTTGCAGTGTTGCAGTCAATTAGACAATACGTGTGTTTCTGTGACAATTTATTTGTGTGTCTGTTTATTTTTTTTTGATTGAGTCTTTGTTCGTGTGCCTGTCAGTGTGTGTTAACTTATTGTGAGTGTGTTATTATGTGCTTATGCAATGATGTAGTCAATTTGACATGTGTGTTTTATGTGAGTGCACCAAACATAATCCTACGGCCAATTAGCTTGTGTTAGTGTGTGTTTGCGAGTGGGTCATCACGTTGTTATTTGCTAGACAACATCTGAACCAATTAGATTCTCGTCTATGATTAAGTTACGATCTTCTGTCAGTCGTGTGCAGAAGCATAACTGGGTTTTCCGCGCACTTGGCTAATCATTTTTGGCGCCATTGAGAAATAGGGAAAACACTAAATTATACATATTAAATTTATTATTGAAGGATTAGCCCTCGGCGCCCTTGGCAACCACCCCGATGCCAAGTCTTTGTTACGCCTCTGGTCACGTGTCTTTCTCTACTGTGCAAGGGTCGACAACCTCCAGATGTTAAAACGTGCAAGGGAGATAGCACATCGCAGTTGAATAAATTGTGTCCGCAATAAGGGGAAATAACTCTAGTTAGCCAATTATGGCAGACATCGGAAACCAACGTTTTCTGTTCTGTGTGAAATTTTATCGGATTTGTAAGTAAATTGTAATATGTACTATATTTTTTATAACTTCACTGTATTAATACACTAATGGTGGAAACGCTGCATATAGATATATGCTATAGTTGGCTAAAATTTAAAAATGTACTAGCATCGGAATCAATTGTTCAATTTTTTAAAAAATAATTCTTCATCCTTAGAATTCGTTTTCATCTATATGAAAATGGCAGTTTTTTTTTAATGTACAAAAAAGTCCCTTTTTAGGACCATGATGGCCTATGCGGGCTAGTGAAGTAGCGTTCACAGTTTTTTTTTAAACCGCGTTATACCGAAGGTTTGTGTGGCTAGCACAATGTTTGCCCACCCGCCTTTACTTTTCCCAACCGATGTCAGGTACCCATTCGAAGATGGGTGAACTCGGGGACATTGCCAGCACAGGTGCTCGAACAACTTGTATGCATATTTAGTTGTTGGTGCTTTTTAAAAAATAATTTTCTTTAGTAATTTTATGTATACCATAAGCTAAGAGACAGATTATCATTTAAAGCCCGCTCTACAAAATTTATCAAGCGTCCGTTTTTCAATGTGAGAAGATGCGTTTATAAACCAGCCAAGTATAAAGAAATGAGTTACCAATACTAACGGTCATGTTTTTAGCGTCTAATTTCACCAAGTATACTTGTGTCATGTTTTTAGATACTATTTTTACCAAGTATACTTGTGTCTTGTTTTCAGCGTCTATTTTCACCAAGTATGCTTGTGTCTTGTTTTCATCGTCTATTTTCACCAAGTATACGTGTGTCATGTTTCCTGTATCCTCTAGGACCCAATTGACGCCAACTCAGCAGAAGATGTTTACGTCACCGGGCAGCTGCTAACAAGGTAAGCGCACTAACTGTGGAGTTCCTTATTAATAGGCATGTACCGGCTCCGGCTTCCGTCAATCCGGAACCAGGGCCATATTTACAAATCCAACTCCGGCTTCGGCTCCGGACCAATTTTGACGGATTTGTACCGGATTAGACAATAGCACAGTAGCACTTCCATTTTAGTATTTCTCTTTCACTTAAATAAGAATTTAAAGGGAAAAAACAAAAAACAAACCACACATATTTTCCACTTTACGTGTGCATTACTTCATGAGTTTGAGGGACTTCAATACAGTAGTACCTGTTTGTCTGTCTTTGGTATAAGTCCAAATCGGTATACGTCCTGTTTGGATGCGAAACATTGTGTTTGGTATACGACCTTTGGAATACGCCTGCTAGAACTTGTATGGGGTCGTCCATAAATGACGTCAAGCGATTTTTGCCGATTTCCCCCTCCCCCATCTTCACACGTCGTTATAAAAGTTAGCCTCCCCCTAAAATACGACGTCAATAAGTTTCGCCCCTCCATCACCCCAATTAAAAAGCCGTATTTCTTATTTGAAAATGAGCATTTTTCAAATGGCTTTATGTCATTTAATTAAGAATGTTTTTAGTAACGTGTAAGGTTGCACTCTAATATCCGAACACGCGAGAAGCCATTTAAGACGTCATTAAATAAATTGTTAGCAATCAAAGATTTAAGTTGAACTTTTATTTTAAAGTTGCGTGCTTTGATGTGACGTCACAGTTGTTGAAAAGAACAAAAAATCCTCCCCCTCGTCACACATCATCACAAATGTGTGACCCTCTTCCCCCCTAGGCTCGCGACGTCATTTATGGACGACCAATTTCAGTCAAAATGGCACATCGCGCTGCACAATGCTCCACACCGCGCAGATGTCTGACCGACGCCGCGCAGCAGCTTAGAATTTCCACGCAGTAAATTTTGTAAAATATAGCACAAAAAAATGGTTTCTGTGCAATTTTGCACACTAGATTTTTTTTACTTTTCACACGGACCAAAGACCCTTAGAGGGAACATTGATCGCGCATGCGTAGCATGTATTAATGAATGCAAACCGCGCGATACTAAAGTGTGTGAGTACGGCAGTTGCTACCATTCAGTGAACAATTCGCTCAAAAACTATAAACTGTCACTGTTGTTGCGAGTTGTAACTGAGCTGCCTATCTGCCAACCAAAAACAATGTGAAAATTAAAAATGAAAATTACTAAATTAACATTATGTGCTTATGTATTGTGTTTCATCATGAACTTATGGAACTTAATATTGTATTACTTTATCTAATGTAATTATTTTACATTTCAATGATTCAATATGAGTATATGTCATCATGGTCATGTCTATAGTAATGAACCCCAGTAAGAACAGTCGAGTGACTTCACTCACCTAAGTCAAGTGATTTAGAACGATTTTTTTTTATTTGTAAATCCGCCTCTGGCTCTGGCATCCGACCGGATCTCACTTCATAAATCTGGCTAGTCCGGCCCCGGTCGGATTTTAAAAATAATGAATCCGGTACACCCCTACTGTTTAATGAACCTAACAGCACTGCTGAGTAGATAAATGACCATTTGTCGGGCCATTATGTCAATTTTTAAATAGTATGATTTAAGCCATAATTAGAATTAACAATAGTCATGTGTAGAAATTAGACAGATATCATGTACAGAAAAGTTTGTTTAGACATAGACAAAATTTACCTAAAGGAAAATAATTGGTATAGACATTGTAATTCTATTCAAAGGGATAAATTTTTCTCACAGACCCAACAGTCCTTTTAAAGCATTTTTGTTGGAGAGTACGGATGAAAGAACAAGACGGTCATCTTACAACAAAACCAACCTCAACTGGCCACATGACATACCCTACATCATAGACACAGTCTATACAGGTGAGTAGAGACAGAGACATACCCTTCATCATAGACACAGTCTATACAGGTGAGTAGAAAATTGCCACCCTACATCATGGCCAAGATCTATACAGGTGAGTAGAGACAGAGACATACCCTACATCATAGACACAGTCTATACAGGTGAGTAGAGACAGAGACATACCCTACATCATAGACAAGATCTATACAGGTGAGTAGAAAATGACCACCCTACATCATAGACACAGTCTATATAGGTGAGTAGAAAATGACCAGCCTACATCATAGACACAGTCTATACAGGTGAGTAGAAAATGACCAACCTACATCATAGACAAGATCTATACAGATGAGTAGAAAATGGCCACCCTACATCATAGAAACAGTCTATACAGGTGAGTAGAAAATGACCACCCTACATCATAGACGCAGTCTATACAGGTGAGCAAAGACTAGCCACATATAGACAGAAACATATACTACATCATAGACACAGTCTTCAAATGTGAGGAAAACACAAAACTGTAAAAGTCCATACGGTTTCTTGATGAGCGACGTGGTTCTGGTTGGAGCAATGACTATAATTTTTTTCTCGAGCAGATCAAATTTCGATTATAACTCGTTTGCTGTAAACAGTTTATTCAAACTCTCAAGTCATGCGGATTGACTTATTGACTTATTGACTTATTGTTTGCACAACTCGTGCGAACTTGTCCGTGGCTTGATATTTGTTTACAAGTGTAGCTGTTGGTGCGCTTTGACGTTTAAGAGGGGCCTAGGGCATGTTAAGATAGAGGAGACTAGGGCATGACAAGATAGAGGAGACTAGGGCATAACAAGATAGTGGAGACTAGGGCATAACAAGATAGAGGAGACTAGGGCATAACAAGATAGAGGAGACTAGGGCATGACAAGTTAGAGGAGACTATGGCATAACAAGATAGAGGAGCCTAGGGCATGACAAGTTAGAGGAGACTAGGGCATAACATGATAGAGGAGACTAGGGCATAACAAGATAGAGGAGAGTAGGGCATAACAAGATAGAGGAGCCTAGGGCATAACAAGATAGAGGAGCCTAGGGCATGAAAAGTTAGAGGAGACTAGGGCATAACAAGATAGAGGAGACTAGGGCATAACAAGATAGAGGAGAATAGGGCATAACAAGATAGAGGAGCCTAGGGCATAACAAGATAGAGGAGACCTGGGCATAACAAGATAGAGGAGACTAGGGCATAACAAGATAGAGGAGAATAGGGCATAACAAGATAGAGGAGCCTAGGGCATAACAAGATAGAGGAGGCTAGGGCATAACAAGATAGAGGAGACTAGGGCATGACAAGTTAGAGGAGACTAGGGCATAACAAGATAGAGGAGACTAGGGCATAACAAGATAGAGGAGAATAGGGCATAACAAGATAGAGGAGCCTAGGGCATAACAAGATAGAGGAGACTAGGGCATAACAAGATAGAGGAGCCTAGGGCATAACAAGATAGAGGAGAATAGGGCATAACAAGATAGAGGAGCCTAGGGCATAACAAGATAGAGGAGGCTAGGGCATAACAAGATAGAGGAGACTAGGGCATAACAAGATAGAGGAGACTAGGGCATAACAAGATAGAGCAGACTAGGGCATAACAAGATAGAGGAGACTAGGGCATAACAAGATAGAGCAGACTAGGGCATACCAAGATAGAGGAGCCTATGGCACAACAAGATAGAGGAGACTAGGGCATACCGCCTGAGGGGCTCTTTATCGGGTGTGCGGCTGTGACGGTATTTCCTCACCGGCATATCTTCCGTTATAACTTACGAAATATTTGAAGTAAAATACATGTAGTAAAAATGATAATCGCACTATTACTATTTACTATTTCAATGTGTAAATTCACTTTTCGAACAAAAACCAAAACATTTGTTCTGTACCATGAGTAATGTTCATGGGCGTCGCTAGGAATTTTTCCAGGGGGGGCGGGAAACCACTTTTTTAATTTTAACTCACAATGCCATACAGGTACAATTTTCAATTAAATTCAAGTTCAGTATAAAATAAGGGTCGAAAAAAGCCTTAGAAATTAATAAGACTTACAAATTAGTGCTGTAATAGCTAAAATACAACATTTATTAATGCATTTAATAAATTAAAAACTTAAGTTCTCACGAGAAAATTGAATTTTGCTGTGAAATAATATACGTGTAGAAACTGCAGGATTACCAAGGATGGATATCAGAAATTTTTTTACAGTCTAAAAAAAAATCGAAAAGTAGACCAATCGCGGGATTCCGAAATGCCGTTATTAGAAGATTTTGGGGCGTCTGCAGCATCTGACTTATCATTGGCATTGAGGACAACAGTACACGTTCAACAGCCAGACACAACTGAAGCAACTGTTCCTAATTTGATTGTCGCTGACACTTATTCATTTCCTAAATTGGATATTGGAAGGTATGTCTGGACATACGACCTTTCAAATAAGTTGAAATTGCAGCTGATTCGTGATTGTTGGACCCTTGATAAAAATTATGATTTTAGAGCTGACAGTGACGGAAACAGAGTTTTTAGTTTTTAGATATGCATGGTTATCAGACTATTCATCGTGGCTTGTATACTCGCAAATGTTAATAGGTGCCTTTTGCAAATATTGCGTGTTGTTTCTGCAAAAAGTAATTCTATGAGTTCAGTGGGTATTTGTCATCAAACCATGTACAAAATATAAAGATTTCAACGAAGATGCACGTAGCAACCTGCAAAGCACATTATGGCACAAAGGCTCTCATGAAGATGCAAGCAATTTTATTTGCTTTATTGGAAGCCAAAGCAGTTTCTATAGATGAGCAGTTGGACTCATCATTTAGAAGACAAATTCAAGAAAATCGCAACAAACTGGGTCCCATCATTTCTACAATCCTATTTTGCTGCATGCATGTTTTAGCACTTCGTGGAACAGAATCAAATTCTGGTAATTTGTATGAACTGTTAGAGTTTCGTGTTGAATCTGGAGATGAAGTTCTTGGTAATCGTTTGTCAATTGGTTCTTGTAGTGCTGAGCATGGTTCACCGACAAAACGGCCCCGACAATAATGGGCTCCCGACATAACGGCCCCGACAAAACGGCCCTGGACTAATAGATGGACTAATAGTAAAATTTACAATCAAATATATTCGTATTTTTACTCACCTATTCAGTGTCAGGTTTAGCTAACAATAAACAATAATAATAACACCACAAAAGTGAATTTAATAGCCTTTACGCGAAATGGTACCAATAACGGTTGTTTGTTGACAAGAAACAATATAATAACATCACAAGAAATAATTTTACAATTTTACCACTTTTTTTAAGGGTGAAAAAGTTGACGAAAGCTTAAAATGCAAAAAAAAATAAATGTTTTGTTAAAAAATGTTAACAATTTGTCTGGGGCCGTTTTGACCGGGGCCGTTATGTCGGGGCCGTTTTGTCTGGGGCCGTTTTGACGGGTAACCGCTGAGTGTATCTCGGCAACTACGCAAAACACTATAATCGAAATTTGTGGGTCTCTCTTGCGTGAAGACATTGTTCGTGAAGCAAATAATTCAGTTGCATTTTCTATACTTGCCGACGAGACAAATGACATTTCAGGCATTGAGCAGATGTCACTTGGTGTTAGATTTGTCAAAGAACAAAATGGGAAAATGATGGTCACAGAAGAATTCATGGGATATATTCCAATTGTCAATAGAACAGCTGAAGGTTTAACCAACACCATCATTACTAATTCATTAGAATTTTGATTAAATATGACAAAGCTTGTTGGTCAAGGATACTACGGATGTTCTACAATGGCAGGTAAAGAAGGAGGAGTCCAAGCAATAATTCGAAAGAAAATCCCAAAAGCAGCATTTGTACATTGCAGTTCTCATAAACTAAATCTTGTTGTGAACGATTTAAATAATGTGAATGTTGTACGAAACACAATAGGAACAATTAAGTCAATTATAGTGTTTTTCCGAGAAAGTAATCAGCAAAGAAAACTTATTCTAAATGTTCCTTTGCTATGTGAAACTAGATGGTCACATAAATATAAAAGCTTGCGGATTTTTGCTGAAAATGTTACAGAAATTGTTAAACAACTGGAATATTTAGAACAATCAGTTATGTAATCAGTTATACTTGCAGATATAATTCTTTTTTATGTTTGATAAATTTAAACTGTCTTCCATGTAATAAACTTTCAGGAAATTTAGTTCAGTTTTAGTGTAACAACTTTATGACATTTTTATGACATTTTTTTCTCAAATGTAGGGGGGGGGCAAATGCCCCCTTGCCCCCCTTCCCAATGACTATGGTAATGTTCCCTCTAAGGTTCGTTAGACCGTGTGCAAAGTAAAAAAAATATATAAAAAACAAAATGAAAAACAACCCGTGTGCAAAATTGCAAAGCGTCCATTTTTCTGCAATATTTTACAAAATTTGCTGCACGGTAATTCTAAACTGTTAAGCGGCGTCGGTCAGATATCTGCGCGTTCGTGAAGCCGCGCCGCTTAAATGGAACATTGGCAATTAGCCCATCGAGTGTATTTTTTCTAAGCTTTGGGAGGTGGGGAATGGTTGTGTTGGAGGAGAGAAAGATTTCAGATTGAGATTAAGGCTACCAGCTCGGTTTCGAATGTCACATACAGGTTTCGTGTAGCTGCATCTTATCTTTTTGCTCTATTTTTAAATCCTTTATATTAATTCGTGGTGTCTGCACCCTTGATTGCTTGAATGCTTGATTGCTTGATTGCTTGTCGCCAAAACTTTTGATCGATTTTTAACCCACTTGCTTGTAAGCTAGCGAGCTGAAATTTTGCAGGCAGTTTTGTACCGATAATAAAAACAATGTTTCAAAATTTCAGATCGATCGCATTTACCGTAATTAAATTATTGTTTTTTTAGATTATTTTATTTATTCCTATGTATCATGCTATTTTTTGAGATAGAGCGTCGCGGTGCGTATTATATTGAACAACCTTTCTGTCGCGCAATAAGGTGCGTATTTTATTGACAACTCTTTTTATAAACATATTCCTGATCGGTGCGCATTATATTAAACATGTTTTACGACACAACTGCAATTTTGTATTTCTGGATGGTCTGGCGCTTCGTATTATAATGAACATTCTTTTAGTTACGTCTAGTACATAAAGGATTTAAAGTGAAAAACTTGGTTTTTTTTACAGGTTTTTTTTTATTTTGTCTTAGAAAAGTTTTCGTTTTGTTATTATGGATGATTTAACATTTTTAAAACAAAATCATTTTCGCTTACATGGTATGGATATTTTTTTCCAGGCGACAGGATAACTTTTCGGATGGTACTCGATTTCATCTCCAGCAAGCTCTGCGTCACGTTTCATGACGTCACGAGCACCTGGGACAGCAGCAACCCGACCTGGTTGACGCAGCATGGATTTAAGACCAACTCTCTGGTCAAGGTTACGGATGGTGGCGGGTAGGTTGTCGGGGGATGGGGGCATAACAATAGTGACCTAATGCCTCAGTATGTTGTCAGGGGTGACCATAACGTTAGTGACCCAATGCCTCGGTATGTTGTCAGGGGTGACCATAACGTTAGTGACCCAATACCTCAGTATGTTGTCAGGGTTGACCATAACGTTAGTGACCTAATGCCTCAGTATGTTGTCAGGGGTGACCATAACGTTAGTGACCCAATACCTCAGTAATTGTCAGGGGTGACCATAACGTTAGTGACCTAATGCCTCAGTATGTTGTCAGGGGTGACCATAACGTTAGTGACCTAATGCATCGGTATGTTGTCAGGGGTGACCATAACGTTAGTGAACTAATGCCTCAGTATGTTGTCAGGGGTGACCATAACGTTAGTGAACTAATGCATCGGTATGTTGTCAGGGGTGACCATAACGTTAGTGACCTAATGCCTCGGTATTTTGTCAGGGTAGACCATACCGTCAGTGACCTAATGCCTCGGTAGGTTGTCAGGGGTGACCATAACTATAGAGACCTACTGCCTCAGTAGGTTGTCAGGATGTGACCATAACTATAGAGACCTACTGCCTCAGTAGGTTGTCAGGATGTGACCATAACTATAGAGACCTAATGCCTCGGTAGGTTGTCAGCGGTGACCATAACTATAGACACCTAGTGCCTCGGTATGTTGTCAGGGGTGACCATAACTATAGAGACATAATGCCTCGGTAGGTTGTCACGGGTGACCATAACGTTAGTGACCCAATGCCTCGGTATGTTGTCAGGGGTGACCATAGCGTTAGTGACCTAATGCCTCGGTATGTTGTCAGGGGTGACCATAACGTTAGTGACCTAATGCCTCGGTATGTTGTCAGGGGTGACCATAACGTTAGTGACCTAATGCCTCGGTATGTTGTCAGGGGTGACCATAACGTCAGTGACCTAATGCCTCGGTATGTTGTCAGGGGTGACCATAACGTCAGTGACCTAATGCCTCGGTATGTTGTCAGGGGTGACCATAACGTCAGTGACCTAATGCCTCAGTATGTTGTCAGGGGTGACCATAACGTTAGTGACCTAATGCCTCGGTATGTTGTCAGGGGTGACCATAACGTTAGTGACCTAATGCCTCGGTATGTTGTCAGGGGTGACCATAACGTCAGTGACCTAATGCCTCTGTATGTTGTCAGGGGTGACCATAACGTCAGTGACCTAATGCCTCTGTATGTTGTCAGGGGTGACCATAACGTTAGTGACCTAATGCCTCGGTATGTTGTCAGGGGTGACCATAACGTTAGTGACCTAATGCCTCGGTAGGTTGTCAGGGGTGACCATAACGTTAGTGACCTAATGCCTCGGTATGTTGTCAGGGGTGACCATAACGTTACTGACCTAATGCCTCGGTATGTTGTCAGGGGTGACCATAACGTTAGTGACCTAATGCCTCGGTATGTTGTCAGGGGTGACCATAACGTTAGTTACCTAATGCCTCGGTAGCTTGTCACGGGTGACCATAACGTTAGTTACCTAATGCCTCGGTAGCTTGTCACGGGTGACCATAACGTTAGTGACCTAATGTCTCGGTAGCTTGTCACGGGTGACCATAACGTTAGTTACCTAATGCCTCGGTAGCTTGTCACGGGTGACCATAACGTTAGTGACCTAATGCCTCGGTAGCTTGTCACGGGTGACCATAACGTTAGTTACCTAATGCCTCGGTATGTTGTCAGGGGTGACCATAACGTTAGTGACCTAATGCCTCGGTATGTTGTCACGGGTGACCATAACGTAAGAGACCTATCGCCTGGGTAAGCTGTCAGGGGAACAAAAACGATAGTGACCTACTGCTTGGATAGTTTGTGTCACTATGCACAAAATAACACAAGTAAAATAAGAGCCATCAAAAATCTCCGACATTCTCATAATGGAATAAATAATTTTTATTTTTCTATTGTTACCAATAACTAAATGGTAGTTAAGCTTAGTGACAGCGGTTGTAAAAAAAATAGTAGTGTAATCCAAAGGTTGGATGAATAGATTTAGAGAACATACATTACAAAACAGAGACATTTACCTATATTTCAGAATTATTATATTGAAATAGCACAAACAATACCCTATCCGCAGTACACACAAGAATAGGTGTACTGAAAATATTTGACGCCAAACGTGTTCGCAATTGACGTATTTCATAAGGTCCGAGTGTCCAGCTTCTGCGGCTAATAACTTTGCGCGGCCTATTGAAGGCAACAGGACAACCATACACAAACATAAGAGGAGGAAGGTCTGGGACAGGAAGTTGTTTTACCTGCAAAAGTTTTCCGCCCGTTATATATATATCTACGTATATATAAATTTACGGGGTAAACATACTAAACATCAGGTAGCACTTTGTTTTGGGGTCTCATCTCCTCTTCAAATTTAGAGAATAGTGCAAAAGCAGAAATGGATTTCTTAAAGATAGCTGTAAAATTGGAATCACAACACAAAAAAACGCATAATTTTCAATAACAATTGATCTCAATGAATAACCAAAGTCCGTTATAGTTTATAACTACAATGTGCAAGGGGCAATTTTCTTTTCACGCGATTAATAACATGAACAAAAAATCTCCTAGTGATGCTGAGACATTGAACCCTTTGCTTAAATTTATTTAAGTCAAATTGAATTTTTTCACGTCATCTCTTCATCTGCCTGTGACGAATCACACATTTAAAGATAATTATGTCACTTAAATTGAATTTTGTGAGTACTTGTAAGGAATCATATTATTTTTTCATTGTAAAATATAAATAAACAGGCATCGGATTTCAAAGCAGGGTGATTGTGGTTAACAATTTCAAGTACGTTTATACAGTAAAAATCATTTTTTAGCTAAAGCTTGCAGGAACACAAACATCATATATAATATATTTACGTTCAATTATGTGGCCTAACGGTAAGGGATATCACTCTGCTTTTTTTAAAAAATTGGATAATCATTTTGGTTTCCAGATTAACATTAAACACCCTCCACACTATTATTAATAATTAAACAATTTCATGCGGACGTTCGATAAGAGGTATTTTTTTTTGCAGTAATTTGGTGCGCTGCTTTCTAAAATTACTTTAAAAATCGTGTGGTGATTAGCACTGTAAAAAAATATTATATACATACTTTGTGTACATTTCAGGAATATTTCGTATCTATCATATTCGGATATGTTACATTGGCTTTTGCAAAAAAAAAGCATTTATAAAAAATTTGTGTACATTTAAGAAAGTTTCATATTACGTATTTATCATACAAGGACAAGTTAGTTGGGCTTTTGAAAAAGGTGGGCGCCGTAGGCGCCCTTAAAAAGGGGGCGCCGCAGGCGCCACGGCGCCGCAGCACAAACTAGTTTATAATAATTAAACAACTCTAATAAAAATCATAACAGCTTGCTATCGTGTTGTTTGTTTGTTGCTGTATTTTTCGACAAAAGAAGCACATTTCTGAAGCTAGATCCAATGAATGCTTCTTTATATTCGTGATATTTCTTTACAATCAATTTTCTTTCACCTGTGGCAATTTTACAGTTATTATTAGAAACGTGAGCCATGCAACCACATATTTTCTAAAATGTGCCACATCTTATTTTAATATGTAAGTTTTGATCATTCAATCTTTTTTTTTCAATCCATCTTTTCCTTCCGAGGAGGCTATGAAGCAATCGTTTCTTTACAATTAACATGCACGTTATGAAGCTTCTTAGCTGCATTAAACTATTACACTATGTTTTATACTGTATTTTAAAAGACATTTCAGTAGCGATGTGGTTTGAAAGATAATTGATCTGTTTATCCATTAACACGTACATTTTATGAGATTTATTATACACACCTTCAGTAAATTGCCGTGTTATTTTTTCTTATATACTACACACACTAAAATACAGCGTTAAGGTATAAACAAAACAATCTCCCACTTAACAAATATTTGCCTTTTTCTTCTTTTTTTTTACCAGTAAACGGTTGCTTCAAATATCAAAACCAGTTCATTGCATCAATTTCTAGTTATTAATTTAATCTCATTCAATGCAGTGTTGTAGGTAAGAGCGTGCCCGGTTTTTTTAATGCCTCAGTACTTGCTAAACTCGGGTGATTGTTTAAACAAGGATCCCTAATTACCTAAAATGATTCATCCTACTTCTGATCAATCTGGTTTACTTTTGCGTCAGCTAATTAACGTGTGCAATACATTGTTAGAATTTTAATTTTCTATTATTCACTTTTAAAAAAAACCTCAAAATACATGTAAGGAACACCTTTTAAATATATTTTATTCACTTTTTTTTGCGGAATTAGATATAAATTAAGACATATTATAAATATATTAAAAAACAAATAAAGACTGAAATAAATAGATACTCGTAGTCCTCTCAGAGGCCCGCCATTTGACAAAAACAAAAACAACAAACAAACTTTTCTTTAAGTTTAAACCAAAGAAACAAAAAACACAAACGCTCACGCATAAACATGCGCAAACAGAAATTTTGACATCATAATACAAGTAAAAAAAAATAAATTTTTTTTAATAAACCAAGGCTATCTTTATGTCGTTCGTTTTTCCACAAATTAAAATATTCTCAAATGTTCAAAAGTACCCGCGCAAATTTTCCCCTTTGAAAGTTGCAATTTCTCAGATGTAGCAATCAGTGTGTCTATGATTACTATTAATTATATTTTGCTTTTCTCTTTAGTTATAATATACACGTTCAAAGATTTATTAATAATAATAACACTTTTTAAAAACACCTTATAAAAAGAATCGAATGGTCGTCACGTCGTTAAATATTACGGCGACTAGCAGGTTCTGTTTCTCTCGACACCAAAATGTTCATTTTTAAATCCTTTATATTAACTAGTGGTGTCTGGTGGATTGCTTGCTTGTCGCCAAAACTTTGGATCGATTTTAACCCACTTCCTCGTAAGCTGTAATTAAATTATTGAATTTTTAGATTATTTTATTATCTCTATGTATCATGTTATTTTTTGAGATAGAGTGTCGCGGTGCGTATTATTACTATTATATTGAACGACCTTTCCTGTCGCGCAATAAGGTGCGTATTTTATTGACAACACTTTTTATAAACAAATTCCTGATCGGTGCGCATTATATTTAACACGTTTTACGAGAGATAACTACATTTTTGTATTTTTCGATGGTCTTGCGCTGCGTATTATAATGAACATTCTTTTAGTTATGTCTCGTACATGAAGGATTTATAGTCAATAACTTGGTTTTTAAATCCCTTATATTAACTTCGCGGCTGTCTCTCTCATCATCTCTCTCATGGGCTCGGCGGGCGGAAAAACAGAAGTCAAAAATGACCCACTTCCCATGATCCGATCGAACTGAAATTTGGCACACGGACCCGTCTAACCTAACAATGCATCATATCAAAATTTCAGATCGATCGAACGTACCGTAATTAAATTAATGCATTTTTAGTTTATCCTTATATGAGGTATGTAATTTAAATTCACGGTTTGTTATTGTTTTTTTGCCACGTGAAATTTTGAGCTGACGCATTGAGGCGACCCAAAGAAGCGACGGGCGCTTTTGTTTACATTTTACGTGTCACTCTGAGCTCGGTCAAGCGAATCGGTGACCAGACTTTTCCCCTCTCCCCCTCCCACCCACCCCTCCCCCCCCACTAGGGTTATGAAGCAAACTTGAGTTAAGACAGATTCAGTCTGTAAATGTTTGAAAATAATCAATACTGTTAGTTATGTCTCATATATAAGGGATTTATAGTCAAAAACTTTGTTTTTACGGGTTTGTTTTATTACCTTCTTTTCCCCTTAGAATTCGTCAACAGCTTTAATGTTTATCCTGTCCTATTTTGTTTTTTGTTTTTTTTAATATTTTTTTTTAAATTGCGTCTAAAAGATCCCGCTGAAATTAGTTTTAACAAGAAATTTATTAGTTGTCGTCTGCCTGTCATAGTTGGTATTAATCTCCTGGTGTCTCGTCTCACAGGTGTGCTGCGTACAACGGTCAAGGAGACGGCCACAGGGTTCAGCAAGTGACACCGTGCAGCGGCTTCGTGAGTTCGTTGATGTGTTCTTCATGTTGTATTATTTGGGAGTAGTTGACACTTTCTGGGATGAGTTGAACTTTCTAGTCCTGTTACCACTTGGTCAACACTGTCTATAGTTTAGTTACTATTAGGCTACAAAATAGGCTAGTTCCCATCAACTTGAATTTTATTGATAATCCTTTTGAATCATTTTATTTTTTTTTGCCTTATTTGCCAACGTTTTATTGTAACTTGCTCATCACATTTTTAGAGCTCTTTAAGAGATAGTATGTTCAACGAGCCAATATTTTCTGAGATACTTCGGTCGCATGTATTCTTAAAATGCTCTAAGCTCCTACAATAGAAAGGCTAATCTCTCATTGTGCTAATATCTCAAGGGACTAATCTCTGACTGTGCTAATATCTCACTGGACTAATCTCTCACTGTGCTAATCTCTTTATGGGGTAGTCTCCCACTGAAACAATCTCTCAGTGGGTGAATCTCTATCTGGGCTAATATCTCACTGGGCTAATCTCTCAAAGGGTTAACTTCTGACTGGGCTAATATCTCAATGGGCTAATATCTCAATAGGCTAGCTTCGAACTTGGCTAATCTCACAACTGGACTAATCTCTCAATGGGCTAATATCTAATCCGACTTACCAGGAGATTAACCTCCACGAGATGCTGCACGTTCTGGGAGTGACCCACACGCAAGAGGGGAAAATCAGAGACTCGTACCTGACAGTCAACGAGGAGGATATCAAGTCTGGTCAGTGTTTGTGGTGTTTGTATGTATTTGTGGTGTTTGTATGTATTTGTGGTGTTTGTAAATGTTTGTGTTGTGTGTATGTATTTGTGGTGTGTGTTTGTGTTTTTGGTGTCTGTATGTGTTTGTGGCGTTTGTATGTGTTTGTGGTTTTTGTGTGTGTTTGTGGTGTTTGTATGTGTTTATGGTGTTTGTATGTGTTTGCAATGTTTGTATGTAATTGTGGTGTTTGTAAATAATTGTGTTGTTTGTATGTATTTGTGGTGTTTGTATGTATTTGTGTTGTTTGTATGTATTTCTGATGTTTGTATGTATTTGTGGTGTTTGTATGTATTTGTGGTGTTTGTAAATTTTTGTGTTGTTTGTATGTATTTGTGGTGTGTGTATGTGTTTTTGGTGTCTGTATGTGTTTGTGGTGTTTGTATGTGTTTGCGGTGTTTGTATGTGTTTTCGGTGTTTGTATGTATTTGTGGTGTTTGTAAATGTTTGTGTTGTTTGTATGTATTTGTGGTGTTTGTTTGTATTTGTGATGTTTGTATGTATTTGTGGTGTTTGTATATATTTGTGGTGTTTGTTTGTGTTTGTGGTGTTTGTATGTATTTGTGGTGTTTGTATGTATTTGTGGTGTTTGTATGTATTTGTGGTGTTTGCATATATTTGTGGTGTTTATATATATTTATGGTGTTTGTATGTAATTGTGGTGTTTGTATGTATTTGTGGTGTTTGTATGTATTTGTAGTGTTTGTAAATGTTTGTGTTGTTTGTATTTATTTGTGATGTCTGTATGTATTTGTGGTGTTTGTATGTTTTTGTGGTGTTAGTATGTGTTGCGGTGTTTGTAAATGTTTGTGGTGTTTGTATGTATTTGTGGTGTTTGTAAATGTTTGTGATGTTTGTATGTATTTGTGGTATTTGTATGTGTTTTTGTGTTTGTATGTATTTGTGATGTTTGTATGTGTTTGTGGTTTTTGTATGTTTTTGTGGTATTTGTAAATGTTTGTGTTGTTTGTATGTATTTGTGGTGTGTGTATGTGTTTTTGGTGTCTGTATGTGTTTGTGGTGTTTGTATGTGTTTGCGGTGTTTGTATGTGTTTGCGGTGTTTGTATGTATTTGTGGTGTTTGTAAATGTTTGTGTTGTTTGTATGTATTTGTGGTGTTTGTATGTATTTGTGATGTTTGTATGTATTCGTGGTGTTTGTATATATTTGTGGTGTTTGTATGTGTTTGTGGTGTTTGTATGTATTTGTGGTGTTTGTATGTATTTGTGGTGTTTGTATGGGTTTGTGGTGTTTGTATGTATTTGTGGTGTTTGTATGTATTTGTGGTGTTTGTATGTTTTTGCGGTGTTTGTTTGTATTTGTGGTGTGTGTAAATGTTTGTGTTGTTTGTATGTATTTGTGGTGCTTGTTTGTATTTGTGGTGTTTGTATGTATTTGTGATGTTTGTATGTATTTGTGGTGTTTCTAAATGTTTGTGTTGTTTGTATTTTTTGTGGTATCTGTATGTGTTTGTGGTGTTTGTATGTATTTGTGGTGTTTGTAAATGTTTGTGATATTTGTATGTATTTTTGGTGTTTGTATGTGTTTTTGTGTTTGTATGTATTTGTGGTGTTTGTATGTGTTTGTGGTGTTTGTATGTATTTATGGTGTTTGTAAATGTTTGTGTTGTTTGTATGTATGTGTGATGTTCGTAAATTGGTGCGGTGTTTATATGTATTTGTGGTGTTTGTAAAAGTTTGTGGTGTGTATGTATTTGTTGTGTTTGTATGTGTTTGTAGTCATTGTATCTATTTGTGGTGTTTGTATTTATTTGTGGTATTTGTATGTGTTTGTGGTGTTTGTATTGGTTTGTTGGGTTTGCATGTGTTTGTATGTTCTGTGGTGTTTGTGTATGTTTGTATGTGTCGGTGGAGTTTGCGTGTCTTTATTTTCTCCTATATATTAGTGATTGTCGAAAATTGCCTTGTATCTTGTAAATTTTCAAATTGTTTTGTTAAGTTAGGTTCCCGGATGGCCTTTATTCACATAGTGCTCGTTGGAGGTTCTCATGTTACCAAATCAAGACCCCGTGAATTAAAAAAAAACAGAAATCGATTACGCCTCTGCTAGTTAATATTAACTTCATATTTGTTTATTGTAAATATCACAGAGTTGGTGTTTGCATATAACAAGAACACAGATCCAACACTTGTCAACGATTACTTCGACCCCAATTCAGAAATGATGTATGGAGACTTGGTAAGAAAGAGTAGTTTCAAATGTTTCCTTATGTTGATGTAAACAAATAAAAATGTGTTGACAATTTAGAACGTTTTTGAAAAAAAATGCTAATCACATTTGATTAATCCCAAGTTTTTCTGACTCAATAATTCAAAGTTCTGTTTATTTTGCAAGTACTGCAGAAATGATCATCTCAACAACTGAACGTCAAAGTTAGTGACAATTCATTATAAGAATATTCCTTTTAGCAGACAAAAACCTTGGACGACACTAAGAAAAAACGAGCTTACATCTGAATGTGTCCCTTTGTGACATAAGTTTAGTTAAGCTATATGTACTTACTGTTTTTGAAGACGAATGAACGGCCATTACGTTCATTCTATTTCATCTGATTCAAGTTGTGGAACAGGGATGGTCTGGAGACCTTCGTACCTATCAGAGATGACTTCTTTCACCTGGCGATAGCTGGTACCGAGGAGAAAGTCGTGTTCCATGAGTTGAACCAGATCTACAGGTGCAATGGTATTATTCTAAGGCCATCAGATATAACTGTGTAATTGTATATACAGGTGTAATGGTATTATACAGATGTAATGGTATTATACAGATGTAATGGTATTATACATGTGTAAGTGTATTATACAGATGTAATGGTATTATACAGGTGTAATGGTATTATACAGGTGTAATGGTATTTTACAGGTGTAGTGATATTATACATGTGCAGGTGTAATGGTATTATACAGTTGTAATGGTATTAAATAGGTTTGACGATATTTTTATAAGGCTGTTGACATCTTTGGTCTTAGTTTGTTAAAGGGGTGGCATGATTCTGTGTGTGTGGGGGGGGTAGGGGGAGGAGGGAGTTTAATGGAGTCCAAAGATGTCAACGATGTACGAGTTTAAACAAAGTTTGCTGTACACAAGGTTGTTAATGTAATATCAACACATGTGACTTGAAATGCATTCAAATACAAGACCGATCATACAACAGCAGTACAATAATACTGTAAAAACTAGTTCCACGTGTATGGTGATGTCTTCACGCACAGAGCTGTTCTGTAACAACGACCCCACGGATTGCGGCCCAGGCTACCACGCCAGGGTCAAGGGCAGATGCCGATGTGTGTGTCCGGACGAGCTGGACCCGACCACCAACTGTCGGTCATTCATCGGTGGACGTAAGTTAGGCTCTCTCTCTCTCTCTCTCTCGGTCTGTTGTAGTTATCTCCGCTTTATTGTACAAACCTGGCACTTTACCTCACTTTGTAAATAGTAACCGTCATCTGCAATCGTAAATTAATTTTCTTCTTTACCCCCTACAATCGCTAAATATTTTTTTCTATTCTGTATACATGTATGATAGACTGAGCACTGACGTATTCATTTTTTTCACAAGTCACTAGTTTTTTAATTTATATCCAACTGCTTTAAAATTATTTATTTCTGACAGTGGGTTTTTGTTGAACAGAATAGCCCGTTATAGCCCACAACCAAATAAAACAACATAAGTCAGATAAGATATAAGTCAGATAAGATATAAGTCAGATAAGACACAAGAAAGAGACACGTGTTGTCATGAAAACATTTTCAAAATTAGACTAGGATGGTGTTAAAAGAAAAAAAATTTAAAAAATTATTTCTAAATTCAGCATTAAAATTTCATTATTTCTCACATTGAAGAGCTACTTATTTCTAACACGAGTTAACGTAAATATTTATACAGTGTATAAGACCCGCGGCGTAGCATACGCCGCAGACTTAGTCATAGAAAGTGCAAAGAAAATGGGGGAAGAGAACGGATTCAAACAGTAGCACGAACAAATGGGAACTACGCGAGTGAACGTTGACCGCCGAAGCATTTTTGGGAAGAATGTCGGACATATCGACAATTTCTGCCTCGCCACCATATACTCCTGAAGTATTCATGTACAGAGCGTATTGTTGAGGGGAGTGTATGACTACTTTTCCGTCACTGATAACAACAGATAGCACGTCGCCTAAGTTTCCCAATGTTGAGAAACAAATATTAAAGCCATTTTGCCAAGTTGGAGAGCTACAACTTAGTCTTTGATCTTTTCCCAGAAATATGCGACCGATAGAAACAGACAGTTGAAGGAATTGGTTAAACACTGAACGAAGCTTTTTTCCGTGAAATACATGCGAAGCGGTGTTTATGTTCGCTAAGAAAGGGGGAAAAGAACGGGCGTAAACATAAACATTTAAAAAATAAAAAAATAAAAAATTGCCGCTGGGGCTTGAACCTAAGACCTTCCGCATGTCAGGCGGATGTGATAATCAATAATATACGAAGTACATGCACTCTGTGAAGAAACAACGAAAGTGGATGCAAAAAACATTGCTGGTCTCAAGACATGCCCCACTCCTCAACTACCTTCACTTGCCAACCGTTGACTGTGATTAGTTGACCCCAACGAGGGTCATTCGTCATGCTCATTTACACATACTCGCTTTGGTGAATTATATATTTAGATAATGTATTTTATGATGATGATCTCATCGTGAGAGGCACACCATGTACTTATTACGGAATCTATGTTTAGCCACCACCAACGTATCTTGGCCGAACCTGCCGTTCGCCCTCTACGGCGATGCCCAGTGTCCGACGGGGTTCGACCCCACACCTGGTTGGCTCCCGATATCCGGGACGTGGGTGGCGAGATTCGACCCGACCCCTAAGCTGTACCCGACGGACCATGGCTACACGGTTTACCACCCGTTCTGTGTCCGGTCACTGAATGAAACCCACAGGGACTGGTCCTCGTGGCCCGTAGGTGGAAAGTACTGCGTCGTCAAACCAGTGGGAGAGCACTGCGGTGGAGGTAAGAAGGGGACGGGAAGAGTTGTGCCCTTGTTTTGTCTCTCTAATGTGAAGGTCTGATGGTTGTTACTGGAAATGTTATCTTTAAGGCAGACAGAGTGGTCAACGCGATGTTAAGATGAAGTAGAAGAAGACGAAAGGGGCCGTCCATAAAGTACGTCACGCTCCAGAGGGGGGGGTGTAAGAATGTGAGACAGGGGGGAGGTGAGGTCCGGCCTTTCGTGACGTCACGATTTTTTATATTAAATTTTAATTATTTTGTTAAATAAAAAAAAATAATTTCGAACGTGTGACGTACTTAAGGAGATTGGAAAGTGTTAGGGTCCGATAATTGTGACATTTTATGACAGGGGGGAGGGGGGTAGAGTTTAAAATGGCCAAAAATAGGGTGACGTCCTTTTTGGACGACCCCAAAATGTGAGCAATGTTTAAAAATTTCTTTTAAAAAAATATACAGTCGCTGTAAGTCAAAATATTTTAAATTGTTTTTTTTTCCACAGCTTTCGATGAAGGTTTCATGCAGTTCACAACGAGGGATGAGAGCCATCCTAACGGAAGTATTGGTGACATCACCGTCAACGGTACCATGCTTACCTTAAACTACTGCTGCAGGATCAAGGACGCGAGAGGGGTGTACCTGGAGCTGCCCAACTCCGAACCGTTCCGGCTGCACCCAATCTACGACCACTGCCCCCTGGTCAGAGGTAGGGCCACCTGGACGCAGTAAAAATGTGGACCAATTGTATAAAATTGCATTAGGTTAAGATGATTAGGTCAATGATACCGTGAGACTTAAGCGAATGATGCTGTTCAAATGGGGGAGAGTGCGGAAGAGGCTTGCCGAATTTTTAACACTAAATTCCAAAAGTGATTCAATTCATTTGCGTTTGTAATACTTTATCCCAAAACATAGTAGAGTTAAGATGTTTGTAGCTCTGAGATAACAAAATAGTGACTTAAAGCGAATCGCGTGATTCAAACGGGACGAATGTGGAAGTGACTTGTCAAAAGGAGAGCACAAAGAAGCTAAAGTAATTCAATTCATCTGCTTCATTCTTTATCCTTTTGACAAGTTGAAGACAACGTAAGCCACGCGTCGCATACGTGGCGCGGGATGGGAATTCGTATGGCGCACAGGGAAAACAAAAAGATTTGGATGAGAAATTATTTTTGTTATGTGTAAACACGATGAAGGAGGTAGAGATCTTAGTTTGGTTTCAATACGATTCAACGAGAGGCGCGGTGGTCAAGTGGCAGAGCTCTCGCCTGTCGTACCGATAGTCGAGGCTTCAAAACTCGGTGAAAGCAGTGTCCTGTTCCCAAGGCTAAAGGACGTTCCTGAGTTTACCATGGATCTCTTCTGTAAGGATGTAAATGTTTGCCCTCTCTTGTATTTGCTTTTGGCGACTCTTCAGTGTGAAGAGATACCACAGATCACATCGTCTGCCTTGGTAAGAGAAACTTTTGAACGCTGCTTCACTTGCCTCATAGTCCAGCAAAGGTCTTAAAGGGGGTCTTTACTATTTTTTATGACGTAACGTGGTGTCCAAATGTTGTCAAATTAATTTTTTTTTAAAATTGTTGTAATTCCAGGTATGAAGAGCAGTTACATCAGCATAGACTACTGGACCAACTACGCCAAGCGAACGGGCAGTGTGACTCCGCTCGCCTTTATCTTCTCGTACGCTCTGGTGACCTACCATTGCTACTACCAGCCTCCGAAATACGGTCAGTCCCTTCTTAGTCTTGGTCGCACTATAACGAAACACGGGGGTTAGATACAGTATATACACCAGAGAGATTCAATAAGATCAACGCTTTATTATGCTACCACGGCCTATGTAAATAATACTTCAGTTCTTAAAATGGGTTCGATCGAACACCAGGGGTTCGGTGAGTCAGTCTCAGCGGTTTGGTGGAGGTCAAGACACACACCCGACTCAAATCATTCGTGATGACACATCCCTTCAGAGATTATTAAAGAGGGGTTCGGTGAAAGCGCGTAAGAAACTGGCGGGGTTCAGTACGCACCTCTACCGACGTCAAGAATCACTTATCTAAAAAAACAAAACAATTTTCAATCAATAAATTAAATACATGAATTGAAACTTGATCCACGGACTAAATCAACACAGAATTTTTTTTTAAATTTAACAGCGTCCCACCATCAACAACAACAACTATCGTTAGCCACTGAAACAGGAACAATAAAAAACAGGAACTGTTGTATCAAATTTAATAAATAAATGTAAAAACAAATTATGTTACTATAAATCCCTTATAAATGAAACAAAACTAAAAGTAGTGATTATTCTTAAACGTGACATTTACAGACTGAAACAGAATTATCTCCCCTGGTTTTAAAACTTGGCGCAGGGACGGTAGGGGGTGTGAACATCGACGGTCGGCGTCAACGCGTGAACTGAACTGGCACGTGACAGAATTATAAAGAAATAGTCGGTTTGGATGTCCACTTAAACTTACAAAGCAAGTTAATATAAGGGATTTGAAAAGAATCGTTCAATTTGATGCAATGATTTTCTAAATGCCCAGTCGGCCTCCTCAAAGGAGACCGTAAGGGGGGGGGGTCCCCCTAGCTATTAGTACCCTTTGGGGGGGGGCATAGTTGCTGGGGAGTTTCACGGGTAGACCTATTAAGAACCTAATGCACAGTGCTCCTAAGACTCCATGCCACTTGTAGGATGCGATGATTTATTTATTTGATGAACTCACTGCGCTTAGAAAAAATGTTGTTTGTGTAATTTTGGACGGTTCTAACACATTTCTGTCATATAACACACGATTTGTTTTTATCAATTAATCCCGTTCACAACGTAACAATGTGATGCCTCTGTGTTGGTCAGGGTGCAGCATGAACATCACTCTGACATCTGCCAACCCGTCATTCACGGTGACAACCCCTGGATTCGGGACAGCGAGGGAGCCCAACAGAAGATGTTTCTATAACATAAATGTCAGTAAAAACATGATACACATTTTACAATAACATTGATGTTAGTTACAACATGATACAAATTTTACAATAACATAAATTTCTGTTAAAACATGATAAGAAAAGTAGATGATTCTATAACATAAATGTCTGTGAGACTGATACAAATTAGGTGTTTTTATAACACATTTGTAAATAAAAACATTTTAAAACTTACGTGTTACTATAAAAATAAATGTCAGTTAAAACATCAAGTAAAAGTTATTCTAAATTAGTTTGCAATTAAAAATAATTATGTTGGTAAAGATCATTTAAAGGGTGATGATAATATTAAAGTAAAAATAATAGTTATTATGCTAACATGATCAACAGGTACCAAAGAAAAGTATGATCCGTGTTACGTTCAACCACTACGATCTACATAAACAAGACCACTTCCTGGTAAAGAGATACCACAAATGGCAAGATCCCTTTCAGTAAGGATGTGAATGTTCTCCCTCTCATGTATACTTGTGTTTGGTGACTGTTCATTGTGAAGCGATACCACAAATGGCAAGATCCCTTTCTGTAAGGATGTGAATGTTTGCCCTATGCGGACACTTGTGTTTGGTGACTGTTTGCCCTATGTGGACTACTTGTGTTTGGTGACTGTTTGCCCTATGTGGACTACTTGTGTTTGGTGACTGTTTGCCCTGTGTGGACTACTTGTGTTTGGTGACTGTTTGCCCTATGTGGACACTTGTGTTTGGTGACTGTTTGCCCTATGTGGACACCTGTGTTTGGTGACTGTAGTTGAATTGCGGGGTCATCATCAGATAAGTCGTCATTAAGTTTTGTTTGCAACAATATAATTAGCCAGTTAACAAGGGTAGCCAGTTGACCATCATAGCCAGTTAGCTAGGGTAGACAGATGACCAGGATAGCCAGTTTACCAGGATAGCCAGATAGCCAGGGTAGCCAGTTGATCTGGATAGTCAGTTGACCAGGATATCCATTTGACCAGGATAGCCAGTTAGCCAGGGTAGCCAGTTGACCAGGGTAGCCAGACAGACGAGATAAGCCGGACATGTATATTTGTTAACCAATCTATTCTTGCACCCATTCGCCTCTAGATCTGCACGCCAAGGTTTATTGTTAAGATTCAGTTCGCACACTTTTGTATTAGTAAAACAATGTATGGGGAACATAAATTATGGGAACGAATCGTTACACCATCAGCCTCTCTGCAAACCCGAAGACAACGATTGACAAACCACACCTGAACTGGACCCTATTGCTGTTATGTTTTGTTTGTTTTCTCGTCATTGTTATTAGCATTTGTGAATGGTTTAGAGCGATTACAGTTTTGTGGACTCTATAATATTAAGTATATGGCCCGTTACTGTGACACAAGACCCAGACCATCAATGGGACATAAACTTTGTGTTTTGTGTCTCCAAAGATTAGATAACTCCAAGTGGCCCCACCAGATCGTCAGCGAGAGCGATTACATGTCCCTGGAATACTGGGCATCATGGGAGACGAGCGCAAACAAGGGCGCTAACTTTACACTAGACGTTTTCCCAGGTAAACGGAGTGCTTTCTTTTGCTCTGAATTTCACCGCAGCTAAGTTTTAATTTCATTTTATTAGTTTTATTTTGTTTTTGATTGGGATAGTACTGATTTTGGAAAAATCAATTAATCGGGAAAAATTTAATCGATTAATTTCGATTAATTATATTTTTGAACGCATATATAGGTATTGTTAGTCGTGATTCATTATTTCGCGAATTATGATAAGTGAAATGCACCGATATGTACCCAAATTTTAGGAGGTAACACGGCAAATTCATTCGGCTATGCAAGAAATAGGAAGGAAAACCTTTTTGCTTACTTATGCACAATTATGCACGTCAAAATAAATAATAATAATAATACGGGGGGAAAGCAGGTAAGTAACAAAAAACATAAATTATTAATAATTTGGAAAAAATATATATTACAAATAATTTCTTAAATTTTAATCGAATTTTAGTCGATCAAATTAATTTAAAAGATTAATCGATTAATTAATCGTTAATTCCCGCAGCCATTTTTTATTATTATTATTTGTTCGTTAATGAGCTCTTTTTGCCGAAAGTTCGCGGTTTTGTGACGTCTTGTCAGGCGCATGGATACCCTGTTTGCATGAAATATATCTATCTACTTATCTATAGTCTATAGACCTGATGGCAGTCTCACCCATATTTTAAACGAAATGATCCTACGCGCGGACAGAAATGTTTGAAGGGAAAAGCTGTTGTAAATCCAAATGAGATTTGTGTGTGTGTGGGAGGGGGGGGATACATCGCGGCCTTTTCAACACAAATACACGAGATCAGCTCGACTGAGAGAGGGGAGGGACACTGGTTCTTCCCCGTGAACAAGGAGCAATACATTTTAAAATTGTTTACCACATGCTGCATACCAGTGACCAGTGTTTCTGTCCAGCCGATACCTTATGGCCAATAAGATATTAGTTACACTCAAATAGTAACGAGTGAACTATATCCTAAAGTAATGTGGGTGAGACTGCAATCAGGCTTTTAAATAGGTAAATGTATAATATAAAAACATGGTATTAGTAGGCCTGACAGGACGTAACACAACAGCGAACGTTTCGGCAAAGAGCCTTCCTCAACGGACAAATAGTACACAAATGAAAAGAATAAAACGAAATAATAGAAAAAACACTTAGGCTAAGCTAAGTCTTAGCTGCGGTGAAATCCAAGTAGTACATTAGAGAAACTATATCCTTAAGCCTAAATGTCACTGACAGTCTGACGGAAATGCAGACTGATAGAGAAGATCAAAAAATAATTTAAAAAACACCTAAGAGACTAAAAGCTATTTGTTCTCGTCAATGTCCAAAACATGAAAATAATACAAAAGACTGGAGTCACGGGAACTTTTCGCTATGTTAAGTTAAGAGATAACACCAAATTCAAATTCTCCTTATTAGTTTGATAAAGGATTTTTTTTACTGCGTGATTCATGGGGATGTAGCTCAGTGGTAGAGCGTCCGCTTTGCATGTGAAAGGCCCCGGGTTCGATCCCCGGCTTCTCCATATGTTTTTTTTTCTATATCGTTTCTTCCACAATTGGAGGAATAAAGCTAAAGTGAATAAAGATTGTCTAAAATCTTGCGATATGTAGAAAATTATAAAAACGTAATTTCTGTGCTCATGGCAGTCTACAATAGATTGGAGTAGCGTGATGTGATGAGAATTTAGACGAATCTTAATACACAAGTTCCATGCGATGAAAAAAAAAGTTTTTGTTTTAAATATGACAATTATTTGTTGAATGTTGAAGTTGAAATTGTCACTTGTCAAATTGTTCAAACACTAGTCGAGGTGTTTAGTCGCACATTTACATTTTGTTTCCCTGCAGCGGAGAAGATGTGCTATGACGTCTACACCAAAGGAGCAGACTACTTGGGAGAAAAGTCGGTGACAGAAACTTACCAGGATTGCATCCCTTGGGAGAAAGCAACCTCTTGTGATGATTTCCCTTTTGACGGGTTTGTGTGGGGAAAACAAACTAACTCGAAGCGAAAAACATCATTTTTTGTTACCCAACTTTCTAAAAGTCATTTATTACGCTGTTGTGGTTCATAATTAATTTAAATTTCTTTCTTTCATGGCTTATTAAACAAAGTAATTTTTAAAAAAAATTAAGAACAAAAAGTTCAATATAAACAGCAGTAAAACACTTTAAAACAAGAAGATCCATTTAAGCAGGAGTTAATGACCGTAAAAACAAGTAATATGATGAAAACAGCATTAGAACACCACAAAAACAATTGGTTCAAAATAAACAGCATTAAAACACAATAAAAACAAGCAGTTCAATATAAACAGCATTAAAACACCACAAAACAAGTAGTTCAATATAAACAGCATTAGAACACCACAAAAACGAGTAGTTCAATATGAACAGATTTAAAACACCATTAAAAAAAGTAGTTCAATATAAACAGCAATAAAACACCATAAAAACAAGTAGTTCAATATAAACAGTATTAAAACACCATTAAAACGAGTAGTTCAATATAAACAGCATTAAAACATCATTACAACAAGTAGTTCAATATAAACAGCATTGAAACACCACACAAAAAGCAGTTCCATATTAAAAGCAGTAAAAGACTTGAAAAACGAAAATTTCAATATAAACAGAAGTAGAAAACTTTAAAAAACGATAAATCCAGTGTAAAACGTTCCATATTTACAGAAGTTGACTTGATCAACGTATTCCAGGTACAACGCCATCTCCCTGCTGACCAGCGGGAACCAGTGCCGAAATCCTAATGGCGCCCTGAGTCAGCCCTGGTGTTACGTCTTTGTCAGGAACACAGTCTGTCAAAAACGTTACTGCGATGTGTGCAATCTGGGTAGGTCATATGTGCCATCCGGTTAGGTCATGTGTGCAATCTGGGTAGGTCATGTGTGCAATCTGGTTAGGTCATGTGTGCAATATGAATATGTCACTTGTGCAATCTGCGTAGGTCCTGTGTGCCATCTGGTTAGGTCATGTGTGCAATCTGGGTAGGTCATGTGTGCAATCTGGTTAGGTCATGTGTGCAATATGAATAGTTCATGTGTGCAATATGAATAGGTCATGTGTGCAATATGAATAGGTCATGTGTGCAATGTGAGTAGGTCATGTGTGCAATGTGAGTACGTCATGCGTGCAATGTGAGTACGTCATGTGTGCAATATGAATAGGTAATATGTGCAATCTGGGTAGGTCATGTGTGCAATCTGGTTAGGTCATGCGTGCAATATGAATAGGTCATGTGTGCAATATGAATAGGTCATGTGTGCAATATGAATAGGTCATGTGTGCAATATGAATAGGTCATGTGTGCAATATGAATAGGTCTTGCGTGCAATATGAATAGATTATGTGTGCATTCTGGGTAGGTCATGTGTGCAATATGAATAGTAACATCATGAGCCAAGGAAGAATAGCAATTAATTAATGTATACTCGATTGGTGCGTCAATGCACTCGGCTATATACATCTTATATTATCTTATCTGTTAAAGACGCACCATATAAACAGAAGTTTATTGCGACCTACGCTTATTCAAGGTCTATGTCTAGTCTTGCATTTTTATTAGAGCTTTAACTGTTGATTGAATGCTGGTTGTCCTGGTTTCCTCAGGCAACCCATTCCGTATACTATACCACCCGACTCTACTTTAAAAAGGAAATGTAATATGTCAATATATGTATAATATGTATGTATTTATTAGTGTGAAGGCGGTATACAAATGTCCTTGAAAAAAAGAAAATAGGTCTTGTCATAATATGGCGGAAATCCATAAATAGAAATATTGGGGATATCTTTATCTTTTTAAGGACGAATTTCCATAAAATTTTATAAAAGATACGAGTCAATCTGTAACTGTAGGTATATTAAGAAGGAAGTATCTTATCAGCTATTTATTCATTCTTCGTTTATTTAAGATTGATTACTGGACTTGAAAAAGGAAAAACCGTTTCACAATTTTACTATGCTAACAATTTTGAGTACATATTGATTCGACTGTATTTTTGCTTCAAAACATTGTTCAGCTAAAATGTAATCTAAAAATAAAACATTACTCATTGAGCTATGACGTTTTCCGGTTTTAGAAATGACAACAGCCCCATACTGAGCACCAAACGCGCTTGTGGTGTCTTCAAGATTATCATTTAACGCGTATATCGGGAATTTGTATATGTATTTATAGCGTTAGCTTTGCTCACTGATCTATCAGAGTTTTGGATAAAGAACTATATGTAGTATGTATATCGATGATCTAACCATTACCGTGTCCACAACGGTCATTCAAATAGCCGCACCGATTGACGCCATCGACAACTGCCCCACGCTGGTCGCCAAGGGTTCCCCGGATTTTTGTGAGACGGACCCAGAAAGGTTTGGGTGTTTCAAGACATGCAATTTCTCATTGCAGAATCACACACCAGGTATGTTGTGAAGATATCACTTCTAATGTTGATCTAAGCCTGAATATTTCTTGGTTTGCGAAGTGTTATTTGCTGTCAGATTATTTTTTTTGGCCATTAAAATATATCACTAAAGAGTACTAAAAGAGTTTAACAAAATTAAAATAATTGATTGAATACATTTAAAATGCTTAACGTTTTTGGACGCAAGAGGGGTGGGGAGGGTATTAATACCAAACAGACTTATATGCACATGCATTTGTTCCATCTAGACTTTTAACAAAACTATTTCATTTCAAAAATTTTAAAATACTCAATAGTCTTTAAATGTTTTAATCAACCAACAGCTCTAATTATTGTACTCCACCAAACATCTCTATATGTTGTACTCCACCAACATCTCTATATGTTGTACTGCACCAACATCTCTATATGTTGTACTCCACCAATATCTCTATATGTTGTACTCCACCAACAGCTCTAATTATTGTACTCCACCAACATCTCTATATGTTGTACTCCACCAACATCTCTATATGTTGTACTGCACCAACATCTCTATATGTTGTACTCCACCAACATCTCTATATGTTGTACTGCACCAACATCTCTATATGTTATACTCCACCAATATCTCTAAATGTTATACTTCACCAATATCTCCAAATGTTGTACTCCACCAACATCTCTATATGTTGTACTCTACCAACATCTCTATATGTTGTACTCCACCAATATCTCTAAATGTTATACTTCACCAACATCTCTATATGTTGTACTCCACCAATATCTCTATATGTTGTACTGCACCAACATCTCTATATGTTGTACTCCACCAATATCTCTATATGTTGTACTCCACCAACATCTCTATATGTTGTACTCCACCAACATCTCTATATGTTGTACTCCACCAACATCTCTAAATGTTATACTCCACCAGTATCTCCAAATTCTGTACTCCACCAATATCTCTATATGTTGTACTCCACCAACATCTCTATATGTTGTACTCCACCAACATCTCTATATGTTGTACTGCACCAACATCTCTATATGTTGTACTCCACCAATATCTCCAAATGTTGTACTGCACCAACATCTCTATATGTTGTACTCCACCAACATCTCTATATGTTGTACTGCACCAACATCTCTATATGTTGTACTCCATCAACATCTCTATATGTTGTACTGCACCAACATCTCTAAATGTTGTACTCCACCAACATCTCTATATGTTGTACTCCACCAACATCTCTATATGTTGTACTCCACCAACATCTCTATATGTTGTATTGCACCAACATCTCTATATGTTGTACTCCACCAATATCTCTATATGTTGTACTCCACCAACATCTCTATATGTTGTACTCCACCAATATCTCCAAATGTTGTACTGCACCAACATCTCTATATGTTGTACTCCACCAACATCTCTATATGTTGTACTGCACCAACATCTATATATGTTGTACTCCACCAATATCTCTATATGTTGTACTCCACCAACATCTCTATATGTTGTACTGCACCAACATCTCTATATGTTGTACTCCACCAATATCTCTATATGTTGTACTCCATCAACATCTCTATATGTTGTACTGCACCAACATCTCTATATGTTGTACTGCACCAACATCTCTATATGTTGTACTGCACCAACATCTCTATATGTTGTACTGCACCAACATCTCTATATGTTGTACTGCACCAACATCTCTATATGTTGTACTCCACCAACATCTCTATATGTTGTACTCCACCAACATCTCTAAATGTTGTACACCACCAACATCTCTAAATGCTGTACTCCACCAACATCTCTAAATGTTGTACACCACCAATATCTCTAAATGCTGTACTCCACCAACATCTCTAAATGCTGTACTCCACCAACATCTCTAAATGCTGTACTCCACCAATATCTGTAAATGTTGTACTCCACCAATATCTCCAAATGTTGTATTCAACCAACAGCTCTAAATGTTGTACTCCACCAACATCTGTAAATGTTGTACTTCACCAACATATCTAAATGTTGTATTCAACCAACAACGCTAAATGCAGCAATCCACCAACATCTCTAAATGCTGTACTCCACCAACATCTCTAAATGCTGTACTCCACCAACATCTCTAAATGTTGTACTCCACCAATATCTCCAAATGTTGTATTCAACCAACAGCTCTAGATGCTGTATTTTCAAATATTTCATTTTCCAAGTAAGATGTGGGCCCCCAAGTTTGCCAGACGATGTCCACGTCACGGGGGGTCTCAAACTAGAGTACTGGGATGGAGACGCCATCAACGTCACATGCGCCGCCTCGGGCTCCGTGATTAAAGAGCTGCGCTGTACCAAGACCGGGTGGTCAGGGGAGGTGTTTGGCTGCAACGGTAAGTTAGCACCGGACAACGGTAAGTTAGCACCGGACAACGGTACGTTATCTGCGGAAAGTGGGAAGTTGTCAACGGACAATGGGAAGTTAGCACCTGACAACGGTAAGTTTGCACCGGACAACAGTATGTTAGCACCGCTCAACGGTAAGTCAGCACCGGACATTGGGAAGTTAGCACAGGATAATGGGAAGTTAGCACCTGATAAGGAAAATGTAGCACCAGACAATGGTAAGTTATCACCGGACAATGGGAAGTTAGCACAGGACAATGAGAAGTTAGTTCAGTAAAAATATCCTTTAAAAACATTAGCTGACATTAAAGTTGTTTTGTGTTCTAAACAGTTCAGATGAAGTTATTCAATATGACAATGGTTGTATCAATGAATCCGATGAACGCTTGTTTCTTTAGCTTTATAATGACATGTTGAAGATGTTTTAATGATTGGCGGGTTTGAAGCCATACTTTGGTACCTATTGCGTTGTAGAGAGTTAAGCTTTGATCTTTGACCTAAAAAAAGAAGTGAAAATCCCTTGCATCACACAATGAAGCTAAGATTGTGGATTCGAGATTCTCTTGCACTAAGGCACCAAATCCTAAAGAATAAATATTTCTTCGGTTCCCGGGTAAATTTTGGAATGGAGGATCGACGAGACGTTGTCAAGAAAATTTACTGAACTTCCACTCACTAGTGTCCATGTTAATTTTTTTTTATTTTTTATTTTTTTAAAATTTAATTTAAAATGAGGCGATGTCTTATTTTTTTAAACAATGTTTCCTTGCTTTTAGCACCGTTATATTGACCTTTGATATCCATTTGTTGATCTATCTATGACATACGAGTTTGTACATCAGGAGTTGTATCGTGGCGAATGTATATTGAACTCTTGAAGTCCCACTAATTCATTTGTTAAAATACAGTTTATGCGGATTTCACTTTTTTTTAAAAAAAGAACAAAAGTTGGAATTACCTTACGCGCTTCACAGGGGTTGGAAATACCACACGCACTTAACAGGGGTTGGAATTACCTTACGCACTTAACAATGGCTGTAATTACCTTACGCACTTAACATGGGCTGGAATTACCTTACGCACTTAACATGGGTTGGAATTAAATTACGCACTTCCCAGGGGTTGAAATTACCTTATGCACTTCACAGGGGTTGGAATTACCTTACGCACTTCACAAGGGTTAGAATTACCTTACGCACTTCACAGGGGTTGGAATTACCTTACGCACTTCACAAGGGTTGGAATTACCTTACGCACTTCACAGGGGTAGAGTTACCTTACGCACTTTACAGGGGTTAGAATTACGTTACGCACTTCACAGGGATTGGAATTACCTTACGCACTTCACAGGGGTTGGAAATACCACATGCACTTCACAGGGGTTGAAATTACCTTATGCACTTCACAGGGGTTGGAATTGCCTTACGCACTTCACAGGGATTGGAATTACCTTACGCACTTCACATGGGGTTGGAATTGCCATAAGCACTTAACAGGGGTTGGAACTACCTTACGCAATTCACAGGTTATTAATCGTACACCCTTCGCGGGGTATATACTTATCAATCTAAATTTGTTTCATTTATTGCTAACATGACGTATTTCAAACGTAAAAACAGGGATGTATTTGCCCCCCTCCCCCTCCGACAGGGTGCCCAGCCAACTGGACGTCGCACGGGGACAGGTGTCTTTACTACTCAATGTCAAGTGCGACGAGACGTGAGGCCGAAAAGGTCTGTGGGTCACATGACCCGACGGGGACACTGTTTGAGGTCAGGAGCCTCGCTGACCAACAGATGATTCGACGCTTTAAGTCGGGGAGTTATGAGTGAGTCGGCAGTTTAAGGCGTCACTGCAGTGTGACAAAAGTGGGAATAGAGCAGTACACACTGGGGTTTTAGTGCAGTACACACTGGGGTTTTAGTGCAGTACACACTGGGGTTTTAGTGCAGTACACACTGGGGTTTTAGTGCAGTACACACTGGGGTTTTAGTGCAGTACACACTGGGGTTTTAGTGCAGTACACACTGGGGTTTTAGTGCAGTACACACTGGGGTTTTAGTGCAGTACTAATGGGTTTTTGTCCATTACTAACTGGTACAATAGTGCAGTGCTGACTAGGGTTTTAATGCAGCACTGACTGGGGTAATTGTGCAGTAAAAACTGTGGGTTTTAGTGCAGTACTGAGTACTGACTGGGGTTTTAGTGCAGCACTGTATCTGACTTTTACTGCAGTACAATAACTGGGGTAATAGTGCAGTACGATAACTGAGTTTATAGTGCAGAAATAACAGCGGTTTTATTGTGCTACTAACTGGGGTTATAGGTTATTAATAACTTAAAAAATCATTTTTGTTTTAGTTTGAGAAGTTTTTAAATGAGACCCTTAAATTATGAGTTTTTATTTCATCTATGTCAAGAAATCGTGTCATAGGATCGTTAAATTGGCGGAAGAATTTTTTTAAAAAACGTCTTCCGAGAATTTGTTGTAAATGTTACATATCGGTTACGTGACGTCATCTGAGCAGAGTATGTTTGTTCATGACGTCACGCGTTAAGCGTGCAATAATCATGGCAGGAGTCTCTGTAATGCAACTCCGTGTAATAAAATATTTTCTTACCATTTTCAGTGAAATTGTATGACTTAAAGTGTAATCTGTAAAGTTTTCAAAATTTATTTCCACATGCAAATCCTCATTAAAAAATACAACTATTACTCTTTAATGCATTAATTTAATGAATATTATTTATCGCTCTTTAGTATGCAATACACATGAAATGATGACGTCATATGTTAATGTTTATTTTTCACCTTCCTCCTGGTCAGTTACCAACACGGCCATTGGATTAGTGGAAAGCTGGAGTCCGAGTATGGCGAGTGGCTGTTTGACACCGGACTTCCGATGACCTACTTCAACTGGTCAAATATCGCAAGTAAATTGAATAAAAATTGAACATAAAACTGTCCTAAAATATTTTTCCTATGACAATCATTGCAATTGAAGCTTAATTGATCTTTTTTAGTTTCAATTATGTGTTGTTGTAATTTTAATATTTACAATACGTTAGTTTAATTAAGAGGAATGCGTATAGTATACTAAAAGCAATTGGGTTACTCCTTGGGCAATCTTGAGGGGCATAGCTAGAATAAGTGCACGGGGCGCGATGATATATTTGCCGCCCCCATCCAACACCACGACTTTTCAAAACAAAACAAAACAACCCAAGACTCGGCCAAAGATGCTACGTCCACATGACGATCAAAATTAAAATTGACCCCCACCCCACTTTATTTCACTCCAACTTTTTCTACCCCGCTGGTCTACTTACAGCTTTGATAAATAAGCAATACAAAAAAACCTTTATTAAAATCTTTAAATCCTTTTTTTTAAATTAATTTTTAATAAGTAACTTGAGACTTGAGAGTGTTTTATATAGTGCCTTGCTGGTAAGACATTGGCCCCCTTTGCAAGCGCGCATTAATTGCAAACTCTCCGTTCTCTGCTACAACTTATTTTCAGACTCATGCCCTTCCTATCTTACTGAACTTCTCTAATTCTACTCACCCCCTCGTCAGCTACGCTCTTCTGCAGACGCATGTATTTTCTCTGTTCCTAAGACACTCACACAAAAAATAATTGAAAAACGTCATTCCCTTTTTGTGCACCAAACAATGGAATTCTCTACAATTACACATTCGCAGTATTCCTAACTACTTAGGCCTTCAAGACTAAAGGAAAACACATCTCTTCAAACTTTACTTTCAAAATTAATTAAACAACAATCAAACATTTCTTTAACTGATAAAGGTAGACTATGTGCACTATGATGTCATCAAATGTTCCAGTTTTGATATTGAATGCTTCACATTGAATACATTTATTACTATATTTGAAGACCTCAAGGGAAGAAACGACTATGTGACATTTTTGAAATTTTTTAGTTACCCCGTGTATCTGATAGGGGATCAAAAATAGAATGTTCTGAATGAAGTTTTCCGAAAAAAATTATGAAACTGAACTTATTAGAAATTCAAATCTATTTAGTTCATTTATGAGAAATATGTATAATTTTGAACTTTATAACTTGAATATCTCAAAACTACAAAAATGTGACATAGCCGTTTCAACCTTTGAGCTCTTCAATTTGTGTTACTATTTTCTATTACACTTCTGCGAGCACAGCTGCTGGCTGGGGTACTGCGATATATAAGTTATATTATTATTATTATTATTATTATTATTATTATTATTATTATTGCTATTATTATTATTCTTATTATTATTATTATTATTATTATTATTATTATTGCTATTGTTATTATTATTATTATTATTGCTATTATTGTTATTATTACTATTATTATTATTATTATTATTATTGCTATTATTATTATTATTATTATTATTGCTATTATTATTATTATTATTATTGTTATTATTATTATTGCTATTATTATTATTATTATTGCTATTATTTTTTCTACTATTATTATTATTATTAGTATTATTATTATTGCTATTATTATTTCTACTATTATTATTATAATTATAATTATTTCACTCTGACGCAGTAACCACGCAGATGGCCCACAACTGCATCAAGTACATAGCTGAGTACGAGCAATACAACAGCCAGGGGGGCTGGAAGACCCTGCCGTGTGATGGGGATCACGAGGCGCCCTACATGTGCCAGGTGGATAATGCAGGTTAGCAGGTGGTGGATAAAAGATCGTAACTGACACTTGCTCACCTGTCATTGACCTAGTAACTTAACATCTGGTCAAATTAATTTAGGATTTCAATTCATTCGTTTGAAAATATATGTTTTTTTTTAAGTTTATGAATATATTTTTGGAAGGTGCGCGTTAAACTTGCGCACCATGTTCGGTTGCGTTTCCAATAGTCTCAATAGAGCTGCTCAGATTTAAGTGTAAACGAATGATCTTATCGAACTCAAATGACTGTCTGATTGGTGAAGAAGTTTATAAGTGAATTATTATTTGAATTTTTTGTTTTTGTTTTACAGTTTTAAATAGCTGTCAAGATGTTGTGCGCAACTGCAGTGACGTCATGACGGCTTTTCCGAACTTCTGCCAGGACGCAAGATCAGTGGCGGCTGCCACTAAATACTGCAAGAAATCGTGCGGCAAGTGTGCAGGTTGGTTTGTTATTTAGGCAAGTTTAAAGGTTGGTTTGTATCGTGTGAAAATGAGTAGGTGATTTTTTAATTTTATTTCGTAGGCAAGGGAGAGAAACGTGTGCGTGCGGGTTGGTTTGTTCTGTAGGAAAGTGGACAGGTATGTATGTTAGGAAAGGCAGTAGGATGGTTTTGTCTGGTAGGAAAGGGGTCGCTCTTTCTTTTGTAGGGGGAATCGGGACTACTGACCAAAATTAAAAAAAAACTGTAAAATGATTCTTTTTTTTTCTAATCTGATTAAAGTGATGTCTGGGTTTAGCTATATATGCATAGAAAGTAATTCCGTTGCACTTCTGTATGACTAACTGTAGATTAGAAACTTTATAAAAAAAAAGTTTTAAAATGAAAATGATTAAAAAATAGGCAATGTTTTTTTTTCATTTTTATTTCAATAATACATTTTTTTAAAACTCGGGGCGTGGAAAAAAAATGGCTTTAATGGATTACACATCTTTTTCTAACGCTTTCAATAGAAATTCTTAAAGGCATACAACTTTTTGGAACCCCGACATGAAAAGTACTATTTGAAGTCGGTGCTGTATTTACCTATTTGCAAAAAAAGCTATTGCTTAGCCCCCCACCCACCCTTCCCCCACCCGCACCCAACCCCCCGCGCCTTCTTGGGGGCCCACCTGAAATTTTGTTTTCATATTTTGCACTGACATAGAATATCTGGACTTCAAAAGGGCCACCATATCTCAAATAACTTAGGGCCCAGTGAGGTCTAAATCTGGCCCTGGTTGAACTCGTTGACTTTCTAACCTGGCTAGAGAGTAGGTCTTGTTGTCAAAATATTTTATGACAATTTATATAACAGATGTTTAAACAATCTCTCTTTTAGCGTCATCTTACAAACTGCGCCAAACATAATGCAATAAGAAGTATTTTTTTAATGGATTGTATAAAAGACTGATGGACGCTATAGAAAGTACAAAAACTGTTAAATCTCATGTTGGTAGCTCTAATTGTTTGATCAACTGTGTGTCGTCGTATTTGACTCAGCAACAGGCGGTTTGCCCTGTACGGCACAGAACGATGGGACCTTCATCAGGAACTCGTCCTCCGCCACGGTCAGCGTTGGACAGGTCATAACCTTCGCCTGCCAGCCGTACCTGTACAACGTGGGCGGTGACCTGCAACGGGCGTGTTCCCACCGAGGCGAGCTCTTAGGGTCGGCGCCTGTCTGTGAAGGTTAGGGAAACAGAAGCGAAAAAACATAACTCTTAAGATATCTCACTTGTCTCGCTAAAATATCTCTCTAAAATATATCAGTTGTCTCGCTAAAATATCTAACTTGTCTCATTAAAATATCTAGCTTGTCCCACTGAAATATCTCAGTTGCCTCGCTAAAATATCTAACTTGTCTCATTAAAATATCTAGCTTGTCCCACTAAAATATATCAGTTGTGTCGCTAAAATATCTAACTTGTCTCATTAAAATATCTAGCTTGTCCCACTGAAATATATCAGTTGTCTCGCTAAAATATCTAACTTGTCTCATTAAAATATCTAGCTTGTCCCACTGAAATATCTCAGTTGCCTCGCTAAAATATCTAACTTGTCTCATTAAAATATCTAGCTTGTCCCACTAAAATATATCAGTTGTGTCGCTAAAATATCTAACTTGTCTCATTAAAATATCTAGCTTGCCTAACTAAAATATATCACTTGTCTGATCAATATATTTCACTTGTCTTACTAAAAGCTCACCTTTATAACAGTATATCTCAATTGTCTCAATAAAATATATCAACGGTCTCATTAAAATATATCACTTATCTCACTAAAACATATCACTTGTCTCAGTAAAATATCTCACTTGTGTATATATATATATAGCTAAAATATCTCATTTTGCTCACTAACGTATCTCACTTGTCTACCTCAAGTTATTCAGAAAATTATTCAGTAAACTATATAAGTATTTGCACTAAACTATATCCAACTGAGATCACTAAATGGGTCATCTTGTTTCACTAAAATAGATTACTATAATCCCTAGTCTCACCAAAATAGATCACTAGTCTCGCCAGATTATTTCTCTTATTGGTCTCAATTAAACATCTCAATAATTTGATTATGCCATTCACATACCTTTAAACTCTCGACTGAATCTCACCCGACACAATAACATCCCACGATAAGGTCAACCTGTTTATGATCATCGACTATTCCCACAGCTGTTTTCTGTTTCACAACATTTCAGCCACACCGAAGCCAGTGGATGTCCGGTTGGACAGAGTCCGGCTCAGGCTGCAAACCCTAGAGAAAAATGTGGCTTTCGTGGTTGACTACGACGGATACAGGTAAAAGTAAAAATTAACTCTAAGCATGATCATCGAACTCAAATTATTAAGACTATTAACTGATCGGCACCTAAATGAAGATGAGATGGTTAATTATGCTGTCACAGGATCATAACATTTCCAGTTGCCTGTTGAGACTGATCTATCAGTCACCCGATGAGACTGGCAGTCCCATGTTGAGACATCAGTCACCTGGTGAGATATCAGTCACCTGGTGAGACATCAGTCACCTGGGGAGATATCAGTCACCTGGGGAGACATCTGTCACCTGGTGAGATATCAGTCTCCTGATGAGACTGTCAGTCCCATGTTGAGACATCAGTCCGGTGTTGAGACATCAGTCACCTGGTGAGACATATGTCACCTGGTGAGACATATGTCACCTGGTGAGACTATCTGTCATTAGGTGAGACTATCTGTCACCTGGTGAGACTATGAGTCACCTGGTGAGACTCTCATTCGCCTGGTAATGTATAACAAAATATACCAGTTAATTGGTTGGGTATATAAGACTTTGGGCAAAACAATATAATATTGTCCGACTTTGACTTTTGATGACCTATTTTTTTTTAATTTGTGGGGAGCGGCCGTGGATTGGACTATTCACCCTGGTTGTGGGGTTTTTCTTTATTCTGGGGGGGAAAAAAAGGGGGGGGGGATTTTCGCACGAATTAAGTCCTAAAGGAAGCAGCGAAGTCTCTGGCTCGCTCTTACGTTCCTACACTGGACCATTGAAATCTTTTAAAGATTTTAAAAGTATATTTGCTTGCAATGTAACCCTATTGACTGATCAGAAGTGTTTTTGGTTTTATTTGCTATTGAAAGATCTTCCCGTTTACAAATAGCTCAAATCTGTTTTACGCTGAAGTTTTTGATGCATGTGTGATGGTAATAAAAAATATCGTCTCTCTCTCTCTCTCTCTCTCTCTCTCTCTCTCTCTCTCTCTCTCTCTCTCTCTCTCTCTCTCTCTCTCTCTGTCTCTTTCTCTCTCTCTCTCTCTATATATATATATATATGTATATATATATATATATATATATATACATATATATTAGGACTGTTAACGATTAATTTAAATTTAGTCATTATTTTTTAAAATATTAACCATTGATTAATCGTTAATTTCGATTAAAACCAAAAATTGAAATTTATGGTGTCATAAGTAACATTTATTAAAATTCTTGTCGAAAATCGAATAAACACGGGAATGTCTTCTTTATATAACATCTTTCAACCAACAACACAAACAGACAATAGTATTGACATTATTTGGTTCAAGTTATGAGTGGGTCTTATTGACAATATAACCAGCCGAGCTGAACAATCGTTCACATAGCTTTAGATCAGGGTTCGGGAAACCATGGCTCGTGAGCTATATATCGCTCTTTTGATGGCTGCATCTGGCTCGCAGAAAAGTGTTCATTATATGGGAAAAAATGTTTCTTCAGACTCCTTTGATCTAAAAAAACTCATAATTATTTTCTAGCTGAAATTTGGTACATAGACTCATGTCACACCTAGCAATGCATGGTATCAAAATTTCAGATCGATCGAACGTACCGTAATTAAATTAATGCATTTTTAGTGTATCTCTTTACAACGTGTGTAATTCAATATCACTGTTTATTATTGGGTTTTTTTTCTCGTGACTGTTCAGTCACGCGTTGACGCCATCCGTCGATGTACCGGCGTGCTTTTGTTTACATTTTACATGTCAAGCTGAGATTGGTCCAGCGATCGGTGACCAGACCTTTCCCATCTCCCCCCCCCGGTTATAAAGCAAAGGGGCGTTAAGACAGATTCATTCTGCAAATGTATGTCGCATTTGAACATAATCAATACTGTTAGTTATGTCTCATATATACGGGATTTATAGTCAAATATTTTGTTTGTACAGGTTTGTTTTAGTATGGCTTACGTGTAGTAAAACGTTCTTGAAAGTTTCCAAGCGGGCAAATTTTTGGAGGTCGCATATGTGTTGACCAATCAATTATATTCGAATAGTAATGAGGAGAGCCATACTGGATAGAATACTTGAAAACATCAATGTTAGTGGTTCGTAACCTTAAGAGTTAGATTGCCATTTAAGGGAGAGAGATTTTGAAATTGGAGATCAAAGTGATCGCAGTGATATCTGTGGAAAGGGGACAAAAATACAGTGATCAAGTGAGGTTGGTGTATGTTGCTTTTGAAAATAGCGGACGATGTGTGCATGTGTAAATCGGTTCGCACAACAGATTGTCGTCGGATCAGGAAGTAAACTTTCGTTTTAATCGCGTTTTAAGCTAACTAATTTTAGAAACCTTTTTGACAAGATGGCTAAAAGAAAGAAAGACTATGAGTATCGTACTTTTCAGCAGGAATGGATCGTACTTTTCAGCAGGAATGGACGTAGGAATTTTCCTTTATGGAGAGAACGAGTTCTGCAGTGTGTTTAACATGCAGTGATAAAATTATGTCTAGGAAACGGTCAAATGTAAAGCGACACTTGAAGACACGCCATTCTACATTTGCATTGAAATATCATGCGGGAGATAGCAGAAAGAAAGCATATCAAGAATTGATATCAAGAGCTCAAGCTGGTCAGCAGCAAATCCGTGTTTGGACCCAAAAAGGTGACTGGAATTCGGCTTACTTTGCTGGCGCTTTAGCTATTGTAAGAAACGGAAAGCCATTCACAGATGCCAAAGCATTCATGCTTGATGTTGCCAATGAACTTTTTTATGACTTTTTCAATGAGGCCAAAATAATTAAACGGATAAAAGAAATTCCTTTGTCGGCAAGAACTGCCCACGATCGTAGCATCATTATGACAAATCAAATTGACGAAATGCAAGTTAAGGACATAAATGCGGCACCGTGTCAGTTTTTCTCTCTCACTTTGGATGAGTCAACAGACGTCAATAAATTATCCCAGTTCAGCGTTGTGGCAAGGTATGTTGTCGATGAAACATTACATGATGAAAGTCTTGCTGTTTTGTCTTTGAAGGGCACAACAAGAGGGCAGAATTTATTCAAAAACTTCACTGAGTTCCCTAAAGAAAAAAATCTACCTATTGATAAACTTGTTTCAATGTGCACTGATGGTGCTCCGTGCATGGTGGGAAAAAACAGAGGATTTGTCGCTCTTCTTTTTAAGCATGAAAACAGACATCCATCCTAAGCTTTCATTGCATCATACATCAGGAGGCGCTTTGTGCTCAGATGTGAAAATGCAAGGCGTTGGAAATACAATCGTATCCCTGCAACAAGCAGTGTTTGCATTTAAAAACAAGCTTAAACGCCTAATCGCCGACATTGAATCAGAACGTTTACTACACTTTGAAAAACTGGGAGAGTTCAAAGACATGTGCACATCTAGTGACCCTGCTCAACATCTTAATATTCAGCAGCTAGCAAGCTTCACGTCCAATCTTCTTCAGTCATTTAAAGAGCGCTTTGGAGAATTTCGCAAGCTCAGTGGTCTTTTTAAGTTCATCACCAAACCACATGAGTGTGCAGTGGACAGCACTGACCTGAGTTGCATCCCTGGTGTCTCCGTCAGAGATTTTGAGCACCAACCTGCTGACCTGAAGGCCTCAGATATGTGGGTGAATAAGTTCAAGTCACTGAATGATGATTTGGAAAATTTGCACGACAGCAAGCAGAGTTGGCGAACCAACACAAATGGTCAGAAATTTTAAAAAAACTTCAACTCGCAGACCAGCTGATTGTCAAAACTTGGAACGCGCTACCCGTCACATACCACACACTGCAGTGTGTGAATATTGCTGTACTGACAATGTTTGGCTCTATGTATGCATGCCAGCAGTCTTTCTCACATATAAAGAACATCAAGACCAACCAGTGATCACGTTTAACGGATGGAAACCTCAACGCCTGCACGAAGCTTAACCTTCCCTGTATAAACCAGACCACAAAGCCATTAGCAAATCCATGCAGCACCATAAGACGCATTAATGGTAAGTAATACCCATTATTGATTAGTTTAGCAATAGCATGACAGTGCTATTAAAAAGATTTCCGAGCCATAATTTTTGTGCTTTTAGTGTTGAAATTACACAAAATGAACACATTTATTTGAATTTTTAGTTTTAAGAAATATGTATGGCTCACGCCGAATTACTGGTGTTTATGGCTCTCTCGGACAAAACGTTTCCAGACCCCTGCTTTAGATTGTCTCAGCTGAAGTTTCCGATACTGTAGTGGATGTTTGGTATGCAGGTGATATGTAAGCGAAGTGTTAGAACCATGGTAGCAATGTTCCCTTTAAGCAGCGCGTCTGCGCAGATCTTTGACCGATACCAGAGTTTAGAATCACCGCGCAGCAAATTTTGTAAAATATTGAACAAAAAATGGATGTTGTTCAACTTTGCACCCGAGTTTTTTTTGTTTTTTTTAAAACTTTGCACATGGACCAACGAAGCTTAGACTTAGAGGGAAAATTGCATGGTAGGCAAACGATTTCTCTCAATGGACACAATAAACTTTATCAACATTTTGAACATTCAGGTCAGTCAATAGTTTAAAACCAAAATGTTCGTGTAATCGTCCGGAAATAATTTTATAATTATCGGCTGAAATATATTACTTTTTTACTTCCAGTACATTAATAAGTGGTGTGTCGATTAATCGTTAAAAAATTTAATCGTAAAATTTTTTAACGATTAATCGAGAAATTAATCGTTAATTTCCGTAGCCCTAATATACATGTTGTTTTTGCAAGTTAAAACATAGTCTTAATGTGCTTGCCGTTATTTTAAATTTATTTCCTTCGTCTCAATCAAACTGAAGAGTTCCATACCAGGGAAAGATAACAAAATGGTATTACTACTGTAAAAAGGCTGGGATTCTCCACTTTTTGGTGTACAGACACAAAGGGTAAGTTGTGTACAGTGCAGTTTATCTTGACACGATGCGTACGCTGTGAGTATCTGAATGCGTTTTACAAACCGTATACAATACTATATCTATTTTGTAACTCTTATGTTATATACTTTGTACTTGTACATCATTTACTATGTTATATACATCATGTACACAATATATTATGAAGATAATTTGTTTACAAAATATACTCCATTGACACATTGTGTATATTACACGTTCTTCCTTTGTGCACAAATTTATATTATGCATTAATTTTTTACATCCTTCGGTTGTACAAGCTTTTTCTTTTAATTAACAACATCTTTTCTTGAAGTATAACTACAAGGAGTCCTCGGGATACGCCGGTCACGACTTACGCTGTTTTGTGGTTACAATGTGACATAAAAATATAAAAAATAATATTACACGTCATTCCGTCTTTAAAAAAAAATCATTTATCATTTTATCACGTTTTTATTAACTTGAAATTCGTCCCTGTCTGTCTTCTTGTCTGTCCGCAATTTTTCAAATTTGCCAAACGTAAAATTTAACCACTTCTGGTGGTTGTAGAGAGCTTAAAATTTTACCAAAGATAGATCTTGGATGACAATGCGTTGTTTCAAAATTTCAGATCGATCGAATGTACCGTAATTAAATTAATGATTTTTTAAGTTTATCTCTATATAAGCATCTGTATCCGTCTGATATTTTTCACATTTATATGCCTTGTTCACCCCGTGACCTCATCGCCGTGGTATTAAAACGTTGGTCGGGCGCTGATGAGGTGTTTGGTAAAATAAATAGAGGTAAAAAACAGATTTTTAAAAGCCACATGTTTATTAGTGGACTAAGAAGAATAAAATAAAAAAAGGATTTCTAAAAACCATGTTTTTATAAATGTGTACTAAAAAGAAGAAAATAATTTAAAACTTATAAGTTCCAGTACTTTCATTTATCTTATCTTATCTTATCCGTTTACAGACGCTCCTTCTATACAGAAGATTATTGCGTCCTGCGCTTATCTATGGTTTGTGTTTAGTCCTGCATTTTTATTAGAGATTTAAATGCTGATAAAGTGTTGGTTTTCCTGGATTCTTCAGGCAACCCATTCCACGCCCGAATTCCGGACGGGAAGAAGGAAAACTTGTATGTGTTTGTTCTTGCATACGGAATAAGGAAGGTGTTTTTATCCTTATGTCTATCTGAGGGTTGTATTAAGTTATCGTTGTGTTGTATTTCTAAATTAGAATTAATTGCTTTATGTATGATTACTACTTTGCTTTAATTTGACTAAAAACAGGGGTGGGTGCTTATGAGGTTTTATACATGAATTTCACTTATTCTCTCACTTATAGATCTCTCTTTTGCCTTCTAATTTATAAATCTTTAATTTTTATACCAAACACCCGCCCCACGTTTTTAGTCCTATTAAATACAAATTCTTGAATTTATAAGTTTTAAATTATTTTCTTCTTTTTAGTCCACTTATAAAAACGTGGTTTTTAGAAATCCTTTTTTACCTCTATTTATTTATTCTAAATTTCCATGTGGTGAGGAACTGTTTTCTATTTTTTTTTCAATACTTTTTAATGTTATTAACTATTACATTTTTATCGCACTGTACGTTAAGTACTTTACAGTATATTTTATTTATATTTTTATGTTCCGACTTAGCTGAAATTCGGGTTACGACGCGTCTTAAGAACGAATCAACGTCGTATCCCGAGGACCCCCTGTATTATATTATATCATGATGATTTCATTTTGTTTGTGCTGGTATATATATGTGTGTGTGTGTGTGTGTGTGAATGTGTGCGAGAAAGGGGATGTATAACTATTTTTAAGTGAATCGCTTTGTTTAAAAATGAGTCTTCAGACTTGTTAAATTCACCGACATCGTATTCAGTTATTGTTAAATCTCATTCACTACTAACTCTCTTGCCGTCTACTAGTGGTTCGTATCAATACGTGGGTTCTAACACTGTGGTTTGTGAGCCCAACTGGGTCAGGTCCTACAATGTCCCGCCGGCTGATCAGATCGCGGTCCTCAAGGTAATCAAACGGTCAATAATGATACATAGAGCCAAACAAGTTGAATAGGTTCAACAACACAAAGAGCCCTACCATGCTCAATAGATTCAATATGCCAACACAAAGAGCCCTAACATGTTGAATAAATTCAAAATGCCAACACAGAGAGCCCTAACATGTTCAATATATTCAATATGCCATAACAAAGAGCCCTAATATGTTGAATAGATTCAATATGCAAACACAAAGAGTCCTAACATGTTAAATAGATTCAATATGCCAACAAAAAGAGCCCTAACAAGCATCCCTGTCCCTAGAATGACATTTACGGCGCCCTCTCCCCCAACTCGACCACCCTGAGTATCAGCGACTGCGACAGCGCCAGAGATCGAATCCTTCCGCTTCCGGCCGCCAACGTCACTTCCTTCGACGAACTGACAGCGTCCCCAACCCAACAGTTCGCCGGCACCAAGTGTGCTGTCCCGTCTCTGGGCATACGAGTGGAGCCCCTCCAAATGTCATCAAAGGAACAAGAACGTTCTGAAGAATACTTGACGCAGCTGGCACAAAGATACGAACCGCACATATTTTTTTAAACGCGTGGATGCAAGTGGCAGGAAGCAACAGAAGCCAAAGATCTGCATAATATGTGTTTAAATTTTGAAATAAAATTACGATTTTAAAATAAGCGTATTTTCTTCATGTTGTTCTTACAGTGTTTTTAAGTAAAAATTTTCACTTTTCAATTTACTAATACAAAAATTCTAATTTAATTGGGTTACAAAAACATTTGCTTTTTTGATAATTAAAATGTGCCAATAATCAAATTGTGTCAAAAAGATAATTGTGCCAAAAAGCTAATTGTGCCAATAATCAAATTGTGCCAAAAAACGTATTTTGCCAAAAAGCATTTTTTTCAAAATAAACAACTTGTGTTAAAATCAAACTGTGCCAATAATCACATATTTCCAATAATCATATTGTGCAAATAATCCAATTGTGACAATGAGCAAATATTTCCAATAATTAAATTTTGCCAGTAATCGAATTGTGCGTGTAATCAAATTGTTCCAGTAATCAAATTGTTCCAGTAATCAAATTGTGCCATTAATCAAAATGTGCCAATTATCAAATTGTGATTATCTTTGAGTTAAGGTGTAAAATTTGCTGTTTTTTTAAATAATCAAACAATAAATGTATCAAAGCAACGTCAAAAAACACAGAAATTCGTAACAATGTATTTATTTAATTTCATGCTTTTTAAATTGTGAACAGATAGTGTGATCTTAGTCATGTCAACACAGCAAAGATAAAATTAAGACACGAGCTTTAAACTGATGATATGGGAACATTGTGATATGACATATGTACAAAGCTGGCATAAAATTATTGCAACAATACAAAATTATTTTATTTAAAGAAAACTATTTAAAACAAAGTGCATTGCAAAAAAACAACAACATTTACTTCACTATTTGATTCCAAATTTGCTGTAAGTGTACCCCATCAGAACCAGTTTATATACATATTTAAAACTTGTAAGACGAGAAACTTCTGATGAAATGCGTCAGTGACTCAAATATTTGAAGATCAATCGATTAATAATAAATCAAATAATAATAGATATATATTGACTATTCGTAATAAAAATAATGACATCAGAGGGGGGGTGGCAGAGGTGAATGGCCAATGGCGGTATGGCCAAAGGGGGGTTGTGACCTATGGGGTGGGTACAATTAAGAAGATTTCAATAATCTCAGTTTGAAACCTTCAATTATTCTTTAGAAATTATAAAGTCTCAAAATCTTTAATAGTGGCGTAAAAAGGTTTAGGTGAATGGAGTGTCCCATCCTATGTGGGTTTTATCTGTATACATAATGAAGGGCTATTGCAAAAGCAGAGTTTGTTTTTCCTCTCCCAATGGGTGTGGCTAAAATCTCGACACATGCCTTCGGTGTCTCAAGCACCGGCTTCAAAGTTGGGCTGAGACATAAACACAAAATTTGGACATAATGCCTGGAGATTCTAATGATTACAATAGTTAAGAGAGAATCGTTTGTGTTTACAAAAAATGCTAAAATGTTTCAATATCGTTCGTTCCTTAAATGAACCATAAACAAAAGATATTGAAACGGGACTTTGAAAATTCCACTAATTTAAGACCCTGACTGAGGTCGAAGGTCAGCAGTGTCCACGGCCGTAGCGGATTCTTTTAAACATGCGGTCACACATCATACAACTTATTTAACTTTTGACCTCACACGACCTCACATGACATCAGCCCCTCCCCCCCCTCTCACACACACACATACAAACACCAAAAAAGACACCAGACGACAAACTCTACCACAGCTGACGCCGGCAGTCAAAAAAACTGCGCGGCCATCAAACAATTAGTGTATATTCTGAACTCTCGAAGCTCGTCAAAAGACTGGCGGAAAAAAAACGTAAGACAATTACAAAAAATGTAACTATGACTAGGGATTAAGGTTATTGGTTTTTAAAAAATGTATATATAATGACGTCACGGTTCTGAAAAAAACTGTAGGTGAATATAGAATAATCCATATTTTCAAGCACAAGACTCATGTTTCACTTTCGCTGCCAGGCCGGGACACTGTACATCTTGGAACGAGGATATTGAAAAGATTCTCTCGTCTAAGCAATGATAATAGAATTACACACCAATGAAATGTATATAAAAGAGAGTCAGATGTGAACTCCACTGATAAAACCCATTTTTTGTCACACACAACTCTCAAAGAATCATTGGTTGAAAACCACCAGGAAATATCATTTTTCCAAAGCCTGTATCACCATGTTCACCCCATCAATTGGAAATATCATCTTTCAGCAGCATTATTTTTTTTTATCATGGTCACGCCATTACCTGGAAATACCATCTTTCAACTCTATTACTTTTCTTATCTTATCTTTTGTCATGTTTCCAACGATGTGTATATGTTTGTCATGGTTACCATAACATCGGGAAATATCATTTCTCATGTAAATGTAAAAATCTCCTAACTACCATAACGACAGGTCCAGAGGCTTTGAAATCACCAGTGGGACAAAGTCGTTATTTGAGCACAATTTGTTATCAATCGATAGTTTCAATAAGAGATTTTTAGAGGGGGGGGGGCATCATTTAACCCGTAAAAAAACTATTATGCAATGCTAAGACGAATAATGGGAAATGGCTGGAAGGGGTGGGGGGGGGGTAATTGGTCTTATTTGTATTGTGAAGATCTCAGCTTCACAAGTTACTTAATCAATTCTCTATAATAACACATAGTCCAAAATGAATAATATCCACATGAAGCTACAGTAAATGAGACTTTTAGGTTCATATAGGTTCTGTATAAAACGAGACAAAATGTGACTTAACATGTGGCGGATAAATATTGTGGGCAAATAAACTCACCCAAATATTAAAAATATTAAATATAAAGCCCTTCGTGTCACTGTTTTCTATCTTCTGAGTATAAACTTTTCAACTTTTTGCACTTCAAGTCAATCTCCAATTTTTTTGCAGTTTTACTCAGCTCGATTCTCTACGTCTAAACAGCGTCTTTTAAATTAATTTATATTCTATTACAAAACTGTACACACATTTACAAAATAATGTGAAATGCATTAATTCTAGTCGAGACAAGATCGTAGTATGTGCATCATTAGTCATACTCGAAGCGTATCAAAAACTGAAGGGATTGGTCTGATTAGGACACAAAATAAAATCCGCTGGTACAATAAATAATTAGGTAGGTTTAAAAAACAAAACAAAAACAAAAATACCGTCAGATTTTATGTGCCCTGATCAAACCTTGCCGCCAAATTAAGCAAAACATGTCGTATATTGAAATGAAATCGATCAATAAAATAGATTTCATTTAAACGTACTTAATGCTTTCAATTCTTTACATTTTTTTTAAACAAAGCAGAGCGTCATCCTACGATTCAAGCCGACGTTAAAACAATGGCTACATCCTAAATAATAAACAAAAAATTATAATAACATTTAAAAAAAAATTTAAATAAAGAAAATACTGAAATCAGGACCAAAAAGAAACCCTGAATTCAGAAATAAAATCATATCTGAAATCAGGAAAATGCCTGAAAAAAAAGTCAGAGAAAAAAGAAAATTCATCCTATAAAACAAAATATAAGAAATAGTTGAGTCAATATTTTCATATAATTGTCCGGATGAAGTTTTACACATTTGTTTCCGGCGCTTTTTCTATAACCTTGGTTAAGTTTTCCGGATCTTTGTCCAACAGGACATGGTATTCGTTGTCTTTCGTCTTGAAGCTGGTTTCGTGAGACTTATCCCGGACGATGGTTCCGGTGTTCTTCTTGAGCAGGGACCGGTACTCCGTCTTGTCCTTAGGCTTGCAGCACTTGACGATGGATTTGAACGAGGCGCCGACCGCGAAGATGTAGGTGTAGATCAGGGCGCCCAGCACGCCGCCAGTCAGAGGTCCCAGCCAGTAGATCTGATGAATAAAGCAGTAAAAAACACGTCTTGAAATAATGAACGAGACAAACAGTAAATACCAATATCATGTATTGCCTATCAATACCAATATTATGTATTGCCTATCAATACCAATATCATGTATTGCCTATCAAGACCAATATTATGTATTGCCTATCAATACCAATATCATGTATTGCTTATCAAGACCAATATCATGTATTGCCCAGAAAGACCAATAATCATGTATACTTCAAACCACTAAGAGACTTACCCACTGGTGGGAAAAGTCCCCCATGACAACCGCTGGTCCGACTGCACGTGCCGGATTCATACACCCCCCTGAACTTGGCGCCTGGTTGACATAAACAAGTAGATCAGGTTTAGTTCTACGACATAATAATATACCTTAGCAAAATAAATGCAAGAGCTCAATCTAACAAAGGAAAATATAACACATAGATTATTTAACTCTCTGTTGCTCATTGTTTAAGCGGTTTAACCTTGCTAAACCAACTCACCCCGACCAGAACGTTGACGAAGATGGTTAAACCAATCATAAGGGGGACAGAGCCCTTGACGTCGGTCCTGCCTTTGTCAACATGGGCGAATATGACAAACACCAGGAAGCCGGAGATCATTATTTCGACTATCAGAGCCTGGAACATGACCGAAAGCAAACATGAAATACTATTAGACTTCAATGGGGAACTGATGAAATATTTTGTATAAAAAATAATTGTATCTCAATTTTTGATCAAGTTTTTAATTCAAAATCACATTAATTTCATAAATAACTAGCAGACCCGTCGTGCGTTGCAACGATCTCAGTAAAAATGAACAAATTTAAAGAAACCAATGAGTGTTATGTTTAAAAACAATTATGCAGAAACTTTCACGGAAGAGTGGAAAAAATTCTAAGTTTCATAGCAAACGGATAAATAAATAAATAATTAAATAGCGTACAAACGAAGGAACGATATTAAGGGCCCCGGCCCCACAAAGAGTGATAATATACTTTTTTTATTGCGATTGTACTCAAGCTATATTCCTCAATATCGTGTAAAATTGAATAGGGAATACAATGATTAAAGTTCAATAAAAAGACATTTGGGGCCCCCAGCTCCGAGGGAATGGACATTATGAGTTCAGTGCACTATAGTAATATAGGCTCGTAAGATGTTATATTCTAAGTTTGGTCAAAATCCAGTTATGTTCTTATTATCTAACGCTTAAACTACTTTTTATATAGCTAATATAGGGGTAAAATGACATTAGGAGGCCCCCTGCCCATTCGGTGCAAGAGGTCAACTTAAAAATCCTGTTCATTTTAATTCAGTTTTATTGTGGATATATTTCTCAAGATCTTTAAAAATTGAATAGGAAAAATATCTTAAATATATACGAAAAAAAGACATTTGGGGCCCCCGGCCCGAAGATATTGACATCAGAAGTTCAGTGCCCTATAGCATTTTAATATGGGCTACCAAGGTTTTGTATACAAAGTTTGGTGAAGATCTATTCATTTACTAAGTAGCTAACGAATAAACTAATATTTATATAGCTCATATAAGCAAAAAACTAAATTAAGGGCCCCGGGGCCCATTTAAGGCAAGGTATGAAGTTCAGCAACCTGTTCATTTCAATATGGATAATATTGGATATTTTTACCATTACTTGTCAAGTTTTTTAATAATTAAATTGAGGAAAAAAGTCTTAAAAGTTTAAGTAAAAAAGGTATTTTAAGCCCCCAGCCCCGGAGGAGTGGCCATTAGGAGTCAATTGCCCTATAGTATTATAGTATGGGCTACCAAGTTTTTGTATACAAAGTTTGGTTAAGATCTATTCATTTTTAATCAGTAGGTAACGCTTAAACTAATTTTTATATAGCTCATATAAGCAAAAAATGACATTATGGGCCCCCGGCGCCCCATGAGTGTTAAATTTAGAAAAAAAAGTTGCCAGTTACCATCCCGGGAGCGCACTCAACAGTCTCGAAAAGTTTCATGACGATCGGGTGAATGGTTTAGTCAGCTATAAAGGACATGCACACACACACACACAGACATACTTTGATTTTTATATATATAGATAAAGATTAATAATTAAAAAGCTTACAAAAGAAGAAACAATATTAAGGGCCCCGGCTTTAAATGAGTGATAATTTTTTTTAAATTGAAATTGTTCTCAAGCTATATTTCTCAATATCGTGTTAAATTGAATGGGGAATACAATTATTAACGTTCAGTAAAAAATACATTTGGGGCCCCAAGGTCCAAGGGAATGGACATTAGGAGTTCTGTGCCCTCTATTAATTTATTATAGGCTGTTAAGTTTGTATATACTAAGTTTGGTAAAAAATCCATTTATTTTTTCATTATCTAACGCTTAAACTAATTTTTTATATAGCTAATATAGGGTGAAAAAATGACATTAAGGGGCCCCCGGGCCCATTTGGTGCAAGATATCAATTTCTAAGACCTGTTCATTTTAAGTCAGTTTCATCAGGGCGATATTTCTCAAGATCGTTAAAAATTGAATGAGAAAAATATCTTAAACAGATAAGAAAAAAGACATTTGGGGCTTCCAGCCCCGAAAAAAATGACGTAAGAAGTTCAGCGCACTTAATTATATTAATATGGGCTAACAACTTTTTGTATACAAAGTTTGGTTAAGATCCACTCATTTACTCAGTAGCTAGCGCATAAATTAATATTTATATAGCTCATATTAGCTAAAAACGGTATTTAAGGCCCCAGGGCCCATTCAGGGAAAGATGTAAAGTTCAATACACCTGTACATTTCAATTTGTATAATAATGGATACATTTGTCATTATTTTTCAAGATCGTTAATAGTTGAATGTGGAATAAAATCCTAAGCGTTTAAGAAAAAAGGCATTTTAGGCCCCCAGCCCCGAAAGAATGGTCATTATGAGTTCAATGCCCTATAGTATTTTAATATCCGCTGTCAAATTTTTATATACAAAGTTTGGTTAAGATCCATCAATTTACACAGTAGATAACGCTTAAACTAATTTTTATATAGCTCATAAAAGCAAAACATGACATTATGGGCCCCCGGCGCCCCATGAGTGTTAAATTTAGAAAAAAAAGTTGCCAGTTACCATCCCGGGAGCGCACTCAACAGTCTCAAAGAGTTTCATGACGATCGGATGAATGGTTTAGTCTGCTATAAAGGACATGCACACACACACACAGACATACTTTGATTTTTATATATATAGACTAGCAGACCCGTCGTGCGTTGCAACGATCTCAGTAAAAAGGAATATATATAGATAAAAAATAAATTACATTAAGGGTCACCAGGCCCATCAGTTTAAAATATGAAGTTCGAAAATCTGTTCATTTCAATCAATTTCATAACAAAAATATAAATATATGTATCTATATTTCTCAATATCGTGTAAAATTGAATGGGGAATACAATATTAAAAATTTAGTAAAAACACATTTAGGGCCCCTAGACCCCGATGAAATGGACATTATGAGATCAGTGCCCTATCGAAATTTAATATAGGCTTTTAAGTTTTTATATACCGCGTTTGGTCAAAATCCATTTATTTTCTCATTATCTAACACCTAAACTAATTTTTATATATATGTAGATATAAGGAAAACTACATTAAGGGGCTCCCAGGCCCGTTCAATTCAAGATGTACATTTTGAAAACATGTTCATTTAAATTCATTTTAATCATGGATATATTTCTCAAGATCGTTAAAAACTGAGTGGGAAATAATATCTTAGAGTATACACAAAAAAAGACATTTGGGGCCCCCGGCCCATTCGATGTAAGATGTAAATTTCAAAATGCTGTTCATTTTAATTCAGTCTCATCATTGATATATTTCTTAAGATCGTTAAAATAGAATGGGAAATAATATCTCAAACACATACGAAAAAGATACATTTGGGGCCCCCGGCCCTGAACAATTAAAAATTAGAAGTGCAGTGCCCTTTGTTATTTTAATATGGGCTACCAAGTTTTTATATACCAAGTTTGGTTAAGATCCATTCATTTACTCAGTAGTTAACGCATAAACTCATTTTTATATAGCTCATAAAAGCAAAAAACGACATTAAGGGCCCCAGGGCCCATTTAGTGCAAGATGTCAAGTTCAAAACGCCTGTTTATTTCAATCAATTTCATTGTGGATATATTTATCTATATTTTTCAAGATCTTTAATAATTGAATGGGGAATAAAATATTAAACGTTTATGAAATAAGACATTTTGGGCCCCCAGTCCCGAAGAAATGGACATTAGGAAATTAGTCCCTTTAGTATTTCTATATTGGCTATCAAGTTGTTATATACAAAGTTTGGTTAAGATCCATCAATTTACCTAATAGCTAACGCTTAAACTAATTTTTATATAGCTCATATATAAGAAAATAAATCATTTTATGGGCCCCCGGCGCCCCATGAGGGTTAAATTTTGACAAAAAAAGTAGCCAGTGACCATCCCAGGAGCGTACTCAAAAGTCTCCAAAAGTTTCATGGCGATCGGATGAATGGTTTAGTCAGCTATACAAAGACATAAATACATACATACATACATACTTTGATTTTTATATATATATTGATATAAGATTAGAAAAAACAACATTAAGGGCCCCCGGGCCCAATCGGTGCAAGAAATTAACTTTAAAATACCTGTTCATTTCAATCTGGATCATGATAGATATATTAGTCAATGCTTTTCAAGATCGTGTAAATCATACCGGGAATAAAGTATTTAACGCTTACAAAAAAAAAGATTTTGGGCCCCCGGCCCCGAAGGAACGGACATTAGGAGTTCAATGCCATATGATACTTTAATATAGGCTATCAAGTTGTTATGTACCAAGTTTGGTCAAGATCCATTCATTTTCCAAGCAGCTAAGCCCTAAACTAATTTTTATATAGCTCATATAAGAAAAAATTCTCATTATGGGCCCCCGGCGCCCCATGAGTGTTAAATTTTGAAAAAAAGTAGCCTATTTCCATCCCTGGAGCGTACTCAAAAGTCTCCAAAAGTTTCATGGCGACCGAATGAATGGTATAGTCAGCTAACGGGAATAAAGTATTTAACGCTTACAAAAATAAAGATTTTGGGCCCCCGGCCCCGAAGGAACGGACATTAGGAGTTCAATGCCATATGATACTTTAATATAGGCTATCAAGTTGTTATGTACCAAGTTTGGTCAAGATCCATTCATTTTCCAAGCAGCTAAGCCCTAAACTAATTTTTATATAGCTCATATAAGAAAAAATTCTCATTATGGGCCCCCGGCGCCCCATGAGTGTTAAATTTTGAAAAAAAAGTAGCCTATTTCCATCCCTGGAGCGTACTCAAAAGTCTCCAAAAGTTTCATGGCGATCGGATGAATGGTTTAGTCAGCTATAACAGACATGCATACATACATACATACATACATACTTTGATTTTTTTATATATAGATAAGTAATAAAAACTCGAATGAAAATTTAAACGCAATTTACAAAAAGAATTTCCGATTTTTTATTCAAGGGAAGTCATTCTAGATCACATTAAAAGTCGATTCAAATAAGTAACTCTGAAAGTAAACACAATATGACGTCATATCCCCTCACGCTAAATCACAACAAGAATGTGTCAATATAATGCGCACCACGCAACATTCTAACATAAGCATTCACAAAGCGGGAAAACCCCATAAACTATCATTCTAGTTTAAATTAATAGTCATTTGAAATCAATAATTTTGAAACTAAACAAAACAATTGCTTTAAAAAATGTGCCTATAAAATTACGGAAGTAGAATGGAAACTCTATTATGTAACATTTCGTCCTCAACATTATCTATATATATAAAAATCAAAGTATGTATGTATGCATGTCTGTTATAGCTGACTAAACCATTCATCCGATCGCCATGAAACTTTTGGAGACTTTTGAGTACGCTCCAGGGATGGAAATAGGCTATTTTTTTTCAAAATTTAACACTCATGGGGCGCCGGGGGCCCATAATGAGAATTTTTTCTTATATGAGCTATATAAAAATTAGTTTAGGGCTTAGCTGCTTGGAAAATGAATGAATCTTGACCAAACTTGGTACATAACAACTTGATAACCTATATTAAAGTACCATATGGCATTGAACTCCTATTGTCCGTTCCTTCGGGGCCGGGGGCCCAAAATCTTTTTTTTGGTAAGCGTTAAATACTTTATTCCCGTTAGCTGACTAAACCATTCATCCGATCGCCATGAAACTTTTGGAGACTTTTGAGTACGCTCCCGGGATGGAAATAGGCTATTTTTTTTCAAAATGTAACACTCATGGGGTGCCGGGGGCCCATAATGAGAATTTTTTCTTATATGAGCTATATAAAAATTAGTTTAGGGCTTAGCTGCTTGGAAAATGAATGGATCTTGACCAAACTTGGTACATAACAACTTGATAGCCTATATTAAAGTATCATATGGCATTGAACTCCTAATGTCCGTTCCTTCGGGGCCGGGGGCCCAAAATCTTTATTTTTGTAAGCGTTAAATACTTTATTCCCGTTAGCTGACTAAACCATTCATCCGATCGCCATGAAACTTTTGGAGACTTTTGAGTACGCTCCCGGGATGGAAATAGGCTACTTTTTTCAAAATGTAACACTCATGGGGCGCCGGGGGCCCATAATGAGAATTTTTTCTTATATGAGCTATATAAAAATTAGTTTAGGGCTTAGCTGCTTGGAAAATGAATGGATCTTGACCAAACTTGGTACATAACAACTTGATAGCCTATATTAAAGTATCATATGGCATTGAACTCCTAATGTCCGTTCCTTCGGGGCCGGGGGCCCAAAATCTTTTTTTTGGTAAGCGTTAAATACTTTATTCCCGTTAGCTGACTAAACCATTCATCCGATCGCCATGAAACTTTTGGAGACTTTTGAGTACGCTCCCGGGATGGAAATAGGCTACTTTTTTCAAAATGTAACACTCATGGGGCGCCGGGGGCCCATAATGAGAATTTTTTCTTATATGAGCTATATAAAAATTAGTTTAGGGCTTAGCTGCTTGGAAAATGAATGGATCTTGACCAAACTTGGTACATAACAACTTGATAGTCTATATTAAAGTATCATATGGCATTGAACTCCTAATGTCCGTTCCTTCGGGGCCGGGGGCCCAAAATCTTTATTTTTGTAAGCGTTAAATATGTTATTCCCGTTAGCTGACTAAACCATTCATCCGATCGCCATGAAACTTTTGGAGACTTTTGAGTACGCTCACGGGATGGAAATTGGCTACTTTTTTTCAAAATGTAACACTCATGGGGCGCCGGGGGCCAAATAATGAGAATTTTTTCTTATATGAGCTATATAAAAATTAGTTTAAGGCTTAGCTGCTTGGAAAATTAATGGATCTTGACCAAACTTGGTACATAACAACTTGATAGCCTATATTAAAGTACCATATGGCATTGAACTCCTAATGTCCGTTCCTTCGGGGCCGGGGGCCCAAAATCCTTTTTTTTTGTAAGCGTTAAATACTTTATTCCCGTTATGATTTACACGATCTTGAAAAGCATGGACTAATATATCTATCATGATCCAGATTGAAATGAACAGGTATTTTAAAGTTATTCTTTTGCACCGATTGGGCCCGGGGGCCCTTAATGTCGTTTTTGTTAATCTATATATATAAAAATCAATGTATGTCTGTGTGCATGTCCTTTATAGCTGACTAAACCATTCATCCGATCATCATGAAACTTTTGGAGACTGGCAACTTTTTTTCTAAATTTATCACTCATGGGGCGCCGGGGACCCATAATGTCATTTTTTGCTTATATGAGCTATATAAAATTTAGTTTCAGCGCTAGCTACTGTGTAAATTGATGGATCTTAACCAAACTTTGTATTTAAAATTTGATAGCCAATATTAAAACACTAAAGGGAACTGAACTCCTAATAGTCATTCCTTCGGGGCTGGGGGCCCAAAAAATTCTTTTTCTTAAACGTTTAAGATTTTATTCACCATTCAATTATTAACAATATTGACAACTAATGACACATGTATCCATTATTATACAGATTGAAATGAACAGGTATTTTGAACTTTATATCTTGCACTGGGGCCCTTAATGTCGTTTTTTGCTTATGTGAGCTTTATAAAAATTAGTTTTTGCGTTAGCTACTGAGTAAATGAATGCATCTTAACCAAAATTTGCATACAAAAATTTAGTAGCCCATATTGACATAATTAAGGTTTCTAAACTTCTAATGTCAATATATTCGGTGCCGGGGGCCCCAAATGTCTTTTCTTCGTATATGTTTAAGATATTTTTCCCCATTCAATTTTTCACGATCTTGAGGAATATATCTATGAGGAAACTGAATTAAATGAACAGGTTTTTGAAATTGACACCTTTCACTAAAGGGGCCCCTAAATGTCGTTTTTTTCCTTATATTAGCTGTATAAAAATTAGTATTCGCGTTAAATACTGAGAAAATTAATGGATCTTGACCCATCTTAATATATAAAAACTTAAGGGTTTATATTTTATTACTATAGGGCACTGAACTCCTAATTTTCATTCCCTTGGGGCAGGGGGCCCAAAATTTCATTTTTAGTAAATGTTCAATATTTTATCGTTCATTCAATATTGAGACATATAAATAAATGTATGTATTTTGAAATTTATTCAAATTAAAATGTCTTTCGCACTTTATTTCTTGCGATAATTAGGCCCTGGGGCCCATAATGTAGTTTTTTGCTTATATGAGGTATATAAAAATAAGTTTATGCGTTAGCTACCGAGTAAATGAATGGACCTTAACCAAAATTTGTATACAAAAACTTGGCAGCCGATATTAAAATACTATAAAGCACAGAAATTCAAATTTCCATTCCTTCGGGGCCTGGGGCCCCAAATGTCTTTTCTTCGTATATGTTTGAGATAGTTTTCCCCATTTAATTTTTCACGATCTTAAGGAATATATCTATGAGGAAACTGAATTAAAATGAACAGCATTTTTTTAAATTGAAATCTTTCACCGAATGGGCCCAGGGGCCCCTAAATTTCGTTTTTTATATCAGTATATAGCTATAATATATTACTATAGGGCACTGAACTCCTAATCTCCATTCCCTCGGAGCTGGGGGCCCCAAATGTCATTTTTACTGCACGGTAACAATTTAATTCCCCATTCAATTTTACACGATATTGAGAAATTTAGCTTGAGTACAATGGCAATAAAAAAATTAAATTATCACTCATTTTTTGGCTGGGCCTCTTAATATCGTTTTTCCTTTTGTAAGTTTTTAATTATTAATTTATGTAACAGTTTGCTATTAAACTTGGACTTTTTTTTCTCACTTCCCCGAAGGTTTATGGCATAATTCTTTTAAAACATACCAATCTTTGGTTTCTTTCAATTTATTCATTTTTAAAGAGATCGTTGCAACGCACGACGGGTCTGCTAGTTCTAAATATTATTAGCTACCGTTTGGCGTTTATTTCAAACCGTTGGCGAGAAATTGACAAAATACTGAAATTTTTTCGTTTTTTTTTATTTTCCAGGAAATCCAGTAAATCTTTTCGGGGGTTGTTTTTTTTTACCGTTGCACATCCTTGGGATCTCGATGGAAAAGACCCGAACCCTCTATCTGGTATGGTTAAGGAGGAGTTGATTGTGCAAGCTCGACAGACATTTCAGACAAACCCAATTTTCCTATGGGAAATTGCGTAAAAAAACTTTTGAAATATGTCATTGCTTTTTTGAGCCATATTTAAATCATTCATGTTGTTATACTTTTTAAAAAAAAATTTTAATTAAAATATTTATACCCACCCCCGATAAATTCAAATTCTACTCAAAGAAAGCGAAGTCATAGTTGGTGATCTAAATTAGTCATTGTGTACGACAATAGATCTAGAATTTAAACAACAAAATGTTGGAGGTTAGGGGTTGAAATATGAGTCACGGAGAAACAATGTTTAAGTACATTGTATCACAATTGGCACACACGACACGAGGGTTAAGATGTTAATGGCACGTGTCAATGCCGTGACACGCGTGACTGGTGCCAACAGTGGTCCCTTGCGAGGATAACCTGGGATATTTCTCGTTTAGTTTCAAACAATGATTTCTGAATGTGGTCAGATCAATATTTAACGCGATTCACCGTGAAATTTTAAAGGCATGTACAGCTTTTTTATTTTAAATACTCACCACCTTTCGCCTACATCTCAGCCCGCCCTAGCCCCTCTCAATAATAACTCTCCAAGCGTATCGAACATTTTTACGAGAAATTGGAAATAATTATCAAAGACTTTTTCCGGAAAACCCAGCGATGAAACGTTTGAATTTGCAGACGTTCTTGACGTCAGATGAATAAATTATCAATCTCGTGCTGTAATCAATATCACCAATGGTGTGACAGATCGGGGGCCTGGTATTCCTATTGTACTTGGACTACTCGCCCTCCCACCCCACCCCCAAACACACACATATACACACATAACATTGAAAAATCCCGGTGAAACAAAGGGCATTAGACCGAACGTAACCGGTTTGAGCTAATCCAACGAGGTCCCATTGTGTAAGTGCACCCGATAGTTCAAACGAGAAAGACCCCCCCCCCACCCCCACATAGTATTTTATTGGCCTACCAAACGTGACCTATATCTTTGAACAGATCTTGAAACAAAATGTTAAATATACATTACAGATTTGTCCAACAAATCGAATGGCTCATTTATTCAAATCATACCTTTTGACAGTTAAATTTTAAATTTTGGTTTTTAGAAGTTGCTCGAAGTCGAAATGGAATCTATTTAAAAAATTAAGAAACTAATACTTGTCATAGTTTGTGATTTACATCTTAAACGAATGCGTTCCTATAAATTTAGTCATTTGTGGATGTTAAGATGACACAAGTGCAGTGGTTCTTAACATGGGTTTGATCGAACCCCAGGGGTTCGGTGAGTCAGTCTCAGGGGTTCGGTGAGTCAGTCTCAGGGGTTCGGTGAGTCAGTCTCAGGGGTTCGGTGAAGGTCAAGACACATATGATTCGTGATGACACGTTGCATTAAGAATGGTTCCGCGAATGCGCATATGAAACTGGTGGGGCGCAGTAACTTCAACAAGTTTAAGAACCACTGCACTAGTGAGTCGGAGATAATTGAAACAAGCCACCCGTGACTCGCATCTACCGTACTCACCTGTAGACTGCCTGCGGGTGGGGCTATAACCCCAAGCGTTCCCACCATGTCGTCACTGGTGATTTCCCTTAGTAGCATGGAGCCGCTAACTGCACCACAGCATTGGAATATGATATAACAGATGGCCCTGTAAGACAATGGAATACGATGTAACAAATGTCACTGCAAGACATTCGAATATGATATAACAAATAGCTCTGTAACACATAAGAATATAATGCTACAAACGGCCCCTGTAACATGGCCCTTTAAGACATTAAAATACGATGTAACAAATGACCATGTAAGACAATTGAATACGATGTAACAAATGACCATGTAAGACAATTGAATACAATGTAACAAATGACCATGTAAGACAATTGAATACGATGAAACAAATGGCCCCGAAAGTCAGAATATGAAGTAACAAATAACTGTGTGTGAACGTTTTAGTGGTAAGATCCTATTTGAACTACTTTAATTATAATTAATAATTAATTAAATAATTATTCGCCTTTCATCCTTTTAAAATAGCCTCTCTGATTTTCTCATCTGTTAATTAATGGAGTATTTCTGGACTAGTAATCCTGTTTTAGGCGGGCAAATAAAATTAATTTTCTTGAAGACAAATGACTGAATTACTACACATGGAAAGAAAAATTGGTGTAGTTATCATTTCTAGCGTTGTTCCAGAGTTATTTACTAAACTAGGCGCTTCCTCTTTGTGTTAACCCTTACATTCCCAGCCCAATCACTTTGTTTTAACCCTTACCTTCCCAACACAACTTCTTTGTTTTACCCCTCCCCCCTTTTCTCCCAAACTGACCCCATTCTATGATTATTCCGGTCAGTCCGAACAAGGCCGCCCATTTGATATCTTACCTGGCGATGCTAATCTGTCGGACGGCAGCAAATCCAATCGTGACGGCCGGGTTGATGTGACCTCCGCTCACGTTGGCCAGGGAGCTGATGATGACTCCCAGGAAGAGACCGGCACCCAGGGCGCCCTGTGGTGGTGGTGAGAAACGTGGTCAAGGTTAAACATATGGTTGTGTGATCGGTGACCAGTGAGTCAACAAATACGTTAGTGAATGTGGTGTAAGGACATCTACACTCTAGATTGACACGACGATTGGGTCGATGTCACTTATGTCATGACGATTGGGCCGATGTCACTTTTGTCATGACGATTGGGCCGATGTCACTTTTGTCATGACGATTGGGCCGATGTCACTTTTGTCATGACAATTGGGCCAATGTCAATTTTGTCATGACGATTGGGCCGATGTCACTTTTGTCATGACAATTGGGCCGATGTCACTTTTGTCATGACGATTGGGCCGATGTAACTTTTGTCATGACGATTGGGCCGATGTCACTTATGTCCTGACAAATGAGACGATGTCACTAATGTTATGACAAATAGGTCGATGTCACTTATGTCATGATAATTGGGACGATGTCACGTATGTCATGACAAATGAGATGATGTCACTTTTGTCATGACGATTGGGCCGATGTCACTTTTGTCATGACCAATGGGACGATGTCACTTATGTCATGACAAATGGGACGATGTCACTTATGTTTTGACAAATTGGTCGATGTCACTTATGTCATGATAAATGGGACGATGTCACGTATATCATGACAAATGGGACGATGTCACTTATGTCATGACAAATGAGACAATGTCACTTATGTCATGACAAATGAGACGATGTCACTTATGTCATGACAAATGAGACGATGTCACTTTTGTCATGACAAATGGGTCGATGTCACTTATATCATGATAAATGGGACGATGTCACTTATGTCATGACAATTGTGACGATGTCACTCATGTCAGGACAAATGGGACGATGTCACTATTAACATGACGAATAGAAAGATGCCGAAATCGACTTGACAATTATGACATTGACCTATCTAACACTGAATAAGTTCAAAATATCTAAACATTTATAGTTCAGAATGGAAACATTTTTTTTTAAAAGGTGTCATCGTTAAGGGTGTGTTATAGCAAATGTATAATATAATAATGGATTAAAATGAGGCAAAAATAACAATAACAAATAAGTGTCGGCAAAAAGCCTCCGTCTTAGCGAGAGAAAAAGTTTAAAACAATGTTAATAAACTGTTCGGGTTAAGGTATAAGCACATAAAACAAAGGACAACTGGGACACATGAATTAAGCTGAGCTTATCTGTTACCCACTGTACATTTAATTGAATTTTTTGTTTCAGTGTTTCTCAAATTAATTTTGCTCGTGGACATGTTTACGCTTTGTGTACCCCCTTGTCTTTAGTCCATTTTATTTGTTAATGAATGTACTTAGATTCATAAAAGGATTTTAATAATTTTCTTAATTTCTGGGCCTTTAAAAATTATGCTGTTAGTTGGGTAACGAAATTAAAATTGAATAAGGTAAGACTCCTTGTACAAAAACTGGAAGTTTGACATTAGTTTCATCTCTTGACACAAAGTCCCCACACTCGCAAGTCACACCCACCCACACATTTATTTTTGGATAGGTGGGTTAGACCGTTAGTGTTAGAGGACTAGTGTGTGCGTGTGTGTTTTATGCAGGGGTGGGGGTAGGGTGGTATAGTGACGTAGCCAAGAGGTATGCGTTGTTAAACAGGGGCTAAATCATTGTCTTCACTTGTTAGCTTGTATAATCCAATTAAAAGAAAAAATAATAGGTCTAGTCATCAATTAGATATAGACCGACTAAATTCTCGGTAAATTTTCAATCAAATTGTTTGATAGTTGACGTTTCAGTGAAATAGTTTGATAGTTTACGTTTCAGTGAAATAGTTTGATAGTTGACGTTTCAATAAAATAGTTGATAGTTAAGATATTTCTATGAAATATTATAGTTGATAGACTAAATTTATTTGAAATAGTTGACAGTTAATATTTCAAGGAAGTAATGGATAGTCTAAATTTCTATGAAATAGTTGATTTTTTCCTGATATTGGTAGTTGCTTAGATTGATGGACGATTTGGGGAAGAATGAAAAATTAAATGAAAACCCCACAGACTTAAACGTGAACCGTAATTGTAACTACGAAACCTTTCCCAGTAGTCTCAATGGATTGAGGCAGAATGTGGTTAGTCTTTAATATTCATATTTGTGTCATGATCACATGTATAATAATCGCATCCCGCTCTTATTTCCTGCATTGTCTAACTTTATTCAATAATGTATTCTAAAATGAATAAATTGTATTATTTACCTATTAGAAAGGAAAATATTGAACAATTTTTTTAATGAACGGTAAAGAGGAAAAAAAAAGTCACTTGACTTCACCCACCTGCAACAGCGGCGGCGCCGGGGTGTCCTCCTTGTGGAGCGACATCCCGATGGCGAAGAAGCACAGCATGAAGGTGCCGAAGAACTCCGCGAGGCACGCCCTCCAGAAGGAGATGGTGGTGATGTCGTCCACCTCCGTGTTGAGGAAGCTGAGGCAGCACTTAAACCTTCTCGCGAGCCTCGATAACCTCGATCTCTTCCACCTGATGCTCCCGGCGTCCGACGTCATCGTCATCTTCTCCAGGAGCGTCGGCTTCTCCATGTCGATGGTCAGCGACTTAACGTTGATGTAGGGGGCCTGGGGTGCTAGTTTATGAGAACCGTTCTGGGCGGGGGGTTCAGGGGCGTCTTGGTGTTCTGGGGCGGGCTCGTTGAAGATCTCGCGGACGCTGGTCCGCTTCTCGACCCGCTGCTTGTGGATGGTGAAGGGGTCGTTCTGCTCGTAGTTGACGCGGTTGATGACGCTGACGCTGTTGACCGTGTCCTGGTTGCTCCAGAGCAGCTCGTCCAGGTCATCGCTTGACCCCTGGCTGGTCATCGCCTTCTGAGGCGTGTGGTGGTTGTGATGGTGTGTCATGGTTATTGTTGCTGAGATCCCTTTGAAGTTGATTCACCGCTGTTGGCACTGTTGGGTCAGACCAACAGCAATTACTTCCTCAACAAACGGATATAAAACCAATCCTTTTTTTTCTCTTTGTTAAAATGAAAACTCAGACAATCTCTTTATACTCCAACAAAGACTTCGTAAGTATTCTTACCTTATCATACTTTTTCCGTCGCTTCAAAGTATATATTAAAACCACTTACATAATCCTTGTTTAGGAAAATTTGAAATTAGAAAAATATCTTTAACCACAATTTTTATTCACTGAAATCCTTCGTTTTTGAGCACACGTTTGAAATCTCCTTGTTCGGCCTCAACAAAGGCGCAGGACTCCGTCGTCTCAAAACTCGTGGTGTACCGTTCGGGGCGAATCCTTGGTTTCAAATGACGTTCGTAGTTCGTGGTCCACGCACCGCACACACCTTAAAATACCTGGGCCGCTACCTGCGTGGGGGTTGTACCCTCCCCTTTTCCCGTCTCTCTTCAAACGGGTTTGTTCATGCCGATTCGGAAGCGCCGTGAATGGCCGCGGCTGTCACAAAACCACTGTCGTTTGAGTGGTCCTTGCCGGTAAAATCCGGCTGGACAACACAAAAGAAACACCTCATACGAAAGTTGGATTGGGGTGGGAAGAGAGAGGGTGGAAATACGTCGTTAGGTACTCTATCTATTAGTAACGATTTTTGTTTCAAACAGCTGGGTCAACAAAGTTCACAGACCGTGTCACACCCCCCCTCACTACACGAGACACGCGTGTCTGTGAATACGATGAGTGACGTACTGACCAGGGGGGGGGGAATTAACCTGTAGGACATTTGATCACGTGATGTCTAACTCACTGAGTCACCCCCACCTGGCTGGACGTGCGGACGGTCATGTGAAACCGGACACGGTTGAGAGATTTATGCATGAGGAAGAATGACTATTGACGATCGACAGAAAATATTAACATAAATTAGCATAAATTAGTGCTTCTTTGGGGAAGTACCAATTAATGTTTCTTAGGTCAGGAAAAGAGGAAAATATATTATTTAAAAATTCAGCTAACGTTCCTACTTCTAAAATATTTTGAAAACTGCAAAGATACAATCGGTGTTTGTGACGATTTTGTTTACGTACCTAATGTGTCATCATCATCATTTGTCCTTTGAGTTCCTTGTGGAACATAGGGCCTCTGTCAAAGCTCGCCACTCTACACGGCCCCTTGCCAGTCGCTTTAATTCTTCCCAGCTCTTCCCAGTCCTTCCAGCCTCGTCTAACATGCTCCGTCTCCACGTACTCTTGGGTCTTCCTAGGTGTTTGCACGTAACACATTTTCACATTATTTAAATAGAGAGAATCAATATCAAGTCAACATAATTTAGCTTCAATCCTTTATAGATTTATTTCAAATGTCTATGATCGCAAAACAATACAATATACTGTTGCGAGTAGACACATTAATTCATAAGTAGTACTTACAATTAATTAGTCGAGTTTTATTTTAACAAGAGTGGTAACACAAATATAAAATACGATCGTAGTTTGTACGCCAAACTTTTTATTTTAAATCTATTGCGTCAAGTTACGGTTTAAAATTTCTATTAAGCTTGTGTCTAAACCAAAAAAAATCAATTTCGAGTATAATTTAACAAGCAAATGTAACATTTCATAACATACTATTATTGATGGAATGGAGAAAGACAATGTCCCCATGTTATTTGTCATGAGCTTGGTATTCTAAGAATGATATTACTTGTCACCAGTAAATTGTAATTTTTAAATATCTCACAGTAACTATTTGGTGCCGGGAAATTCCCCTAAAAGATGCTTGACGTACAGGAAAGCCAGTCTATAAATAGGTTATTACGTAAAGTCACACGTGGGAAGGCTTCCCCCGACCTTTTTAGGCCTCCGACTTGTAAGGTGCCTTTCATGAGATGAAAACAGGATAATTGACATAACTTTACGCCTCGCCATTGGTTGTTTGTTTGGCCTTCACAAAATGTTCTTCGTCATTTGACGTCATCGCCTTTTGAGGGGCACCTAACTGTCGTGACGTAAGTGTAACGATAAAACATTAGGATGATGTCTCTCCGTTACGGCGAGGAACAACGTTTTGTGTTCATATGATGTTTAATTTGTTCAATGTTGAAAATAACTTGAAAGTAGCGTTTTGACAATGGCTGGATATTCATTTGTATCCAACATCAGAATAAAATGTTTGACATAGGTTTTAAAAAGCAAGTGTTGAACGAGATTGCATAATACCGAAAATATCACAATATATTATCTTATTATTATCATAATTCAGATATAAGCCTCAAGAAAATTACAACTAATTAACATACGGTTACTGATGTTCCTATTAACCAGATTTTTCTTGTGGTAGTTAAATAGTGTGGTGATATTGGATTCGTTTCTTTGTGTTTTTTAAATTTATTTATTTATTATTTTTTTTAAACAAATTTAGCTGATTTTAATGTAATCAAACTTAAGGAATATGTACAAAAAACTAAATCATCATATCTGACAATGCAGCAATTATGGTTAAATTTAGTCTTGGGGTCAGGGTTAAGGTTAGGTTGAGAGAAAATATTATAATAGGAACAAGAAAAGATGGATAAAAAAACAACAACACGAAACAGTTAAAAATACTCAACGTTTTGTTGTCTTATTAATTTCTTTCAGGTTCCTATTTATTAAATTGTTTCATGAATGTCTATCATCATTACAGCACATCTCCGTGTTAACATTGCGACTTACATTCATCCTGGTAGTGATAGTCTATGGCAGTGTTTCTCAAAGTGGTGGTACGCGGACCGTTGCCGGTCCGTGGGCTATCCACCGCCGGTCCGCAGAAGTTCTTCAAAAAAAGGACAGAAACAAATTGTCAGTGCAGGGAAAATAGTGCCCCGGTCAATGGCGCAATGGGAAAACGTCCTACCGGTCCGCCATACTAAAAAGTTTGAGAAGCACTGGTCTATGGGGCCGAGATGATGACTAGGCGTGTCCAATCAGCTATGTCACTCGTGTAAGGTATCCTATAGCTTTCCTAGTTGACGTCACCTGTTTGCCAGTTTACACCAGTTTTCACGAGGAATCCTTGTTCAGTTTATTTTACACTCCATCTCCCCGTCTCTTTTACTCTTGCCCTCCCAAATAACGCACTCTTTCTCTCTCTCTCTCTCTCTTAATCTTTCACTCTATACTCGTCTCTCTCAGCTCCCATCTTTTTCTTCTTCCTTTATATTTTCCTCTCTTTCTCTCTCTCTCTCTCTCTCTCTCTCTCTCTGAATCTCTGTTTCTCCTAAACCCCTCCCTTCTCCTGTCTAACATTACATCTCTCTCAACCTCTCTGTCTATCACTCTAAGACTTATCCACTCGTTTATTGCAAGTTTCATAGAGATCAAACGAACATCTGGTGAACTGTCCCCAGACCAATGTCCCGTTAATTGTCCTTTTCCCCATAACTTACAGATAAGCCGTTACTCAGATTTCATTTTTTTTACTTAAACCTACCTGAGTTACCTGTGACCCGATTTTCACCTGTGTACACAGTTCTGGTGGTCAGATTTTAAATTTTTTTTTACTCCTCCACCCATCCTTCAAACACGCTCTCCCCACCCCGCTCCCAGTCACATTATTTCACGGATGAAAGCCTCGCCAAACAAATAGTCCTCCTCACCTCCCCCTACAAAACACTTACTCTGTAACACGAAACCGCGTGACCTTACTTGCCCCACGGCTGGCCCTGTAAGGCCTAGTAAGCCACCTAACAGTCAATATACATAATTCCCGTTGTCTGTATGGATGTAATGCTGTCAGGTGGCTCTGCGATCGATTTTGTTTTATAGTGCTACTGATTTTAGAAATTTTACTGCACCCAAAATAACAGTTTTCGAACGTTCCGCATAAAATTGTTCAATATGATAATAAATGAATCAAATAAATTTTGACTTCAACCTCAAATTTTTTTTCGATAATTATATCTAGCCCCATGATATTTAGTCATTCTTGAACTAGAGACATTAGCTCTTTCGTTTTGCATCATCGATTGTACTAACTGGTGATATGGGAAGAGAATGTTATGTATTTAGCTTGCAGACATTGTTTCGGAACTTCTCGGGAGGCAAAGCTGACATAAGTCAAACCAATAAGTAAATGACTTAACGTATTTTTTCCCTCTGAGAGTTTGTCATTTCAAGGACTGGAGAATGTCACAGCTCATGACGTCATGTTACTATGTTTAGACAAGATCTTCGTAAAAACAACGTTATCAGCATAAAATATGGACGTAACAATAGTCTAGCCAAAGTTTTAGTATACAAAGTTTGTACACTTTTTCTTTCCTTTATAAAGACCACTACGCATTTCTCCAATTCACTTAGAATAACAAAATTTCCGTTGAGATTATTCCAAGCAAAGTACTATGTATTTAAATTTAACCAACATTTTATTAGTATTAATATATTGGAGACCGCAGAAGTAAATTATGAAAATAATACAGTTACGCTACAACAGAGTGCTGAATTAATAGGGCTTGTCATTCTAAAGGAATATATCTATATATATAAAAATCAAAGTATGTCTGTGTGTGTGTGTGCATGTCCTTTATAGCTGACTAAACCATTCATCCGATCGTCATGAAACTTTTGGAGACTGTTAAGTACCTACCTGGGATGGTAACTGGCAACTTTGTTTTCTAAATTTAACACTCATGGGGCACCGGGGGCCCATAATGTCATTTTTTGCTTATATAAGCTATATAAAAATTAGTTTAAGCGCTAGCTACTGTGTAAATTGTTGGATCTTAACCAAACTTTGTATATGACAACTTGATGGCCAATATTAAAATACTATAGGTCACTGAACTGCAAATAGTTATTCGTTTGGGGCTGGGGGCCCAAAAATTCACATTTCTTAAACGTTTAAAATTTTATTCACCATTCAGTCATTAACAATCTTGACAAATAATGACACATGCATCCATTATTATACAAATTGAAATGAACAGGGGTTTTGAACTTTATATCTTGCACTGAATGGGCCTCGGGGTCCTTAATGTCTTTTTTTGCTTATATAAGATATATATAAATTAGTTTATGCGTTAGCTACTGAGTAAATGAATTGATCTAAACCAAAATTTAATTACAAAAACTTGGTAGCCCATATTAAAATACTATAGGGCACATAACTTCAAATGTCCATTCCTTCGGGGCCGAGGGCCCCCAATATCTTTTTTTCGTATATGTTTAATGTATTTTCCCCCATTCAATTTTTCACGATCTTGAGGAATATATCTATGAGGAAACTTAATTAAATGAAAAGGTTTTTGAAATTTACACCTATCACCAAATGGGCCCAGGGGCCCTAAATGTCTTTTTTAAAAATATCTATCTATATATATATAAAATCAAAGTTTGTCTGTGTGTGTGTGTGTGTGTGTGTGTGTGTGTGTGTGTGCATGTCCTTTATAGCTGACTAAACCATTCATCCTATCGTCATGAAATTTTTGGAGACTGTTAAGTACCTACCTGGGATGGTAACTGGCAACTTTGTTTTCTAAATTTAACACTCATGGCGCACCGAGGGCCCATAATGTCATTTTTTGCTTATATAAGCTATATAAAAATAGATTAAGCGCTAGCTACTGTGTAAATTGTTGGGTCTTAACCAAACTTAGTATATGACAACTTGATAGCCAATATTAAAATACTACAGGGCACTGAACTGCAAATAGTCATTCCTTTGGGGCCGGGGGCTCAAAAATTCACATTTCTTAAACGTTAAAGATTTTATTCACCATTCAGTCATTAACAATCTTGACAAATAATGACACATGTATCCATTATTATACAAATTGAAATGAACAGTGGTTTTGAACTTTATATCTTGCACTGAATGGGCCCCGGGGCCCTTAATGTCTTTTTTTTTGCTTATATAAGATATATAAAAATTAGTTTATGCGTTAGCTACTGAGTAAATGAATGGATCTAAACCAAAATTTAATTACAAAAACTTGGTTGCCCATATTAAAATACTATAGGGCACATAACTTCAAATGTCCATTCCTTCGGGGCCGGGGGCCCCCAATGTCTTTTCTTCGTATATGTTTAATGTATTTTCCCCCATTCAATTTTTCACGATCTTGAGGAATATATCTATGAGGAAACTTAATTAAATGAAAAGGTTTTTGAAATTTACATCTATCACCAAATGGGCCTAGGGGCCCTAAATGTCTTTTTTTCTTATATCTATCTATATATATATATAAATCAAAGTATGTCTGTGTGTGTGTGTGTGTATATGTGTGTGTGTGTGTGTGTGTGTGTGTGTGTGTGTGTGTGTGCATGTCCTTTATAGCTGACTAAATCATTCACCCGATCGTCATGAAACTTTTCGAGACTGTTGAGTATGCTCCCGGGATGGTAACTGGCAACTTTTTTTTCAAAATTTAACACTTATGGGGCGCCGGGGGCCCATAATGTCATATTTTGCTTATACGAGCTTTATAAAAATTAGTTTACGCGTTGTCTACTGAGTAAATGAATAGATCTTAACCAAACTTTGTATACAAAACTTGGTAGCCCATATTATAATACCATAGGGCAATTGACTCCTAATGGCCACTCCTTCGGGGCTGGGGGCCTAAAATACCTTTTTACTTAAACTTTTAAGATTTTATTCCTCAATTCAATTATTAAAAAACTTGACAAACAATGGTAAATGTATCCACTATTATCCACATTGAAATGAACAGGTTTCTGAACTTCATATCTTGCCCTGAATGGGCCCCGGGGCCTTTAATTTCGTTTTTTGTTTATATGAGCTTAATAAATATTAGTTTATGTGTTAGCTACTTAGTAAATGAATAGATCTACACCAAACTTTGTATACAAAAACTTGGTAGCCCATATTAAAATACTATAGGGCACTGAACTTCTAATGTCAATATCTTCGGGGCCGGGGGCCCCAAATGTCTTTTTTTCGTATATGTTTAAGATATTTTTCCTATTCAATTTTTAAAGATCTTGAGAAATATATCCACAATAAATCTGAATTAAAATGAACAGGATTTTGAAGTTGACCTCTTGCACCGAATGGGCCGGGGGCCCCTTAATGTCCTTTTCCCCCCTATATTCGCTATATAAAAAGTAGTTGAAGTGTTAGATAATAAGAAAATAACTGGATTTTGACCAAACTTAGTATATAAAAACTTAAGAGCCTATATTCCTATAGTGCACTGAACTCCTAATGTCTATTCCCTCGGAGCTGGGGGCCCCAAATGTCTTTTTACTGACCTTTAATAATTGTATTCCCTATTCAACTTTACACAATATTGAGGAATATAGCTTGAGTACAATGGAAATAAAACAAACTATATTATCACTCATTTTGGGGCAGGGGCCGCCCTTAATATCGTTCCTTCTTTTGTTCGCTATTTAATTATTAATTTATTTATCCGTTTGCTATGAAACTTGGAATTTTTTCCACTCTTCCACGGAGGTTTCTGCATAATTTTTTTTAAACATAACACTCATTGGTTTCTTTAAATTTATTCATTTTTACTGAGATCGTTGCAACGCACGACGGGTCTGCTAGTATTAATATAAATATCCGGTGTTTTGGGGTGGACAAATTTAATTTAAAAAATTTAAAAGATACGAGTCAATATGTAAATGTAGATTTATTGAGAAGAAAGTATCTTATCAGCTATTTGTTAATTCTTCGTTAATTTAAGACAGCTCATTGGAGTTGCACAATAAAAAATAGTTTCGTAATTTTGAGAACGATTGATTCTTCTGTATTTATGCTTAAAAATATTGTTCCCCTAAAATGTAGTCTAAAAATATAACATTACACAATGAGTTATGACGTTATTGGTCTTAGAAATGACGAGCCCTACATCATACATTTTTTACAAGTATGAGTTTAGAAGATTTGCGCTTCATCTTTAATTAAGACAAAACGACTTTTGTGTGAGAATTGAATTCAATCTATGAGCCCTCACCTTAACATCTAAAGGATCTATGTGAACTGACTTCAGACTCAGAGACCACCTGGCTTCGACAAACCCAACCTTCCGCATTTATTTCCTTAGCTCAATATTTGATCAGCTGATGAGCCCCCCCCCCGACTTCCCCACCTTGATCCCTGACCTTTCTCTGTCATCAGCTTCGGGGAGTCGATTCTTCGGGTCGTGTTGACTTGACCGCCCTTTGAGTGGAACAATTGGTTTTGTCATTTCTAGGACGGGTGCACGGCTGGTGGCAATGGCATGACGTGTGTTACTATTTTTTAGACAAGGCTGAAGACAATTTAATTTTCCTATTTTTATGCATTTAAATTTATTTGTAAATAAATAAATAAATAGATAAATAAATAAATAAATAAATAAATAAATCATTCAGCTACTAAGATGGATCTCAATGACGCCGAGTATTGTATAAACTATGTTTTATTGCAATGAGTTATTTTAAATTACGTTATCTTTGTGTGGATTTGGTGTAGAGTTTATGTGTGACGTTTATCACAAGGAATCCTTGTAGAACAGGGGTCGGGATACCATGGCTCGCGAGCCAGATATGGCTCTATTGCTGGCCGCATCTGGCTCTCAGACGAATGTTCGTTTATAAATATTTAAAAAAACGTTTATTCAGAGTCATTTGATCTACATATTAATTGCATGTAAAAAACTGCATAATAATGTTATTAAAAAGAATTCAGAGACATAACTATTGTACTTGCAGTGTAAAAATTACACAAAATGCACACATATTTATTGAATTTTTAGCTTTAAACATAATGAATGGCATGGCTTTCACATAATTACTTTTCAAAATAAGTGGTGTTTATGACTCTATCAGACAAAATGTTTCCCGACCCCTGTTGTAGAAGCTTCAATTCGCACGTAATTTCTAATATTCCACCCAAAAAAAATGAGAATATTCATTATTTAGAATCTAGAATATTATCTAGAATAGTCCGTAATTAATGCGCTTAGACTAATGTCAAATAGAACCGCCAAACTGCTAATTAACACGTCAACTTGAAAATACAAATGTATAACAAACATGTAGATTCTATATATTTTTTAAAAAAAAGTAAATACTAAGCAGAAAAATATAAAACAATGCGAGAACCTTTTCTATTTAACTTTAACATTTTTATTGAGCGCATATTTATTTTTAAAAAAATATCGAATACTAGGGGCAAGTACCCGGCTTTCCCGGGTTTAACAACAACAGCAACAACAACAAAAAAACAACAACAGCAACAAAACAACAAAACAAACAACAAAAACAAGACAACAACAAAAACAACAACAACAAAACAACAACAAACAACAACTACAACAAAAACAGCAACAACGACAAAAACAACAACAGAAACAGCAACAGCAACAAAAAAACAAAAACAAAACAACAACAAAAACAACTACAACAACAACAGCAACAACAACAAAGCAACAACAACATGAAGAACATTGTCGTCGCAGGGCAAGGGATGTGGACAACAACAACAACAGCAAAAATAACACAAAAGCAACAACAGCAACAGCAACAACAACATCAAAAACAACAAAAACAACAACAGCAACATCAACAAAAACAAAACAACAACAAAAACATCAACAACAAAACAACAACAAAACAACAACTACAACAACAAAAGCAACAACAAAAGCAACAACAACAAAAAAAATATTTTATGGCGATAATCGCCTTCTTGTTAATATCGACACCAAAATGTTTATTATTTTGCGTCATTATTTTACGTCTTAATTTTCAATAATTTTTATTTTATATAGCTCATATAAGGAAAAATTACATTTTTGGCCCCCGGCCCCCAGTATCTTATATATATGGAACGAAACCTGTTTAATAACCTTTCCGGTATAATTTTGTGTACGTGTACCAAATTTCACGTTATTTGGTTGTCTGGATCTTGAGTTATTAGGGAACAGACAGACAGACAACAAATGCGTCTTATATGTATACTAGGGGCAAGTACCCGGCTCCCGCCCGGGTTTAACAACAACAGCAACAAAACAAAAACAACAAAAACAACAACAAAACAACAAAAACAAAACAACAACAAAAACAACAAAAACAACAAAACAACAAAAACAAAACAACAAACAAAAACAACAACAAAACAACAAAAACAAAACAACAACAAAAACAACAACAAAACAAAAACAAAACAACAACAAAACAACAACTACAACAACAACAACAAAACAACAACTACAACAACAATAGCAACAACAACAAAGCAACAACAACAAAACAACAAATACAACAGCAACAACAACAAAGCAACAACAACATGAAGGACATTGTCGTCGCAGGGCAAGGGATGTGGACAACAACAACAACAGCAAAAACAACACAAAAGCAGCAACAGCAACAACAACAGCAACAACAACAAAAACAACAACAGCAACAACAACAAAAACAAAACAACAACAAAAACATCAACAACAAAACAACAACAAAACAACAACTACAACAACAACAGCAACAACAACAAAGCAACAACAAAACAACAACAACAACAACAACAAAAGCAACAACAACAAAGCAACAACAACAACAAAAATTATTTTATGGCGATAATCGCCTTCTTGTTAATCTCGACACCAAAATGTTTATTAATTTGCGTCATTATTTTACGTCTTAATTTTCAATAATTTTTATTTTATATAGCTCATATAGGGAAAAACTACATTTTGGGCCCCCGGGCCCCAGTATCTTATATATATGGAACGAAACCTGTTTAATAACCTTTCCGGTATAATTTTGTGTACGTGTACCAAATTTCACGTTATTTGGTTGTCTGGATCTTGAGTTATTAGGGAACAGACAGACAGACAGACAACAAATGCGGCTTATATATATAGAGACTAGGGGCAAGTACCCGGCTACCGCCCGGGTTTAACAACAACAGCAACAAAACAAAAACAACAAAAACAACAACAAAACAACAAAAACAAAACAACAACAAAAACAACAAAAACAACAAAAACAAAACTACAACAAAAACAACAAAAACAACAACAAAACAACAAAAACAAAACAACAACAAAAACAACAACAAAACAAAAACAACAAAAACAACAACAAAACAACAAAAACAAAACAACAACAAAAACAACAAAAACAAAACAACAACAAAAACAACAAAAACAAAACAACAACAAAAACAACAAAAACAACAAAAACAAAACAACAACAAAAACAACAAAAACAACAACAAAACAACAAAAACAAAACAACAACAAAAACAACAACAAAACAAAAACAAAACAACAACAAAACAACAACTACAACAACAACAACAAAACAACAACTACAACAACAACAGCAACAACAACAAAGCAACAACAACAAAACAACAAATACAACAGCAACAACAACAAAGCAACAACAACATGAAGGACATTGTCGTCGCAGGGCAAGGGATGTGGACAACAACAACAACAGCAAAAACAACACAAAAGCAACAACAGCAACAACAACAGCAACAACAACGAAAACAACAACAGCAACAACAACAAAAACAAAACAACAACAAAAACATCAACAACAAAACAACAACAAAACAACAACAAAACAACAACTACAACAACAACAGCAACAACAACAAAACAACAACTACAACAACAAAAGCAACAACAAAAGCAACAACAACAAAATTATTTTATGGCGATAATCGCCTTCTTGTTAATCTCGACACCAAAATGTTTATTATTTTGCGTCATTATTTTACGTCTTAATTTTCAATAATTTTTATTTTATATAGCTCATATGGGGAAAAACTACATTTTGGGCCCCCGGGCCCCCAGTATCTTATATATATGGAACGAAACCTGTTTAATAACCTTTCCGGTATAATTTTGTGTACGTGTATCAAATTTCACGTTATTTGGTTGTCTGGATCTTGAGTTATTAGGGAACAGACAGACAGACAGACAACAAATGCGTCTTATATATATACTAGGGGCAAGTACCCGGCTTCGCCCGGGTTTAACAACAACAGCAACAACAACAAAAACAACAACAACAGCAACAACGACAAAAACAACAACAGAAACAGCAACAGCAACAAAACAACAAAAACAAAACAACAACAAAAACAACAAAACAACAACAAAACAACAACTACAACAACAACAACAAAGCAACAACAACATAACAACAACTACAACAGCAACAACAACAAAGCAACAACAACATGAAGGACATTGACGACGCAGGGCAAGGGATGTGGACAACAACAACAACAGCAAAAACAACACAAAAGCAACAACAGCAACAACAGCAACAACAACAAAAACAACACAAAAGCAACAACAACAGCAACAACAACAAAAACAACAACAGCAACAACAACAAAAACAAAACAACAACAAAAACATCAACAACAAAACAATAACAAAGCAACAACAAAACAACAACAACAACAACAACAACAGCAACAACAACAAAGCAACAACAACAAAACAACAACTACAACAACAAAAGCAACAACAACAAAGCAACAACAACAACAAAATTATTTTATGGCGATAATCGCCTTCTTGTTAATCTCGACACCAAAATGTTTATTAATTTGCGTCATTATTTTACGTCTTAATTTTCAATAATTTTTATTTTATATAGCTCATATAGGGAAAAACTACATTTTGGGCCCCCGGGCCCCCAGTATCTTATATATATGGAACGAAACCTGTTTAATAACCTTTCCGGTATAATTTTGTGTACGTGTACCAAATTTCACGTTATTTGGTTGTCTGGATCTTGAGTTATAAGGGAACAGACAGACGACGGACAGACAACAAATGCGTCTTATATATATAGAGATATATATATATATATATATATATATATATATATATATATATATAGAGAGAGAGAGAGAGAGAGAGAGAGAGAGAGGGAGAAAGTAGGGTTGCCAGACGGCTGTCTCAAAAATACCGGACACTAGTGTCGACTGTCGATGGTCCAAAAAGCCAAAATGGAAACATTAATAATTTGCGGTTTTGGGATCATTGAATAGGTTTAGTGAAATGTGTGAATTCAAAAAGTGCTATAGTCTGTAAATATCATTAATATTATTATTCATATGATCAAATCAAGACAAAAATGATGCGTTGCAACATTCGTATATTGAATATAGAATAAGATAGGAATCTCATTAAACATCCTTGCTTTATTATATTTTCAAAATATGGCATAATTATTAATGCAATAATATAATAAAATAATAATATTGTTTTTCTTCTGTCTGGTAATATTTCTGCTTATGCCATGTTTTCTGGAGAAAATTACAGTATTGCAAATATCAAAATATAGCAAGATTGTTGGCTTCCTTATGTCTCGTAAGACGACGGAATTTTCTGTGCTCCTGTGGAATTTCCGCGCATGGCTTTGCAGCCTTTGCTGCATTTCTGACACTGAAAGGTTGTATTTGTGGTTGGCTGATTTGCTCTCCTTTTCCTCTTAAGGCGATTTACGTCTGCGACCTGTTGCAGGTTTCTTTCTCCTGCTTCTAGCCCGGCAGTCAACGCCTGTCTCCATCTGTACTGTCCACAGCGAGTTCCTCCGAACTATTTATGTCAATGCCAATAGCTTTGAGGTCTCTCTTGCAGACATCTTTGTAACGGAGGTGAGGCCGGCCTGTAGTCCTCTTTCCTTTGGCTCAGAATAGAGGATGTCCTTTGGGATTCTGCCATCCTTCAATCTGCGCACATGTCCCAACCATCTAAGCCGACGCTGGCAGAGAACAGTTGTCATGCTTTGTATTTTTGCCTGTTGTAGCACCTCATTGTTGGTGACATGGTCCTGCCAGGCGATTCCCAGGATGCGCGGAGACAGCGCATGTGGAAAGCTCCATTCTTGTCTGGAGTATAGGGTCCAGGATTCACTGGCATAAAGGAGGGTGCTTAGCACACATGCACGTACACAGTAATTTTGTTCTGATGGTCAGCTTTTTGTTGTTCCAGACTCTTTTTGAGAACCTGACCAGAGTTGTGGAGGCCTTGCCGATCCTTATGTCTAGGTCGGAATCAATGGACAGGTTGTTGTTGATATTGGAGCCAAGGTATGTAAGTGTTCCACGGCCTCAAGTTGGCAACCATTGATGGTCATGTTGGGTGGATCAGCTTCCTAGGGCCATCACGTTAGTCTTTTTGAGGCTGATGTTAGGCCGAAGTCGCTGGCGGCCTTGGCAAATCGGTCCATTAGGCTTTGCAAAACTGCGACTCTAATAGCAAGATTATGTCACCAAAAATAATTTTTTGTTCATGTTAAGGGTTTTTAAACATCTCCCAACTATTATTTAAGTTCGAACTTTCTATTATTGTCTTTTTGAAGACTTTGACTAAGTACAATACTGTCACTACATTGCACAATAATCATCAGCATTTTGAAATAATAAAACGCTAATTGACTTTATATTTATCACAAGACTCGGCTGCTTTCAATAATTTCTTGTTCTTAGAAATGTCCTCCTTAAATTCTGTGCAGGTATACGGTATATTAAAAAACACACACACTTCTCACAGATTCAACGTACATCCGATTACGTTCATCAGTCTGTGAGGCGTTTAAAATTGTTTTGTAATGCCAGAATGGATTAACGTTTAATTCTTTACGTGCTTCATTTATTTAATGAAAGACAATTGGTGTGTTTTTTTATTACAATTCAAATTGCAAATTTCGATGCGTAAGTAGGTCAAACGGTCGATTATATAATCAAACGATTTTAAGATTGCTTAAAAAAGCCTACTAGTGTATTGAATTAAAGAACATTGAAAATACCGGACACATGCACGTCCGGTATTGCTTCAATTTTTTAACTGGACAAATAACGATAATACCGGACAGTCCGGTTAAAAACAGGACATCTGGCAACCCTAAGAGAGAGAGAGAGAGATACTAAATAATGAAAATTCCCGATTTATCGGAAATATTACTGACAATGTTAGATATCACGCGCCAATAAACAAAGGACACACATAATCTCTACACCAAATCTACACGAAGATACTTAATTAAAAATAGCTCTTTGCAATATATATATAAATATTTCACTAAAGCAAGTATGTGCAAATAAGCATGACGAAAGGCCCCCGCTGGTGTCGACCAATTAAGCGAAGTGGATTCAAAAAAGGGGGAAAAGGGGGAGGGGTGGGCATGTTTCGAGACCAACGATGCTTCTTCAGTGCACCTGCGTTGATACTTCCTTGATTCGTAGTGTAGTGGTTATCACGTTCGCCATACAAGCGGAAGGTCCTGGGTTCAAGACCCTTCGAAATAATTATTTTTTTAATTTTAAAAAAAATGTGTTTGGCGCCCGTTCTTTCCCCCCATTTTGCGAACATGGCTGACCCTCGCTTGGGTCGACCAATCAGAGTTTTTGGTTGGCAAGCTAGGGTGGGGAAATACAAAATACACAAACAAATTGTGCAATGAAAACAATAAATTTGAGCTTTATTTTTAGACTGATACGACAGTAAACGTTTCGGCTAATGCCTTCATCAGTACAACATAAAATACATTCTTACAATACTTACATAAGTAATAATAATATTCTTAAAACATATTGTATTTTAAAATATTAAATAAAAAGAAAGGAAAAACAAAAACAAACATGGACACAGGATATAGCAAAAAGGGGGAAGTATCCAAAGTTACAGTAAAAACCACAACGGGAACAAGATTATGCAGTTAAGTAAAATTATGAATTTGGTTAATTCCATATGGAGCCAACGTACCAAATCTTTTTATGAGTCTATTTTCCATGTGGACTCTATCATGGGTATTACTTGCATATAAAATACCAGTTACTGCAATATCTGATATGCCGTTATGGTCAACACTGTTAAAATGTTTAGAAACAGGACATTGAGCCTGTTTATTTATATTATACAGGTGCTCTCTAAACCGATCTCCAAGACGGCGACCAGTCTCACCCACGTAAATTTTATTACACCTCTTGCAAAGAATTGCATAAATCACGTTGCGACTTGTGCAAGTGAATCCATCTTTTATTAAGAATTTTTCAAGAGGGAAAGAAATGTTGTTAATTTCCATCACATATGGACAAGTATTGCAACGGTTACGGTTGCAACCTTTTGTTCCAATATGTGCTTTCATTGTGGGAAGGTGACTTCTTACAAGAATATCTCTGAGGCTTCTATCTCTCCGGAAAGCAAAAAGAGGAGGTTTTTTGAAGACCTGCTGAGTTAGAGGGTCAGCCATAAGGATTGGTCGGTTTTTGAGAATCACCTGGCGGGCTTTAAAATTATGAGGATGAAAAGTTAAAATAAATTTTGATCGATCACATTGATCAGAAACAGATGATTTAAATGTATCCTGTCTGGTCATGCCTTTAATTCGATTGACAGCGGATATTAAAACTGTTTCCGGGTATGACCTTCTTCGAAAAAAATCCAGCATTTCATTACTTTTCTCCAAAAAGTCTGCCTCATCACTGCAGAGTCTTTTAAGTCTCAATAGTTGCGAAAATGGGATAGAGCTCTTACAAGATTCATGATGGGACGATGAATACATAAGGAAACTATGGCTGTCAGTAGACTTGTAAAAAATTGATGTGGATATTTTATTTTCTTTCAATTTAATTTGTATATCCAAAAAATTAACAGCACTTCTATGGATTGTTGAAGTAAATTTGATCGAAGAATGGAAGTTACCGACGAAGTCAATAAAACTTTGCAATTGTTGCATGTTCATTTTTGTAATTCCAATGCAATCGTCAGTGTATCTCCTGTAGTACTCTGGAGAGATACCTTTGTAATTTTCACTCCATAGGTGTTCCAAATGGCCCATAAATATGCATGCATAACTTGGTCCCATTTTCGTTCCCATAGCAACTCCACGAATTTGATCAAAAAACTGTCCGTTGAACTCAAACGAGTTTTTTTGCTGGATTTTTTTCGAAGAAGGTCATACCCGGAAACAGTTTTAATATCCGCTGTCAATCGAATTAAAGGCATGACCAGACAGGATACATTTAAATCATCTGTTTCTGATCAATGTGATCGATCAAAATATATTTTAACTTTTCATCCTCATAATTTTAAAGCCCGCCAGGTGATTCTCAAAAACCGACCAATCCTTATGGCTGACCCTCTAACTCAGCAGGTCTTCAAAAAACCTCCTCTTTTTGCTTTCCGGAGAGATAGAAGCCTCAGAGATATTCTTGTAAGAAGTCACCTTCCCACAATGAAAGCACATATTGGAACAAAAGGTTGCAACCGTAACCGTTGCAATACTTGTCCATATGTGATGGAAATTAACAACATTTCTTTCCCTCTTGAAAAAATTCTTAATAAAAGATGGATTCACTTGCACAAGTCGCAACGTGATTTATGCAATTCTTTGCAAGAGGTGTAATAAAATTTACGTGGGTGAGACTGGTCGCCGTCTTGGAGATCGGTTTAGAGAGCACCTGTATAATATAAATAAACAAGCTCAATGTCCTGTTTCTAAACATTTTAACAGTGTTGACCATAACGGCATATCAGATATTGCAGTAACTGGTATTTTATATGCAAGTAATACCCATGATAGAGTCCACATGGAAAATAGACTCATAAAAAGATTTGGTACGTTGGCTCCATATGGAATTAACCAAATTCATAATTTTACTTAACTGCATAATCTTGTTCCCGTTGTGGTTTTTACTGTAACTTTGGATACTTCCCCCTTTTTGCTATATCCTGTGTCCATGTTTGTTTTTGTTTTTCCTTTCTTTTTATTTAATATTTTAAAATACAATATGTTTTAAGAATATTATTATTACTTATGTAAGTATTGTAAGAATGTATTTTATGTTGTACTGATGAAGGCATTAGCCGAAACGTTTACTGTCGTATCAGTCTAAAAATAAAGCTCAAATTTATTGTTTTCATTGCACAATTTGTTTGTGTATTTTGTATTTTATTTAAAAGCTTTATTGCAGTCCCATTCTATAGGGTGGGGAAGGGTGATGGGCAGGGAGACAACGTTAGTGCGAATGTCTTCCCCCACCGACGTTCACTCGCGTTGTTTTGATTTCTTCGTGCTGTAGTTTGTGTCCGTTCTCCCCCCCCCCATTTTTTAAATTTGTACTATCCATGAGCAAGTCTGTAGCGTATGCTTCGCCGCGGGGCATATCTAACACAATTAAACATAACATATAACTTTTATATATTACCATATCTTGCTGTCAAATGACATTTGTTCAAAAGAAAGCACTCTCTCATTTAAAATCAAAGCACATGTCTTCAGAAGATTAATAATGTTTTCGTGGGGAAAATTTCCTACGATCATTCATCTTTTTGAAGATACACGGAATATTTTGATAAAAAATTATAAATGAGTATATCCGGTATGTTAAATAGACATAAGCTTTTTTTAGTTTTTAAAAAAGTGTCTGTTTACTGTTTACTAGAAACCTGTTATTTTCGATGACTTGTGTCAAATCATCGCCATCACCTGAGGTCGTTTTAAATGACATTAAACGAATTTTTACTAATCCTGACAACTGAAATGTGATACTCTATTAAGGTACAGTCACCCGAAGTTTAATAATGAAATGTACCTCGTTTATTCATCCACCCCTAAACCTGTGTAGCCTCGTTTAAACCAACAGTGTCTTCACTTAATTTTGACCCTCTTCACGTAATACGTTTTAAGACTAAACGGTTTTTTAACGATTCAATTTTAACTTATTTTTCAAACAAGCCCTATGTTAAAAATAATCCTTCACTTGTGTGTGGTTATAGAAATGCTTGAAAACGTCTCCTAAAATGTCTTTAGATAACGCAGCACTTTAACTGACAACGCCGACAGGTTTCAAAGCAAATGTCTTTTGCCATTGATCAGACCTTAATAAATCTGGCTCAATACAGATAAGAGTACGACACTTGTTCTGGCACTGACTACACCGACGTTGTGGATCGACGGACGATCGTTACGTCCCTGGTAGTTTACGACCCTGTTTTTCTAACTTATGCTTTCATTTCAAAGTTTTAAATATCGTCCATAGGTTATTTTAAGTGATAAGATTTTGAAAAAAAATCTTTACACTAACCACTGAGTATGTGTCCCAACATCATCTTCCACTACCCCAACTCCCCAAGTGTGCCAAACTTTTTTTGTCTGCTCCATATTATCAAAGAAACCTTCCAATCTATTATGAAAACTATGGTCGACACCTTTCCTTTCCTTTTAGCTACGCCACTGGATACATCAGGTAATTATAATATCAATATATATATATATATAATATATATATATATAAATATATATTTATATATATATATGTATATAAAATGAATAATAATTATTATAATGTTAAAAAATCCAAATAATCATTAAATATTTAGTATCATCTCATAAATCGTGGAGATATTGATTATATAACTTTAAGAACAAATTTAAACCACCTGAACGAGTGAGAAATATTTTTTTTAAAGTAGCGTAATCTTATTTTAAAAACTCTCTAAGCCAACAAAATTGATTCGTGGCATTCCTCTCTCGCAACATCCGGTTTAATTGAAAGACCCCGACTACATATAACCCCATACCCGAAAGAAATCTTTCAAACGTGACGATAATTGTTTGGAAAGACCCAAAAACCTTGTCTCTCCTTTGAACAGGTTGCGTCAGGCATAATTCCTGCCTTAAGGTCGTTGTTCCCAAACTGGGTGATTGTCCCGTGGGTTCCAAGGACAACTAGCTTGCATCACAGTGCCGTCGGTCCACCCACACGTTTCCATGCACGCTTCAGCGAGATTTTCCCTCCCAGCATGACCTTAATTTCAGGAGAGGGTCAAGCGACTTAAGGGTACCTTGAAGTGGGAGAAATAAATTCAAATTTCTGACGCTTCGGCGTCAGGTTTAGCGCGTGGTGCGCATTGAAAATTATACTACAGATTACGTCATTTTCAGATATCTAAAATAGTTTAAACTGTTAATTGCAAATTCTCGATTGTCCTCAACTTTACCAATTTATTAACATTGAATCAATCTCTTTTTTTAAACAAAATATTTTAAATTGTAATGTATTCAAATAATTGCATGTTAATTTATTTTAGTACATTTTAAATTTCAATTTAATAAATGAATGACTAGTTTCCACTTTTGCTTCTTAAATAGAAGAAGATCAAAGTTACAAAAGCCAATTCAAATTGATGACACGTCACAACCCAATTATTTGATTTCACTAGACGCTATGACGCTATGCATTCCTTCGTAACGGCCTGGTGGCAAGTCCTTAGGGGTATTACAAACCGAAAAAAAAATGGTGATTGAAAAAAAAATGCCAGAAGGATTCAATTTCCGAAAATCGCCAAAACCAATGCAAACTGAAAATCTTTTGGAGCAGTCTTTTGGCAGAATAGTTGTTAAAAATTAGATGTCGATTGAAAATAAATGAAAATAAATGGGAGAGAGAGAGATGGGAATTTACTAAATTCAATTTGAAGTATCAAGAAATTCACATGTATAATTAATTAAGTTTAAATGTTTGAAAAAGATAAATATTTGAATTTAAGGTTGTTAGATATTACGACGATTTATTCTTATTTTTTAATATTCATTTTTTTAAAAAAGTTGTAAAGGTAATGTAAGTTAATGTATGTTAATGTAAGTTAATGTATGTTAATGTATGTTAATGTATGTTAATGTATGTTAATGTATGTTAATGTATGTTAATGTATGTTAATGTATGTTAATGTATGTTAATGTATGTTAATGTATGTTAATGTATGTTAATGTATGTTAATGTATGTTTTCTTGGACTTTTAGCTGGGTTGTCGTATTTTTTTTAATGTAGTTTTAAAAATGAAAGGTACAAAAACCTGTGGAAGCTTTTCATGTCTTCTAAAAACTAGCGCGCCAGAAAGACATTACGGTGACCTCTATAGGCTACAGCAGGTGCAAGTGAACTTAAGTATGTAACATTTTCAATAAATACAGATAAATTAAAGTTCGAGTCGATAAACTCATGTATTTTTACTTTGAATTAAAGTTAAAAACCTTAAGTTGAAAAGTGCAATTCGTGTGATTTAATCTTAAATTATTATTTTAACATATTTTATTTGATAGACCTATCTTGATCTAATCTAAAATTTTAGACTGAATCAATAAAAACTTAAAAGATCAGACTAGCTAGACTTTAAAAAAAATCTAAATCTTTAGACTGAACATTTTAGACATTTAAAAGATCATATTTGATTGACCTTTCTTAATCTTAATTTTAGACAGAATCGATAGCCACTTACAAGTTTTGGATAAGAATATGTTAACAACGGTAGATATATACTATATAGAATTTTTAGTGTTTAAATATTCGATTTCTGTAAAAAATAAAAAAATAATAAAAAATTAACATCAATGCTTTATTTTATTGTAGCTAATACCAAAAGAAATCTCAGTATAAAATATGTTGTTGTTTTTTTTAATTTTTCAAAATGCTTTGGTCACAATTAAGTTCGTCTAGGCTGGTCTATGATTTAGTTGCGACTCTTTTAAACATACTTTAAATAATGACTAATAGAGGAATCTTGTATACAACTGATTATGATTTGACTGGTGTTTGATGGAAAGGGTTTGGGTGGGGGGGGGGCTTAGTAAAATTTGTGTCAATCTAGCACACAACAAAATCTAAAAGGAGAAAAGGTTTTCACTGTGCTAGAGGTTTTTAATTCATTGGCCATATTGGCAGCTCTTACATACGATCCTAAAAGAGGTAAATTTTGGCCAATAACTAAATTGAATGATAGCGACATAAATAGATTGGCCAAGATCTAAATTGAGTGATCACCGCCTAAATAAACTGGCCTATACCTGAATAGAATAAACGTCACTTAAATAGAATGGCTACACTCTACATAGATTTAATTTGTGTGAATTGGTATAGATTGTTCAAAAAAAATTTATTGAACCTGAGACAAAATAGACAAGCCGCAAACGAAACAGTTTTGCCAAAAACACACGCTGTACTATATCATCAGAAATGGACAAACATATCTTACACAGATCTCATACATATCTTACACAGATCTCATACATATCTTACACAGATCTCATACATATCTTACACAGATCTCATACAGATCTCATACATATCTTACACAGATCTTACACAGATCTCATACAGATCTTACGATGATATGATACATATCTTATACAATACAAAGATTGAAATGTGTGGATAATTTTATGTCAAACTTTACACAGATCTCATACACATCTTATATAACACAAAAATTGAACTGTCTGGAAATTTTCATGGCAAACAATACAATTATTTTCTTACTCCAAAGATCTGAATTATATTTTGTTTTCTAAAAACCATGAATGAATTTTGTTTCTTCAAAATACATTTAGGTATTTCTAGTGTTTAGTTTAAGTTATTATAATATGAATTTTACAGACTTGCAAGTTAATTTAAAATCTCCTGAAGGTTCAAATAATCTGACAGTTTTAAATGGGGCAGTAAATTTGTTTTGCCCCGCATTTCAAAACAGAAAATTAAACTCAAATTTGTTCATTCGTCGGAAGTTTTTAAACACTAAAATTTTCCACTGTGCCTCAAAGCCAGACAAACAAACAAAAAAAATCTGAAAAATAAAGCAGGGCGTACGGTATGTAGGAAATTCCCCACGTCTGCTTCTGAGCGTGAGAATAGACTGCAAAATAAAGGGGTTGCCACTCTAAGTAGTTTAAATGTGTCGGGGGCCATAAAGAACGGGAAATGACGTCATCCAGGTTTTTTTTTAAATGGGCCCAATGAATAAGTAAATAAAGTTAGCACTTGAAGAGGGATTTACATATGACTGCGCTACGATTGGATGAATTTTATAACTGTCTGAGATTTTAGTATGGTAACAATAGTTGGTCAAGTTGGTAGCGGTCATATAAACATAAAATTAGGCATTCTGCATGAGCGTTACATATGTGATAGTGCGTCTGCAATATTCAAAATGTCGTTGGTCACGTGCACAGTTAACTTCTTAAGCTTAAATTTTAAGGCGTGTCTGAGGCGAGAGCTGATCTTCCAGATGACAATGAAGAGAAATTTAACTAACTGTGTTTGAGGTGGTGGATATTTATCCTATAGCTGTGATCCCAACTCATAAAACACGTCGCGTCGGGTCTCAGTGGTGTACCGCCTGAGAAAGAACGGTTTTAAAAATACATGTATATTGGGCGTATATTGTGTGTATATTGCGCGTATATTGTGTGTATATTGTGCGTATATTGTGGGTATAATTTCTGTTTTCACAACAGCGGGCAGTCACATTGATATTTGATGTGTACAAATTAAATCTCAACTCTACTATTTCGTTTCTTAAATCTATTTGCATTTTGTCTGGAAAAAATATTCACCCATAAAAAATAGTTAGGATTTATTACATTGCTTCAAATAAGTAATTCATTCTATAACTAAGAAAAAATATATTAAAAAGTTAACAATTAAAATTTTTATCATTTTGTAAAAAAAGTTGTTTGTTTTACGTTTAAAATGATTTGTTTGAACATCCAAATTCATCTGTAATAATGATGTAATTCTTAAATGCCATCAAGTCCGTCCATCGTTTCAACAGATCATTTTACTCTTGTGAGAACTGTTTCATAACACAATCTTATTACAACAACACAATGTATGCACCTGGTACCACCTCATTAAAACCACACCTTGTGTACTATCTGGCATAGCTCAATCCCTAGACAAAATTGACCAGTTCATTAATTTAACACCCACATTACAAGTCATCCAGTCATTTCATAATCCTTGACTTATTACAAAAGTTACATAATGATGCTGTGCTGTTTTGGAAAAAAAATTTTTCGGACGTCTTGTGAAAATTCTAAAGTGGGTTTGTTAAGTGTAGCTCAGGGGTTTCCAAAGTCCGGCCTGCGTTCCAAATACGGCTTAAATTTTAACTATTGCCTCATCTCGGCAATCATCACATCTGTATGTTTTCTGTATCGACGAAATTATATTTATCAGGAAAGCAGAAATATTGGCATGTTTTGAGTACCAAAAACGATGAGGTCAAATTAAATAAGAAATTGGTGATGTTTTATTGTTTACCAACGTGAGTTTTCATTACAAGAAGCAAATGCAGCTATGTGCTGTTAGGTGTACGAAACTCGATGACATTTGATGAAAAAAAAATGAATATCATAAGATTATTTATTTTTGTTAACTCTAAAAGGGAATAAATGTGACGCAGTATGCTTAAAATGTTAAAACATTTTTTCTCTACACAATTTTGATTCAACATTTTCAGCGCTCGTAATATTTCAACACATTTGATTTATTTAAGGTACACATTTTAAATTAAAATCTTTATTTCAAAATTTGTCCATTATTTATTAAATTTTTATAATTTCAAATGATGAAATTGGACATTTATAAAGTCTTGAACATCGAGGTCGTGTTGTCCACTTTTCCTCTCCAAAAATATGTCTTAAAAAATGAAATTTAAAAAAAGAAAATTAAAAAAATTAAATAAAAAATTAAATGACTTAAAACCTGAACTCAGTCTAAATCTTTGACATTTAAAAAAAATTCTCTTATTCTGGCCAGCGCATATATTTACTTCATTGAATATGGTCGCTTTGCAAAATGTTTGGACGCCCCTGTTGTAGCTCTATTTTTTTTCCTCTCTTTGATATACACTCAATGAAAACCCCCATGGGGCAGAGGGAGAAGTTCTTCTAAGCATTCTTTGATCTGCTTGGACTCCATTCAGCATTAGTTTTCACGAAGCGATTTTTAGTTTCATAAAAGACAATGCCAACTGATTTCAAAACCGATAACAGTTTGATTCATTAAAATAACTGCGTTTATTTTTTTTATTTTTCTCTACTTTAGCCACTTTTTCGTTTGTTTTCAATTGTTCTGTACGGCCAGCTTAGTGTTCTTTGTTATGTAGTTGCACCTTAGGACACCAATCATACCTCAGTGGACAAGACAGTTTTTATGAGCATGTTTATGAAATGTTAAACTGTCAACACACTAGAAAATGGGAATCGAATACATTGATAGAAAAAAAGAAGAGGAAGGAAAAAAAAAGTCGCACATAAATTATTTTAATAGTCCACTTCAACGATCTTGTTTTTGAAAGAACTTTTCTGGAAATTTCCCACTATTTTCTTAAAGTCTTTCTTTTTTGTGTGATTAAGTTTTGATGCAGTAATCTGCGGGGGACCTGTTTCTTCTGACTTGGTTGTAGTAAACAGGGGGTTGGCGGTCAAGGACGGCCCGAATGTAGTAGCCTATTTGTAGAAGAGGACATCACGTGATCAATAAAGATTTTCGCGTACAACCGGTAGAAGAGTGAACGTTATGATAAATTTAGAACCGTAATAATGCAATAAGCTACTTGAATTCTTATTTGACGGGTGATCTATAAAATTAACATGCTATATAGGTTAAACAGTAATTGTTAAGTCGCTTAAAGACCTTGCCCAAATATTCCCCCAGATCTGAGGTCTTGTAATTTTTGCATTGGCCGTGCCCACTGTCCACCGCGATGTTTGATTTCTGACACGTTTCCATAAGAGTTGTTACCTATGGTTGATCAAGATGTATTTGACTTTGACCAAGAGTTACCTCCAGTTGACGTGAGTTACCTTACGTTAACAAGGCGTTAACTAAAGTTGACCAAGAGTTTGTTTAGCAGGATTCTTCTTTTCTTCGCTTTACACTGTTGTAATTCAGAGTATAATCTCAAACTAGAGATTGGAGTTAGTTCAAAACTCACTCGTAAAAACTGTTGGATCTTAAACAGAAATGTCTGCTATGTTCTCACAAAGTTTGTTTGCTTTTTCTTAATTTACTAAAAAATTAGGACGTTGGTCCTTTAAAAAAATGAAGATTGCCTCAGCATCGAAAGACAAACAATTTACAGCACCAATTTTAATATAGTCACTAAATTAACAAAATGTTTCTATTTCACTCGTGCTAATTTGGGTTCTTTAAATATCTTAACAGTAGTGAATCACATATTGTGCTGAATAGTAAACATTTGAGCATTAGTGAATCACTAAGACTTGTTTCTACTAGTTGTACTAGTATAACTTTATAGGTCGACATGTTTACCTAAATTTCAAGGGGAATTGAACTAATGTTTTAAACTTGTTGAAACTAGCGGTACTTTACGGAATGATTCATGGCAGCTGATTGAACTCGTTAACCTTTTAATAAAGTCTGGCAGTCACAAACAATAACATGTTGATCTGCGTCCCAGACCATGTTTCAGAAATAGAGTTCATTGCGTCTCTAATTGTAACCTTAGAAATGTCATGTGTTAGGCAGGTAGTTTACTTCTTCTCTTAGTTTTGAGATTAGCATCTTAAAGTCCACTAGTGCCTTGGAAAGCTGCTGTGTTCTACACCATTGCCTCAGAGTAGAACTCACCTTTTGGTCAGTGTCATACAACATTGTCCCAGAGTAGGGCTCTCCTATTGGTCAGTGTCATACTACATTGTCTCAGAGTAGGACTCTCCTATTGGTTAGTCCCATACAATATTGTCCCAGAGTATGACTCGCCTATTGGTCAGTGTCATACAACATTGTCCCAGAGTAGGACTCACCTTTTGGTCAGTGTCATACAACATTGTCTCAGAGTAGGTTTCTCCTATTGGTCAGTGTCATACAACATTGACTCAGAGTAGGACTCTCCTATTGGTTAGTGCCATTCAATATTGTCCCAGAGTAAGACTCGCCTATTGGTCAGTGTCATACAACATTGTCCCAGAGTAGGAATCACCTTTTGGTCAGTGCCATACAACATTGTCACAGAGTAGGACTCTCTTTTTTGTCAGTTTCATACAACAATTTCCCAGAGTAGGACTCTCCTTTTGGTCAGCGCCATACAACATACAACATTGTCTTATAATAGGATTCTCCTTTTGGTAAGTGCTACTCAATATTGTCTCGGAGTAAGACTTTCCCGCATCCCCAGCCTTCCTAGCAATCTCCAGCCAAGGGCAAACAGCCAGAGGCTAGTCTGCAATGCCGTCAGTTGGAGTCTATTTTGTGGCTTAGACTCTTATAATAAGAATTTTTTTGTCAATTTTCTGTTTTTACGTGCGTCCCAAAAAACAGACAAAACGTATGTTTCTTCTACATCTACAATGTCAACAAAGTTCAAGTGTTTAAAAAAATATTTATTAATGCAATTTATTTTTGAAATAGTATTTATTTACTTATTTCATCAAAATTTCATTGAATTTGTTGCGCTAACTAAAAATGTCTTGCGCCCAACTTTAAACGTATGCGACAACACCAAGGCCTGATAATAACTTGTGATAAATCACTGACAAAACGATTGACTCTGAAATTGACCTACATTATGAATGCAGTCGCTTTGGATCGGAATCAGCCATGCGTGGAGATCGATCATTTGAGATTGGTTTACTGCGATTCATGCCAGGCCCAAGTGTCACACCACGTGACATGATTCATGTGAAACACGTGCCACTGTTTATATTGTTGTATGTATTTCGTCTTACAACTGGCGAAAGAAAGGTGGGAAGAAATCTAGCGGCAATTTTATTTTTTATATGAAATTTGCAATCGAGATTTCTTCGGTTTGGATTAACTGGTAGATATATGAAAATACATTTATATTTACAAGATATGTGTAGTAAAAAGAACACATGATTTGTTCGCACCATGCTAGTGACGTCACTAATAGTGCAGATGTGTTCCGTCATTTGAACCATCGGAGTACATTAACGAAAAGGGTCTTAAATTTCAAAGGTCTTATTAAAGAAAAAAAAAGAAAAAAAAGGAAAAAAAATCAGCTATTTTATTTCTGCTCAAATTAACTCTTCATAGAAATAAATTTTTAAAAACCCGTAAAAAACAATGTTTTTTTACTATAAATCCTTTATATACGAGATATAACTAAAAGAATGTTAATATGCATCGCAGGACAATCCAACAATCCAAAATTTTAATTATTTCACAAATATATAAAGGATTATTTTTTTTTAAAATACAATCTGCCTGCTACATTTCAGCTCAATTTGATCACGGGAAAGGGTTATAAAAACATGTTTAATATAGTGCGCACAAGACACGCAGACTAGCAATTACTAGCATTTACATTTACAGATCGGGAATATATTTATTAAAAGTATCTAATACATAATCGCCCTAAGTATACGTGTGTCTCCCCGTCGAAAGGCGCGCAAAAAGGTGCTTGAAAGGCGCGCAAAAAAGGCGCGCAAAATTATTATAAATAAATTAAAGATTTACGCCTTAAAAATATCATATGACGTCATTGTTTTAGCACAGAACGTCAATTACCGAAACAACGCACGAACTATGCGTGTGTGTGAGCATTAGCAGGCTTTTCCACTAGTAGTCAATATAATACGCACAGCACCGTGCAACTGGAAAGTATTAAAAATGTTGTTCAATATAATACGCACCGTGACACTCTAGCACAAAAATTAACATGCTACATAGAGATACATAGAGATAAACTACAAATTAACTAATTTAACTACAGTACATTCGATCGATCTGACATTTTTATAGATCATTTTTATCTTTGGCACGAGTCTGCCTGCAAAATTTCAGCTCGCTAGCATACGAGGAAGTGGGTTAAAAATCGAAACAAAGTTTTTTCGCAAAATATCAAGCAAACAATCTAGCAGACGCCACGAGTTAATATAAAGGATTTTTTTTAAAAAGAAAAGAAAAAGTTGACTATTTTATTTTCCTTGCTAGCAATTGCAAATGCATTTTGACTGAAATGGGCTCGGCTGGTGTACCGATGGTCGCGGGTTCAAATCCCTGTAAAGGGATTAATTCTCAGGGCTAATGGTGTCCTTGGGTCCAATCACCCTCGATTGGGTCCCTGACACTAAATAGGAATAGAAAGGCGGCTGGATAATGCGTGGAATCCTCATAGCTGTGGCCTGTGAACGCTGCGGCACTTGCCAACAGACTGGCATGGTCTGTCGACACAATAATCTTTTTAAGAAGAAGCGAATGTATCGATAAGATGTATTGATCTATAATCATGATATAGTTTTCTTGTGTTATCTTTCTATTGTTTTTTTTAAATCTTTGTTTATTCGTTTCAAACACCGATACCAAATGTTGACAAGTATCTAGATTGTTGTGTTTCATTACTTTAAAGACATTCTGATCCCATGGTATGGGATGTGTGTCATGTAACCGTTAAAATAAATTGTCTCTATTAGTCTATTCATTTGTTTAAAGACATTCTGATCCCATAGTATGGGATGTGTGTCATGTAACCTTTAAACTAAATTGTCTCTATTGTTCTATTCCATGTTTAAAGACATGCTGGTCCCATAGTATGGTATGTGTGTCATGTAACCGTTAAATTATATTGTCTCTATTGTTCTATTCACTAGTTTAAAGACATTCCGATCCCATAGCATGGGATGTGTGTCATGTAACCGTTAAAATAAATCGTCCGTTTTGTTCTATTCACTAGTTTAAAAAAATTCTGATCCCATAGAATGGGATGTGTGTTATGTAACCGTTAAACTAAATTTTCTCTATTGTTCTATTCATTTGTTTAAAGACATGCTGATTCCATACGTATGGAATTTTGTTTTATGTAACGGTTAAAATAAAATGAGGTAAAGATGTCTTAATTTAGAACACAGTTTTCCACGGTTCAACGTGTTCAGTACAGATGTGTGTCACTGTGACGGAAGTACGCCCTGGATTGGCGGCAGGCCCGAACTTCCTCCCCATGACTCTGCAACGTGACCTTATTAAAGTTTTCAAGTGTTGGAAATGCACGTCACGGACCAGTGAGTTCAAGCTATTTCTCCTTTAAAATTGGAAGGGATTACCTGCATGCGTGTATTTGACGGCCTGGCGTGTAGTCTAGTCATTGAAGCAACCCTTAGCCAAGTGTAACCGGCGGTAACCAGACAAGAGTACATACAAGGCACTAACTGGACAAGAGGGGACATGGCCGGCAGTAACTGGACAAGAGAGGACATAGCTGGCAGTAACTGGTCAAGAGATGACATAGCCGGCAGTAACTAGACAAGAGAGGACATAGCCGGCAGTAACTGGACAAGAGAGGACATAGCCTAAATGGACAAGAGAGTACATAGCCGTTAGTAAATGGACAAGAGAGGACATAGCCGACAGTAACTGAACAAGAGAGGGCATAGCCGGCAGTAAATGGACAAGAGAGGACATAGCCTAAATGGACAAGAGAGGAAATAGCCGGAAGTAACTGGACAAGAGAGGACATAGCCTAAATGGACAAGAGAGGACATAGCCGGAAGTAAATGGACAAGAGAGGACATAGCCGGCAGTAACTGCACAAGAGAGGACATAGCCGGCAGTAAATGGACAAGATTGGACACAGCCGGCAGTAACTAAACAAGAGAGGACACAGCCGGAAGGAAATGGGCAAGAGAGAACATAGCCTAAATGGACAAGAGAGAACATAGCCTAAATGGACAAGAGAGAACATAGCCTAAATGGACAAGAGAGAACATAGCCTAAATGGACAAGAGAGAACATAGCCTAAATGGACAAGAGAGTACATAGCCGGCAGTAAATGGACAAGCGAGTAGCCACAATAGTAAATGGATACAATAGTAAACGGTGAAAGTTAAAAGTATATTTTTTTCTTCATTTTACCACAAATTGGACTTCAGTTAAGCTATTTGTTGTAGTCGAGATTTCGGGTTCAGTCGAAACAATAACATCTGGGACTCAGTTCAACATGTTGATAGATTTAATGGATCTGTTTACTTCTAGACTTTCGTTGAGACTCCCGCCACCTGCTAGACAGGTTGATCAAGAATCTATTTCAGGCAATTACTTTTATGTAAGTTTACTTCATTGCGCACCATGAGGCGAATAGTCTTCATCCCGTCAGACCTTACACAGCAGACGGTCTACTCCCACACACAATGTGCACTGCATAAATCACACACATCTATTATCTATTATATAAACACCCTCAGATTGGTTTTCTTTGTTGATGTTTTTCTTGAGGAAAATTATGATTTAAATGTCTTGGAGTTAATATTTTATATATATATATTTATTAAAGGCGTGAAAGCATAGATATGCATGTTTATATACAGTTAGTCCTACGGTTACGACGGTCCCATCCCGACTTACGCTGTTTAGTGCTTACGAACGCGACCCCGTAAAGAATAGTATTACGCGTTATTCCGTATTTAAAAAAAAATTTCATGAGGTAACGATTAGTAACGAATTCTTTTCTCTATTTGAAATTTTAAAAAATATTGAAAAATATGTATGATTATTATTTCAACCTACAACTTTCGTTTGCGAATTTTTCAAATGGCGAAGTTTTCAATCAAGTCAATAAAGCTGAGTAAGCTTACAAGTTCCTTTTCAATGCTCATTAGAGAGAGCATATTCAGCCTTTTTCGTCCCATGCAAATTCTAACTCATTATATATTCTTTTCAACTTTGAAAAGGATCGCTCTCAGCTGCAGTTTGATGTCATCATTGAAAGATAGATGCGAAGTGCGATGTGTACATTTGTAAAGGACTGTGTGAAATATAGCTCATTCAAAAGCAGCAAACTTTTTAGCTCTGTGCAAGTTTTTTGAGTTTCGCTTTGTGCTAATTCCTTTTCCTTACCCTGAGCCTTGGGCTGGACAATAACTTTTTTAAGAGTTCTGAAAATCGGACTAATTCTGAAGGTAAGCAGTCTTCGAAATCACTCATGAACCTACATGTGGAAGAAAATCAGAAGCCCCGAGCCTAGTGCTCTTTATGGGTCTTCCCGGAAGAACCCCCTTAGCCATCTGGCCACCAAAGGGACGTAACAGCTGAGGAACAAAGCGGTCGCTTCTGAAGCGGCCACCTGGGCATCCACGACATACAGTCGAAGATGCCTCCCACTAAGTTTCCCTCACAAGGAGGTGGTGGAATTTCCTACTACGACCCGCTACCACTTTGGCGCCATCCCGGCAAAGCACACGGGTCTCCATGGTTAGGACCGCCGCAGACCGGGGGATCATCAAAGACTTACCTAGGGTGCAACCCCCACTGGAAGGTTTTCCACAGAGCTGGCGTCCAATGCGTTCTTCGCGGCACTTTTTGCTAATCCGTACTGGCGCTCCTGGCCCTAAACCGGCACCGCTCGATGTCGTTGCTAGTAAATTGAGGGGGACGAAACGGTTGCTTCGGATTTACCCGACCCCTTCTTGGAAATCACTTGAATGTTCTTCCATTAACTTGGCTGCTGCCCATCGGGTGGCGAAAGTGCTGAGCTCAGTTAGGTTTGTAAGAAAGCCAAATTTCTCATGGATGTATTTATATGCACCTAACCAATGTTGTAGGGCTTAAGAAAGTTTGTCAATGATTACCAGAAATACCTCAATCTTGAATTTTTTTCTCCAGGAGAATACTGTTTTGTTGATGTCCCTTTATCAAACTGACGCTTTATTTTTTGTTTGATAGTATTGAAGATTGTTTACACTGTTTTTACCACGGACTTTTCCTTTCCTTTGTCTTCATAGGAATACAATTAAGAATGCTATTTTTAACAAACTCAATGAGAGACTTCCTTTCTAAAATTGTTTCCCAAATTTCAAGTAAAATAGCGACTTCCAGTTGTTCAATTTCCTTTAGAAATCCTTCTTCTTCAAGTCGGCAGTCACGTGGCTGAGTTTTCATTCGTTGCTAATTCTTCTAGTGCTGCGATATTCTCATGGTATGAGCTATTAACAGACCTTACAGCATAATGTCAGGCTGACGATCTTGTGTCAGACAAGGCTTTGTTAGCATGTATCAATTTCATATGTTTTTGAAGTACCCATCAACGATGAGCAGATGCAACAAGTCGGGTATAAAGATTTTGCAGAAGACAAAAAAATCTGACCGCAGTAGGACAACCTGCTGATCTTTTCCCAACCAAATTAAAGGAATGAGCTGTACACGTCACATAATGAGCTACAATGCGCTTCGCACGAAGAATAGCCTGGTTTCCGTTATACTTCCTACTCATTTGCAGCATTGCCGTATGACTGTCCAAGGCATTTTCAGGGATTCATACAAACATAATGGCCTGCATCTTTATTATACACTATAATTCATAAAAAGTTTGGGGGCCCTTAAATTATTGGGGGCTTTAGCCCATTCATCACCCCCCCCCTTTTTTTAATCCACCATAGGGAGATGGGGTCACGCATCTGTTACGATGTGTGACGAGGGGGAGGGTGTGTTTTAAAAATGTGACGTCACATCAAAAACGCGAAACTTTAAATAAAAGTTCCACTTAAATATTTGATTGTTTACCATTTATTTAATTACGTTTTCAATTACTTCATGCGTGTTACGAAATTACAGTGCAGACTTACCCTTTTAAATACATATTTAAATGACAAAAAATAATTTGCAACATGCTCATTTTTATTGAGAAAATACGGCTTGGGGGAGGGGTGTCAAAGCTTTGTGACGTCATATCGTAAAAAAGGGGTGGGGGTCTAAGTTTTTGTGACAAAGTATGACGCTGGGGGAGGGTGGGGTAAAAATCGGCAACCTCGCGTGACGTCATTTATGGACGGCCCCTTCAGTCGTGAAGGGGTGACACCATGAGCTACCGCCCCGGGTGACACCAACCCTAGTGACGCCTCTGATTATGACTCACTGTTGCCTAACGCTAAGGAACTTCACTCTGCTTTTTTTTAAATTGAAAATATAGACTTAAAAATCATAATCATTTTGGTTTCCAGATTCACATTAGCAATGTAAAAAAAAATAATTATATAACGTCATTGTTTGAGCTTATATTTTAAAATATAAGGTGTGCATCGAGAGCTGTGTAAAAGGGAACGATATAAAAAGAGGATTTGGGGATTGTCTATATATATAAAAATCAAAGTATGTCTGTGTGTGTGTGTGCATGTCCTTTATAGCTGACTAAACCATTCACCCGATCGTCATGAAAATTTTCGAGACTATTGAGTATGCTCCCGGGATGGTAACTGGCTACTTTTTTTCAAAATTTAACACTCATGGGGCGCCGGGGGCCCATAATGTCATATTTTGCTAATACGAGCTATATAAAAATTAGTTTAAGCGTTATCTACTGAGTAAATGAATAGATCTTAACAAAACTTTGTATACAAAAACTTGTTAGCCCATATTATAATACCATAGGGCAATTGATTCCTAATGGCCACTCCTTCGGGGCTGGGGGCCCAAAATACCTTTTTACTTAAACTTTTAAGATTATATTCCTCAATTCAATTATTAAAAATCTTGACAATTAATGGTAAATGTATCCACTATCATCCATATTGAAATGAACAGGTTTCTGAACTTCATATCTTGCCCTGAATGGGCCCCGGGGCCCTTAATTTCGTTTTTTGCTTATTTGAGCTATATAAATATTAGTTTATTCGTTAGCTACTTAGTAAATGAATAGATATTCATCAAACTTTGTATACAAAAACTTGGTAGCCCAAATTAAAATACTATAGGGCACTGAAATTCTAATGTCAATATCTTCGGGGCCAGGGGCCCCAAATGTCTTTTTTTCGTATATGTTTAAGATATTTTTCCTATTCAATTTTTAAAGATCTTGAGAAATATATCCACAATACAACTGAATTAAAATGAACAGGATTTTGAAGTTGACCTCTTGCACCGAATGGGCCGGGGGCCCCTTAATGTCATTTCCCCCTATATTAGCTATATAAAAAGTAGTTTAAGCGTTAGATAATAAGAAAATAACTGGATTTTGACCAAACTTAGTATATAAAAACTTAAGAGCCTATATTACTATAGTGCACTGAACTCCTAATGTCCATTCCCTCAGAGCTGGGGGCCCCAAATGTCTTTTTACTGAACTTTATAATTGTATTCCCTATTCAATTTTACACGATATTGAGGAATATAGCTTGAGTACAATGGCAATAAAAAAAACTATATTATCACTCATTTTGGATCCGGGGCCCTTAATATCGTTCCTTCTTTTGTACGCTATTTAATTATTAATTTATTTATCAGTTTTTGCTATGAAACTTGGAATTTTTTCCACTCTTCCGCGAAGGTTTCTGCATAATTGTTTTTAAATATAACACTCATTGGTTTCTTTAAATTTATTCATTTGTACTGACATCGTTGCAACGCACGACGGGTTTGCTAGTTAATTATAAAATACTTTGTGTACATTTCAGGAATATTTCGTATTTATCATACAAGGATAAGTTACTTGGGTTTTTGACAAAAAGAAAAGTTGACGCCGTAGGCGCCCTACAACCCCTATTATAAAATACTTTGTGTACATTTCAGAACGTTTTACATTTCAGAACGGCGCCCCAGAACAACCTAGTATTATTTATATTTGGGAATCCTGACATTCTTGAGTGACTCCGCGAGTTGAATGAGTGTGAATGGGCGCCAGTGGATGGTGACTTTGCTGGAAACTAAACAATGGAACATGGTCTAAGTATTTCTTTAGACCAGTTTAGAGGCTGATATAGTGCGGCCCTAATGGAAAGGGGATAGTTGATAGTTGAAGTAAAGATTTTTTTTAACGTCATGAGTTGAAGACATCGCCAACCTGAGTGTGTCACTTAAGGTTATAATTTGTTTTTAGCATCGTGATGTACAAAGGACTCAGATAGCTAGAAAAAAAGCGCCGTGGGCGGAAAGTCTGTTTCATGTCCATCTTTTAGCAGGCGCCCTGGTCCAACTACTTCCCGCCCTTCATCAGCGATGTATAAAACTCTATCTAACTGCATGCGTGTGGGATGGGGGGAGAGAGAGAGAGGGGGGGGGTCGTTCACCCTGGATTGAAAGACGACAGTTTCATGTTGCCTTTGTTACAGCAGAGAGGATCGTATCACATAGCTCTATTCTGAGACATTTTTTAACATTACAGTGTGGGAAATTTAGCTTGTTGGTGAAAATTACCAGACACAAGAGTATCAAATGTTATAATTTGACCTCTTTGTTGCTATTACTATGAAATAAAATTTCTGACGCAGTAAGGATTTGGGGGAGGGGGGGGAGTGGATAAAGCTGTGAAGGAAAAGAAAGGAAAGAAGATATAGTTACACATAGTTATTTAAACAATAAGTCTGGTGCAAAAATATTGGACAAAATATGAGTGAGACTCCAATAAGGCATAGAGAGAATATAACATGTTACTCAAACAAGGCATCTTTATGCCTGACTGGACGTCACAAAACAACGAACTTTTCGTCAAAAGCCTTCCTCAACGAAATATTAGACAAAGACAAATAAAATAAAATAAAATTATTAAATAAAATAAAATAAAAACTTAGCAGCTGTTCATCCAAATCCAGAAAGATATTGGAGTGGTTGCTAAACAGTGTCATAGCATGGAAGAGGCTGGGGGCGTTAGCCAAGGGGCGATAAAATTGTTGATGGTTCAAAAACTTCGACTTATCATTTTGAGCTGGATGAAGGGATTGCGATCTATCCACAAGCCACAAGATAAGGGAGGGGGAGGGGAGGGGGACTGCTCACCTAGATCCCTGGCCACTATAAACCCACGTATTGCCTCTGTTATGTCAGTCTGCGTGCTTGACCAGTGTTACAACAGTTGATCTATGACATGAAATTATACAGCGCTGGATGCACATCACTGGTCAACTTCATTAGGGCTCTTCAAGATGTTTAATTTTTTTTTATGGGCTCTCCCACGTTTTAATTATCTACAGAAACACCCCTTCACCCCCTCATTTTAAGACATAGACGAGGCCATGACTTTACAATTACAATACGTCACAAAAAGAGCACTGCTTATTCCTACCAAAGACAACTACGGACTGAGATGACAACGCTTGAAACATGTGTGTCTTCTGCCTTCCGGCCTCCAGTTCTTGACAGCCTAGTTGTGTAACCTTGCAACCAGTGAAGTATCCCCTTCAATACAACAGAAACATCTTGGTAGGATTCGATAAAATTGATAGGAGACGGGTTGACAAAGAAGTTGATGGTGGTCACTCAAGTAATTTTCCCTCTATGGTTCGTTGGTACGTGTGCAAAATGAAAATAAAAAGCCTCTGTGCAAATTGTACACCATCCAAACACAGATATTCTTTTATCCTTACCAATATTTTCTGCGCGGTAGTTCTAGACTGCTGCGCGGCGCCAGTCAGATATATGTTCGGCCGTGCAGTTTTAAAGAGAAAATTGCACTCTAGATAATGAAAACGAATACAAATGAATACGTATGTTCTTTATGAAGAAATTTTCGCATATTCGTAAAGGGCGATCTTGGGTCTTAAGAGATGAAATTATCTGACAACCTAGAATATTTAATGTCAAATCTTTCCCACGTTAGCCTCGCCCTGGCCTCACTTTTTGTCGTTTAAACTAGGATGCGTATTACACAACTGGTTGAAGCTGGATACGTCCTCATGTTAGTGTCAACTTCCTCGTTGCGTCTTTGCCTAAACCCCGAACAGGACCGAACATGCCGGAAACAACGGCAGACGTCGCAAATGATCAACCCCCCAAAAATACAATTTGCTTGTGTAGTACGTCAAAGGCGGATTTGATGACGTACGATGAGTTCTTCTGCGTCAGAAGATAACTTCCCTGCTTTCCTCCCCGATGACAACTTGACATTTGACTTACGACCGCTGTTTTTTTTTCTTTTTTTTTCTTTTCTGTTAAGGAAAGTTATCTTTTCATTTATATCGTTTGACGCTACCATGAATGCAAACATGACATTTTGGGTTTAATTATTTTTTTAATTATTTTTTTATATAAAACCCGTTACGTTAGTGAAAATTGTGATATACCAACAAGAATGGGCGCTACAGAAGAAGAAAAGTATAATGTCACGTTTAAATTATGCGAAACAGATTCAGAGTAAAAATAAGTACTTTCATATTACTGTGTGTATGCTGTGGGAATTTGTGGCACATTAACTTATGAAAAAATTCGTTTTCTTTTAAATAACACTGATCTCGTACACCTGAGGAACTGTGACGTCAGTGGACCATTCGTCAAAGACACCTGTGTCGGTGTGTGTCTTTGTGAACGTGTGTGTGTGTCAGTGTGTGTGTTTGTTAATGTAGGATATTACTGAATCTCTTTGACAGGGTTGTTCAGCTGACAGGTTCGTGAGGTACATTCTAAGGTCCAGGACTGAGGCCGGTGTAAACCGGTTAAGAAAGACGTTCGGCTTAACAAACCATAAAATTGATTTTTGAACAATTCAACTTTTCTAGTCTACAAAACAGCTGCGTCATATTTGATTTTGCAAAAAATGTTAACAAACGCGTCTATTTAAAGATGACCTTTTCAGGTCTGTTAGAATTGCGAGTTGGGATTCCGAAAAATCAAACAGATCATTAGAGCAAAGCGGATTATTATTTTTTTAATTCGTGATTTGTTTAGAATTTAGACCAACGTCTTTTAAGTCCAAAGTTACACAAATCACAATAAATTAAAGTTTTATTAACAGACTAATACAAAAGTGCATGTAGACATTTCGGCTAATGCCTTCACCTGTATAATGAAATGAACACATGCACATTAAATTCACAACTTAAAGAAACTGTAGAATCTTTTTTTCAGCTATGGTTTTAACTGTAATATTTTATACTACCTTCATATCTTTACATATTGTATTAGTAATTGTGCCCATCTTTCTTCCTTTCAATTTAGTGAAGTTTTACTTGTTTACTTAATTATTATATTTACATGGTATACTATGCAATATATATATATATATATATATATATATATATATATATATATATATATATATATATATATATATATATATATATATATTATATATGTGTGTGTGTGTGTGTGTGTTGTGTTGTCCTTGATTCAGACACCATGGATCAATTGTGTAATCTCTGCTTTAACTCAACCATGAGCGATGCCCCCCCACCCCCCATTCAACCATCACCATCGGCGTTGTACTTCACTGTCTAAAACCGATGATGGAGGACCATTTACTTATAAAATCTGAAATCTGTCCGGACGTGGACATTTCATAACGACGTTGTATCCAAAAAAAAATTCAGCACAAATAAAATGATAAATTATTTTAACTTTTACTTGTTCCTCGGCGTGAAAGGTCAACAAATCATTATTTTTCAGATCAATCATGTTTAGGTTAGATTAAAAACTTCAGTTAAATGATACATGGGGTTCAATTAGAGTATCCTTTAAAAAAAAAGAAAGAAAAAAACTCCTTGCAGTTTTGTTCTAGATACATACTTGTAAGGATTTTGGTAATGGTAGGTGGGGTTCGATAAAAAAAAAGTGGGGGGGGGTGTCTTAAATATGATCAGGAAAAATGGTACTTTTAGTCAACCAATTTTGTGATCTCTTAAAAAGGCTAAGATTACTAAAATTATTGTCCACTTCCGTACTCTGGTGTGAGTGTGGGGGGGGGCGGGACTCAGCAGCTAAACTACTGGATGTACCACGCAGCCCTTTTGAAACTAACATTGACTTAACTTTTAGTTTCTTTATCCCAACTACGTCACACCCTCCTGGTAGATCCGCATAGTACCAAGGGTTGTCAGGTGTGAAAAGTCAGGAGCTATAATGGTTAATACGAGATGGGGGGAGGTTGTGGAATGACCGATAACGAGATCAGCCAAGCAGGACGGCGACGTAAGAGATATCTTCGAAATGACAAGGTAATTTAGATTGACGCATTCTCATTTCACTTCCTCTGTTGCCTTGTGGTGTTGTTTTTATAGGTTGAGCCAAGGAGCAGAGTTAAAAATACCAACTCTTTTGTTTCTTTATTTCAGCTTTGATGATGAGAATTTGTATACCATCGCGGTTAGCAGATTCTGTTGTTAGTTTTTCTTTCTTTCTTTGATGTTGTTTTTCTGATTCAAATAAACCAGACGACACAGAAGACAACTTGTGTCTGTAGGGTGATGATCGGGTGACGCAATCGGATTAACAAAACATACTTGACGTCACGTCTAGGTTATCGTACGCTTGAGCGGGGTAAGGGTTTTATCTATAGACACTTATATGACATACACGTATATCAATGACATACGGTTTTGAGAGGTTTCATGATAAGGTCCCGAGAAAGTCGCACAGGATAGATCAGAGATAATGATGTGTGTTCAGTAACACAAGCGGACGAGTTGACGAGATTGTAAACAGCTGATGTTTGGAGTCCGGGTGCCAGACTTGGGCGCCGGTCACTTGAACTTGTCACACACCACTATGTCTTCGCCAGCCCCCCTCGTTCCCCCCGGCCTGTATATAAGATGTCTGGAAGAGGTTTGCTCGACGTCTGTGTTTTCATACAACTTAAGGAGGCGTGGTACGAATAGGTCAACGAATCACTTAGACAAATTGAGAGGGAATCGAGTTTGTGGCTATGAAAGGGAGGGGGTGGGAGGTTAGTTGTAGTGAATAGTCAATGGAATATATAATTTAGTAATAAAACGTAAGTAGCTCTCGTATCTAGTGTATTTATGAAATGAGGAGGTCAGAAAACTATCGATTTTCAAATTTTTATGTTTTTTTCTTCACAAGTATTTATAATTTTTTTCATGTTAAAATTTATACGTAAAAAATCTTATTAGCCTCCTGAATTTCGCCCCCACCCCATACATTGAACATTAAATTAAATGACACCTTATTTCTATTGCTATTCGAACATTTTTAAAAACTTCAACAAAACAAACAAGAAACTAACAATTGCAAGTAAAATTTGAATAAATAATGTTCAACTTTTGGCTTAAAAGTTAATGAAACTTGGGAAGGTTGTTTAAAATACTACACAGTAAGTTTCAATCTTTTTCAGGTGTCGTATGTCATGTGCAAATTAGGAGAGTGAAAAAAACTAATTACTATAAGGGTTGGTGTAATACTGAAATCTTAAGTTTCGAATAATAGAGTTCGGAAAATCAACGCTCTACTGTTATAATTTGAAAGCGTGGGGCGCTTTTTGAGAACGACCACATTTCTGAATTTAACAAAGGCTCGCCCCTGACAATGTGTAAAACAATATTTACTATTATTTATTATTACTTTGTTATTCGAATGATGTCATGAAGTTGTTAGGGTTTTATTTATTTTTAATTATTGTTATTTTATTGGGGGGGGGGCGGTTGAGGCTTCACCGACAAAACGGCCCCGACAAATGGGCTCCGTCATAACGGCCCCGACAAACAGCCCTAGATTAATAGATGGACTAACAGTAAAAAAAAATACAATCAAATATTATATATTACTATTTTTACTCACCGATTCGGTTTCACATTTAGTTCACAAGAAACAATAATAATGACATCACAAGAATGAATTTAATAGCCTTTACTCGATATGGTACCAAGTCACGGTTGTTTGTTGACCAGAAATAATATAATAACACCACAATAATTTATTTTACAATTTTGTCGCTTTTTTAAGGTTGGAACAAGTTGACAAAATCTTAAAATGCAAAAAGAAAAAAAAGTAATTTGTTTCTGTAAAAAATGTAAACAATTAGTCTGGGGTCGTTCTGACCGGGGACCGTTTTGTCGGGGCCGTTTGGTCCAGGGTCGCTTTGACGGGTAACCCGGTTGAGGGTTGGGCTTTTCGGACCAATTCGAAGATTTTTTCTTTGAAAAGGATAAATGGCTTCATAAGTCAAAGATTTAAAATAAAGGCTCGCCACTCAGTGGATTACGTTAAGGAAGTTTTATTAGTAGCACTACCACACAACCGATAAAGTGACGGGTTAAAAGATAAATATGTTTTGCCTATGTCAAGTCAAGACCCGAACCCTGATGTGCGCTGCGGGCACGGTGCGTTGTTTGTTTCAGGTACATACTGTTGACACTGGGGACAACCGCCCTCGATCGAGCCTCGGAGGCTGTTGCCTTTGGTCCATACATCCATCACCCGAGCCGTAGCCGAGGCCTAAATTGTAGGTGTGCGGTGTGTCATTTTGACAGTGTTAAAATGAAGCAGTAGTTCATGCGTGCGAAGGGCAGAAACTCGCGGCTTTTGGAAGGGGGGGGGGATTTTCAGCCAGCTGAGAAGATTACTTCGAGACAAGATGGAGACCACCAAAAAATAATTACGCCTCTGTTGGGGCCCAATGTTTCCTTTAGACTGCGCGGCCACGCAGACATCTGACCGACGCCGCGCAGCATTTTAGGATTACCGCGCAGTAAATTTTGTAAATTATTACACAAAAATGGATGCTGCGCAACTTTGCACACGAGTTTCTTTACTTTGCACACGGACCAACCAACCTTAGAGGGAACATTGTATTGGGGCCTACTTACTGCTGGCTATCTGTTATGATTACACACTTCGATTACACAACAACAAAAAAAGTAATTTTAAAAAAAAGTTTAAAAAAAAACAATCAGTGTTTATTTATCCCTAAGATAATGAAAATGAAATCAAAATTTAAGTCTCTAAAGTCAACATGTCAATTGATCAGTCAGATCTTCAAGTCAAAGTCACGCACTTATTTAAATCCTTTAATAAAGTTTATATTAACTCGTAGCGTTTGCTTGCTTGCTTGTCGCAAAAACTTGGATCAATTTTTAACCCACTTCCCGGTATCCTATCGAGCTGAAATTTTGCAGGCAGACTCGTGACGACGATAAATATTATCTATAAAAATTTCAGATCTATTGAATGTACGTAATTTAATTAATGAATTTTTAGATTATCTCTATGTATCTCTATGTAGCATGGAAATGTTTATGCTAGTCTGACGCACGGTGCGTATTATATTTCCATTGAACATAATCAATACTTTTAGTAATGTATCAAACGTAAGCGATTTACAGTCAAAAACTTTGGTTTTTACGGGTTTTAAAAATAAAAACATTAACTTCTTGACATCTAAGTTCCACAAACGCGTTGGGTGAGAAGCAGGGGCGACACTAGAGGGATGCGGACCGCACCGGATGATACCATCACAAGGGTGACACCAAAGTGTAAAACTGTGTTGGTTTCCGTTATTTGGCACTGGCAGACTCGGAGGAGGTCTATGAGGTATGTCGTGAGGGGGTGACACCATGAGCTACCTCCCTGGTTAATACCAACCCTAGTGACGCCCCTGGTGCGAAATCATTTATTTCATAAAATTTTGGGGTAATAAATTTTCGCCGACAAAAGAAGATATGTTATGAAGAATTAAAATAATAAAGCGAGAGTTGAAATATCAACGTAGATCACGGGGATGGAAAGTTGAGAGAAACAGTATGATAGTAGTTCAGGGATTTGAACGCTCGAGGAAATGGTAGAATAGTTCTTCAAGTGCTTTCGTCAGACGGCTTACCGTGTGTGTGTGTGTGTGTGTGTGTGTGTGTGTGTGTGTGTGTGTGTGTGTGTGTGTGTGTGGGAGGGGTAGTTGTAATTGGAGTCCTTATAGAGAAGGCATTTCAGCGTAGTTTCAAGTGTGTTGACAGATAACTTTAATGCATATTGCTATTCGGAGCATTCCTATTGTAATGACATAACATATTTTTTCAGAACCGTACTCAGGTGAGGGATATAAAAATCTGCAATTTGTTCTCAGTTATTTTTTTTTATCAATCTTTTAAGTTTAAAAAAAAATAAGTAATGTATTTAGATCTATATCCCCTTTAGAAACAGCGCTTACGTGTTTTACGGTATTTATTTATGATTTGTCATAATTTTCTTTTAACAATATATTTTTTTTAAAAAAGCAGTGCTTGAATATTTATTTATAAAAACGTTATCATAAAAAAAACTAAACGTTAAAATCAGGGGCAACTCAAAACGAGAAGCAGCGTTGGAAATTCTCATCAGATGTTTCCCAGAATGTGTATGAAAGAATTGTGCCCTTGCGTGCGCCATGCTTGGTGCGTTGAGTGTATGCAAATATGACGTGCAAACATTTGAACATGCATCACGTTAAAAAAAATTAAAGTTCCGGTAGTCGTGGTATATAAAGTTGATGGTATGACGTAGCTGAGTCTCTGTGAGAATAAACTCCGGTTGCATAACTTCATGATAAGCATCAGAGGTTCTTAATATTTAGAACACAAAAAGCCCCATTCTAAGACAACAGAAATTTAAAAAAACAAAACTGACACTTGAAAATATATAAATATATATTCACACATAAAAAAACATTGCCAAGAATATCGATGCGAGTTCTGGCAGCACCTTTGTTTGAACCTGCTTAAATCAAAACAATACACCCCTCCCCCCATCCTCCAAGTTTGATTGCCCAGGGCTAGTTACACGATGGCCAGAAATAGAACTAGGAGGTTATCGAGTTCACCTGGAATTATTTTTGTATTTAAAAATAAAACCTTCTTGTATATACAAAAGAAAGTTAAACTCGTTTGCATATTGAAAAGACGATTTTTTTAAAACCGAGGTTCCTCGTTGCGCCTCAAAGATACTTGTTTCAATTGCAAATTTTTTTGGTGTATTTTGTATTTTATTTAAAAGCTTTATCGCAGTCCAATTCTGTATGAGACATATAAATTAGCATAACTAGGTAAAGCACACTCTAAATCACGCTGTCAACCTTAATAAAATGGGAGAGATTATTGCCAGCTGAGAAAGTTATGTCACCTGAGAAATTATTGCCAGCAGAGATCGCTATGTCAGCTGAGAGATTATTGCCAGCCTAGAAAGTTATGTCAACTGCCAGATTATTGCCAGCAAGGAAAGTTATGTCAGTTGAGATTATTGCCAGCAGATAAAGTTATGTCATCTTAGAGATTATTGCCAGCAAGGAAAATTATGTCATTTGAGAGATTATTGCAAGCAGAGAAAGTTATGTCAGCTGAGAGATTATTGCCAGCCGAGAAAGTTATGTCATCTGAGAGATTATTGCCAGCTGAAGAAAGTTATGTCAGCTGAGAGATTATTGCCAGCTGAGAGAGGTATGTCAGCTGAGAGATTATTGCCAGCAGAGATCCCTATGCCAGCTGAGAGATTATTGCCAGCAGATAAAGTTATGTCAGCTGAGAGATTATTGCCAGCTGAGAGATTATTGTCAGCTGAGAGTTAATTGCCAACTAAAAGATTATTGCCAGCTGAGAGATTATTGCCAACTGATAGATTATTGCCAACTGAGAGATTATTGCCATTTGAAAGAGTCTTGTCAGCTGAGAGATAACGAGTCAATTAGCGCGAACTAAACCTGCACGTTATCTATTATGAAATAACACCGACTGAAACGCGTGGAGCAGTGTTGTCTAAATTGTGAGCTGCGGACCGGCACCGGTCCTGCAGCCTTATTTAACAGGTCTACAAAATATAAATACATATTCGTTCAGTTAAACATGAAAACTTTGCGAGTAAAAACTAGTAACATTTTAATTTCATTTTATGAATGTGACAAAATAAAATATTTATTGCCAAGGAAAAAAGAGACAAATTATCATTTCCATTTAAGTTTTCCCTTAGCAAATTATATAGTTTTATCTGTATGTATATTGTGTTTCTAGCTTATATTTTTTATTTAACAGCTTATACTAACGCGTCTGATGTAGGGTTGCCAACTCTCCAGTTTTTGCCGGGAGTCTCCCGGAATTGTCTAATATGCAACGTCTTCCGGTTAACTATGACCCGGGAGATATAAATTGTAATATGTTAAAATGATTGTTTTGTTTAACTGTTTATACTATTAGTTTAGTAATCACATAATTTTACAACTTAGTTAAAATCACCAACACGTGTAATTACAATGTAAACCAAAAAAGTGAACAAACACCTGTTACAGCGGCGGATTAAGACTGCACGGGGCCCCTGGCGGCAATTCAAACTGGGGCCCTATCCAGCCAGTGTACCTTTAGATAAAATGATTGCTAGCAGCTAATATAAGACTGTAACTTGTAAATATTCATCCAAAATGATTATTCATGAAAAAACCAAATTCGAAGAAATAACTTTTTGTCGGTATCCTAAAATTGAGTGTAAAAGACAATTTATAAAATAAAAAAACACATGAAAAAAAAATTTCTCACCCCACCCGGGGATCGAACCCGCCACCGCTTGCATCACAAGACTTATTACTTCTCATTCAGCCACGAGATCTCTAATGAGTTGACAGTTTAAAACATATATATAATAGTAATAATAGTCTTTAATAATTTCTGTTGTTGAGCCTACCAAATAAGGTTTTTTGACTGCTAAGACTATCGTGTCGGAAAAGACATCATTTTAATAGATGAGATTTTATTAATTTATCATATTTTCAGCAATTCATGTATACATTTGTCCATATTTATTATAAAATATGCTAAGTTTGGGGGCCCTAAATCATCGGGGGCCCCTGGCTTTAGCCCGTTCAGCCCCCCCCCTTTAATCCGCCATAGACCTGTTATATTTGTTAAGTATTATATATTATAATGTTTGCAATTATATAATCTCCCGGGTTCGAGGTTGTGGGAGTTGGTAACACTAGTAAGATGTAGTAGTTGGTTGATGTCATTTACCACGGCACAATACTTCTATATCTTGATATAAACTTTGTGAGCATGAACTATAGTATTACCGACGCATCGCCCATAAATATACACAGTGGCGTCACTAGGGGTGTGCGGTCGGGGCGGGACGCCCCGGGTGACACCATCAGGGGGGGGGTGTGACACCAAAATGTAAAATTATGTAAATTTATGTTCCCGTTATTTGGCACTGGAAGACTTGGAGGAGTTCTATGGCTTAAGTCGTGAGGGGGTGACACCATGAGCTACCGCCCCGGGTGACACCAACCCTAGTGACGCCTCTGAGTATACACACAAGTGCCTGAAATAAAAGTAGTAAATAGTAAGGTAATTTACCCTTTGCATACACACAAGTGCGTGAAACTATGAAATAAGAGACGGAAGGATGGCAAGGCGAAACTATTTTACATGTAACACATCTTGATGTAGCAGAAATAAATCTTGTCCAACATGCACAACAATTGACCGCACTGTGATAAAACACCGTCATATAACATTTCTTATTAGTTTGAGGTTCACCGCCAACCCCCCAACCACGAACGGCCGTGACACTCTCAAGCAGTCAATAACATTTCATAAGTCAGATCAGATTGGCCCCTGGCCACGACTTGAACGGAGTCATGAAGTAGGACGGTGCAGAGATGAAACATAAATGAACAGCTTGAGAGAAGGAGGATTGTAAGGGTGGATCAGATCTATTTTTGGAACTACATACAAAGAGTATGGAAATAGAGACTTACATGCAAACACTATTCTAAAGCAAGAAAAGTTAGGAAAAATATGATTTAAGGACTAAAGTAGTGTAATAAATATACTGCACAAGTACCATGGTAGCTTAAAAAATAGATTGCACAAGTGTCATGGTGTTGAAATAAATGTACTGCACTGGTACCAAGGTTTTATAAATGGACTGCACTGGTACCAAAGTTTTATAAATATACTGCACTAGTACCAATGTGTTATAAATGTACTGCACTAGTACCAATGTGTTATAAATGTACTGCACTAGTACCCATGTGTTATAAATGAACTGCACTAGAACCAAGGTGTTATAAAAGTACTGCACTAGTGCGAATGTGTTGTAATACATTTACTGCACAAGCAAAAACGATGTACATATTTCGAACTATTGGAACAACTGAGATTTTGAACACAAAGGTATTTTGGATTTTATATAAAACACAGACCTTTGTGAAATTCTACACAAGTTCACTTAGTAAATCGTCTCAAACCATCTGAGTTTGAAAACTTAAGAGTTATAGCATTTCACAGAAAGGGGAATAATTCGTCAAAGTCATGTCACATTTCTAATGACCGGTCGCTTCCCTTTATTATTTTAAATTTACAGATGAAGAAAACAGCCGAATCATTTTTATTTCAATATATTTACCTAACTGAACCTTCAATCTTTTCTTTCATTCAAAAACTAACGTGACCAAAATAGGAATGAGAGTGAATTAACATGAGCAGTTGAAGTTGAAATGGAATTAATGGAAATAGATAATTTTATCTGCCCATGTTAAAAAGAAATAAATAATAACTTGATCTGACCATGTCGGAAAATACAAATAATAGAGAATTATTTGATCTGCCCGTGTCTGTGGCTGAGAGCAAGTTGGAAGAAATGAACAAAGTCTTTGGTAAATGTCTGGTATAAGTTTATTTGTCAATGATATGTCTGGTTATAAGGGGGCATTGAATCTATCATTTGTGTATACATGTATATTAAATCCTCACATCAAACATTTCATACATTAACATGTTTTTGCGTATGCATTAAATCCTCACATTCGCATCAAATATCAGTTAAAACTAACATATTCTGTTTAAAGTTGAAATTACAATTACATTTTTCATCAAGATAATATAACAAATTGCCGCCTTGAGGTCACTCGAGCCTTAAAAGTTTCTGTGGCTAAAAGAACAACAACTCCTGATGGGTACCTACCAGTTTTTTGTTGTTGCTTTGAATTAAAAGACATGAAGGAAATATATGCACAGCAATGTTCCCTTTGAGCTGAGCGGCTGCGTGGTCGCGCAGAACTGTGACTGACGCCGCACAGCAGTTTATAATTTCCGGGCAGAAAATTTGATTAAATATTGCACACAAAAAATAGATGCTGTGCAACTTTACATATGAGTTTTATTAGTTTGAACAGGTAACAAGGAAACTTAAAGGGAACATTGATTCACAGCTAGAGTTGGGTTTAAGATGTGCCAGATAGGGCTTCATATTTAAAATATTATCAGTTCTGATTATATTGAAATTTGAGCAATGGCTAAATTTTTGTTACTCACATCATTGAAATTTATATACATCAGTATTTAGAAAAAGATAAATTTAATTGCTCTTTGACCTGAATATTTCTACAGGTTCATAAGTTTAAATGGAACACATCATATCCCAAGTCAGTCTAAGCTGACTTAAAATATAATACATGTATGATGTCATTGGAGAAGTTTAATTACAACCTACTTTTGAGATGGCTGCCGTTCCAAAGAGATTACTGGAGAATTTTTAAAAATTATTTTGAACTATATGAGAAAACTTTCTCTGACATACTCATCATAACAATTAACAACTCATAATATATAGCTAACAGAGTGTTAAAAGTTATCAACAAAAACAAACATGAACTAAAAAACAAATAATTTAGAATTTCATGTGAACCATTCAACAACCAAATTAACCATCAACCTGTGTTAGTTAGAAGTGAAGTTAGAATATTCAACACATTTGATGGCAGGTCCTTCTGATTATCATGAATTAGATGAACCCCAATAGCAATATGTACCATGGCCAACATGACTTATTTCAATAGAAAACTTGGTTCTAAAGATAAAAATAACATTTTGTAAAGCCATGAGAGTACACTCACAGTAATGCATTTAAAAATATAAATTAATGTTGCAAAATTATTGCTGTGAAACTCAGATATTTCAGGCATAAAATCTGCTTTTATTTCCAAATACAATGAAAAATTTGTTAATAAATGTAAACACCTTAAGAAATAATCATTTAAAAAAAATTAAAGAATAAGAAAAATACTATCGGGGCATTTCACTATTCAATGTTAATATTCCACTGAGGTAGTATTTTATGGCTATTGTTCAAACACATCAAAAGGTGATGTGCCCTGCTATTTTGCTTTGTCCACTTTCTTAAAGATATATCAAGTAAATCACCAATAATACCTTGGTCTAAATTACAATTTTGACTGTTATACAATACTTACAATGTCAGCAAACAACCTCATAATTTATGTAAACAAAGTCTCATTAACCAAGGCTACAGACTACAAGACCAGGTGTTCATGTCAGTGCTGACCAAGACTACAAGCCCAGGTGTTCATGTCAGTGCTGACCAAGACTACAAGACCAGGTGTTCATGTCAGTGCTGACCAAGACCAAAAGCCCAGGTGTTCATGTCAGTGCTGACCAAGAACAAAAGCCCAGGTGTTCATGTCAGTGCTGACCAAGAACAAAAGCCCAGGTGTTCATGTCAGTGCTGACCAAGACCAAAAGCCCAGGTGTTCATGTCAGTGCTGACCAAGAACAAAAGCCCAGGTGTTCATGTCAGTGCTGACCAAGACTACAAGCCCAGGTGTTCATGTCAGTGCTGATGGGGCGGGTGAGGGCAGAACCTTCCCACTCAAGCCAGCAAAGATATTCTCCACACAAACATCAAACATGGCCGCCCGTGTACGAACGGTCGCACTGCCTATATGTGGAGACACCACACAGTTACGCAGCTGCAGCAGCCTGTCGTTCGGAGGCAGGGGCTCCGGAGTGGTCACATCGAGCCCGGCCGCCCCGATTTGATTGGACACCAGAGCCTCATACAGATCGTCCTGGTTGACCAGGGCGCCTCGCGTCACGTTAACGAAGATGCTGTCGCTTTTCATCCTCTTGAAAGCTTCTCTGTTAAACAATCCCCTACTGCTGTCGTTGATGGAACAGGTCGCTATGACAAAGTCTGATGCCTCCAGCAGCTCGTGAAAACTGACAAACTCTGCTTTGATGGTGTCGGCGTACGACTTGGGTGCGTTGCCGCAGTAGAGGAGTTTACTTGGCTCAAAGGCGGCCAGTCTTTTTGCCGTTTCAAATCCGATCCTGCCGAGTCCGACTATTCCTATGACGGAGCCAGACACCTGTTTCCCGCACATCCACAGATTGTCATCCCAGGATGTACCCCACACACCATTCCTCACACTTTGGAAAGCTAGAGAGAAAAAAAGAAAAATCTTATTTGAAAGCAGACTGTTCATACTGAAAGTGAAAAGTTTTCTTAATTTTTTTTAATTTCAAAATGTCGATATAAAAATAATAAAAAATTGGTATATAAAACTTTTAAAAAATATTCTAGTGAAAAATCAGTTCATTTTTTAAAATGATATTAAAAAGCTTTGGTTTTCTTACGTTAACCAAAATTTTTTAGGAAATTTAAAATAAAATCTTATCTTATCTTATCTGTTTACAGACGCTCCTTCTATACAGAAGATTATTGCGTCCTACGCTTATCTATGGTTTGTGTTTAGTCTTGCATTTTTATTAGAGATTTAAATGTTGATAAAGTGTTGGTTTTCCTGGATTCTTCAGGCAACCCATTCCACGCCTGAATTCCGGACGGGAAGAAGGAAAACTTGTATGTGTTTGTTCTTGCATACGGAATAAGAAAGGTGTTTTTATCCTTATGTCTATCTGAGGGTTGTATTAAGTTATCTTTGTGTTGTATTTCTAAATTAGAATTAATTGCTTTATGTATGATTACTACTTTGCTCTTGGTTCTTCTATCCTCTAGTGTTTCAAGGTTTAATGATTTAACTAATGGTGTTATTCTTGTCAGTTTCGAATATTCTCCAGTAATGAATCTGGCAGCTCTTTTTTGAATTTGTTCTAGTTTATCAATGTTTTCTTTGGTGGATGGGTCCCATACAGAAGATGCATATTCTAGTACAGGTCTCACCAAAGTGAGGTAGCATTTTAGTTTTATATCTCTATTACATTTGTTAAAGTTCCTTTTTATAAAGCCTAAGGTTTTGTTTGATTTTTTAATAACTTCATTGACATGGGGATTCCATGATAGTTTCTCATTTATTAAGACTCCTAAGTATTTTGCATCTTTAGTTTTAAGCTAAGCTTTGAACTATACCAGGGGTCTCCAAACTACGGCCCGCGGGCCAGATGCGCCTGCGAGGCCCTCTCATCCGGCCCCTGGAGATCTTTTAATCTCCGAAAATGAAAGTAAACTGGACAAAAAACATTGAATTGCACAACAAACATTGCTACAAGTAAATGTGTCAACACTCTTATTGTTAATGGAAAATGGTTCCCAAAAAAACATTTAATGTGAGTCTTGAATTATACAAACAAGAGATACACAAAATTTCACCACTCAAGGAAATATTTAGATTAATAATTTAATAATAGGGACACGCTTGCAGAGCTTCATGCCTGTTGGGCTGATGTGCTGTGAGTCACTGGTTCGAATCCAGGAGGCAGGAATTTGTTCTCGGTGCTGAGGGTGTCCCTGAATCCACACAGCTTCGAATAGGTACCTGTCCCTAGTTAGGGATACAAATGCGGCTGAGTGTTGTCCCACACAATGCCCTCATAGCAATGGCCCGTGAACAGTCACTTGCCAACAGACCTGCATGGACTCGGGGTTCTTATTAGAATGTACGACACAAGAATCCTCTGCAATGGAAGGAGGGTCTGTAATGTTATAAAAATAATAATAAAAACTGCCCAGCTTTCTCACCTTCCTCCAGCCTCCGAGCGGTAGCCAAAGTCAAGGCCACGGCCAACTCCGCCACAGCCTTGTCCAGCACATTGGGGGTGTAACCGACCTTGACCCCCCTCTTCTCGCACTCCTTCAGGTCAATGTGCTCCAGGCCAACGGAACCTGTGGCTATAACCCTGAGCTGTGGCCCTGATGTAAACATACAGAAGAAATTTATTCAGAATCACAAAATAAAATGAATAGCTTAATATGGGATGGCCCGCAATTTAGCAAATCACTGAATTACTAACAAACAGTTTTCCGACTAATACCAATTCCTTCACATCATTTCACAGCCTAGTTTTTAGTTGGTAATAAACACAAGCGCAAATAAGCTAAGCTTTGAACTATACCAGGGATCTCCAAACTACGGCCCGCGGGCCAGATGCGCCTGCGAGGCCCTCTCATCCGGCCCCTGGAGATCTTTTAATCTCCGAAAAAGATACTAGTTTTACCTGTAGTTTACCACAAAACTAAGTAGTTGGGGGTTATAAGTCGGCCCCCAAACTGCTGTTTGACGGTTAATGCGGCCCTTCGGCAAAAAAGTTTGGAGACCCCTGAACTATACAAACAATTATAAATATTTATGTCAATCTGTTTGTCAATCAAATTCATGTGTATCTGTAGACAAATGGCAGCTAAAAATAAAAGTATGTCATTTGAATTCTCAACAAATTCACCAAGGTGCTAACTTTTCTCTAAAAAAGCTTGGGTTTTAGTATGGATTTGGCCACTGGGCTGTCCAATCTCTTACAAACAAGATAGTCATTAGATTTATTTTTTATGGTAACGTTTTGCCAAGGCTAAGTAAACTCATGATCTCGTAGATGCAGCTGAGTTGCAGCTATACTGATGTAATGCAAATATAATTACATAGTCAAGATGTACAATTTGGGATCAAATTAAACTAATATTTCTATGACAATGACATGGCAACAATGGTAAATCATTGATTGTAGGCTATTAAAATAAAGAAGAAGATTCAGCACAGGGCATCTTATTAAAATTAACATTATTCTGGTGCTTTCAATGTTATAGCAGCTAAAATTGTGTATATCAGATTCAGAGGGGGTGTGTGATTTTTTTCTAATAATATTAATTTGAGAACTTAGCACGGTACCAAGCTAGCTGCTAGGCTAATCACGTTTTAGATTAAAAATAGTAACACATATATTTATAAATGCATTCAATTTAAAACATTCATAACCTAATAAAAGAAAATGCATAATGAAATGTTGGTACACATAAGATATGTTTATCAATTTGACAAACGTCTGATTGTTAATTTGAAAGTAAAATTTGAAGAGATGTGTTTTTATTGCAGTGCAGTCTTGAAAGCCTTATTAGTAGGAATACTACTAATGTGTAATGGTAGAGAATTCCATTGTTTGGGAGCACACAAAGAGAATGATCTTTCACCAAATGCTTTAGTGTATCAAATTAGGAAAATAAAGAATATGTGTGTCTGCAGAAGAGCGAGCGTAGCTGAAAAGAGGGTGAGTAGACAGAAAGTAGTTCAGAAAGATAGGAAGGGAATGAGTCAGAAAAGAAGTTGAGGCAGAGCACAGACAGTTTTTTAAAATAAATGTATGCTTGTACTGGGAGTCTATGAAGTGCATGAAGTAGCAGAGTGATATGATCTTGTTACTCTGCATAAAGCAGTAGCCTGGCATCTGACTTTTGAACTTTTTGTTAGTTTTTTTATGTATTGTTTTGGTGAACCGTTGAACCTGAAAAAAAGAGGATTACAATAATCAAGACAAGAGAGAACAAGTGTACACACTAGAGTTTTCTTTGCACTAACTGTTAATGTAGTAACCAATGAAGCTGATCTGATTGATGGCGGTGTAGGCAGAAAAACAGATGTAAGTGATGAAGTTATTTGTAGACATGCCAGAAATAATGTAGCCAAGATTCATAGAGGATGATGTAAACTGTATATCTAACCATAGATAAACCAGTCTCCACTTTTCACCTCTCTTATAAGCTTTAGTGCTAAATTAACTGTACACCTAATGAAATGTCAAATTCTAACCTGCAGCATCTAAGGCCACTGCATCCACACGTGTGAATGGGTATAGAAACAAGGCATCAGCACCTTTAATGGCTTCAAGAAATTTCTGCCGAGGAACAATGATTTCATCTTTGTTGATAGTAACTACACGACACTGCTTTTCTAATCTGGCATAAACATGCTGAGGAGAGGCATGGGTCATAACCAATAATGGTAGGCCTACATCACTCATACTTGCTTCCTTGTTGAGTTCCGTGACACAACTTTTTGATTTTGGTAACTGTAGAAAACATAAAGATAGGGAAAAAAAAAGCATAATTTCTTATGACTAGATAAATGGGACTGTAGCAACAAAACAAAAACATAATAATGTACTGGCAATGACAAACTATAATTATTATATAAAATATTAATTAAATTAAGCCTGCTTAAAAAGTAATAACATTAATTTATTAATGAAATATCTTAAAATAATCATATATTAAATATTTACAAATAATAAATACGACACTCAAATAAACAATTGTTTAACAAATTTAAATTTAGTGATGATAGGCCAACAGCTACGCTTACTGACTTACTGCTACTACTACTACTCTAACTCTAATTACTATTAGGCGGATTTATTATATAAATTAATACAAATTAATAGGACTATAAGTATACGCCATACTATACTATACTAAGTTTTACAATACTGTCAATACTAAACTAAATTTAACTACATCATAGACCCAAACTATAATTAATACGAAGTGATTATTCGCACGGTTTTGGCCGTCCGCACGGGTCGTCAGCGCATGCATCTTATTGTGGCTGCTAACGATGGAAAAAAAAAGCGCCCGGTGTAGACAAAATAATGGCAGATATCACTCGATTTAGACTAAAATGTGTAATTTATATGCTAATACTAAATAAAATGTCATGATTACTGAAATTTTAAAGTAGCATTGCCATAAAAATTGATTAGTGTGCAATTAATTATAATTAGTTATAATTATAAAATAACATATATATTCATCAGCTTCTCCAGTTGAGTGGTTAATCTAGCTTTGTTCAATACATCATTATGGCAATTATGGAACGCGGCTCGAATCCTAGGACAGTCTTACTTATTATTTTTTTAAATTTATTTATTTATTTTTTTGAGAAGGGGTTGTGTTTTACAACCACAGTGAGGATGTTTGAACACACTCAAGCAGGCTCTTTCCCATAAACATTTTATTATTCCCCCACCCATGCCTGTCTTATCTATTCTTTTACTAAACTAACAGTCACTGTTACAGACCTCTCACTTTAAAATTTTTATGCTACACTGGCTTTCGTCTTTTGTTTTTTCATGCTTTAAATTAAATTAACTTAATGGATTTATGGTGACCACAGGTACAATGCTAGTTTTGGGGAGAATAATAATTATTCTTTTTCATTACAGAGTCTCGTCCAATTATGAATGAAAGTTAATAAATGTACTTCAAAATTATACAGAATAAAAATACAAAGTTGATTGCACTGGAACAGTTAATAATAGTATAGTTTTATATCAGCTAAATCTGTAGTATTTCTAATTAATAAATTAATGATTAATCATTAACAAAGGATATGCAGGTCCGCTCAGATTATAAATTATTGCTAAAATGGATACAAATATAAGAATCCAGACACTCGAAAGCCGGTTAAAATGACAATTTAATTAGTTCGTCATTATTCTCACTCTCACGGTCAAAACCGTGCGAATAATGTCGAACATTATCCGCACTGCCAAAACCGTGCGAATAACGCTTGCCTAATTAATATTGTAATAATAAGAGAATTTTCGGCTACAAATGTTATTTTGGGCACAAAAACTAAAATGGTGCGTTTGTAACTTGTTACATTGTTAGCTTTAGACTTTAGTGTAACGAAGTGGGTAGACACCGCGCAATGCGCGCCATCCACTGTAAAGCTTGGGTGTCGCGTAAACGTGACGTCACATTTTGCTCTTTTTTATTTATAAGATGTTTAAAAATTAAAACGGTACATGAGTATCTGTGGTCTCACGGTTAGGACATTAGATTCTTGTACTCTAGGTGTCAGGTGGCGTTTCGTTTGAGTCTTTTTTTTTAAAGTTTGTAGTTTCAGTTTTAGGGTCTGGGTTAGGTTTAGTTGTCTATTTTTTAAATTAAAATAGAAAAAGAGTTTCGTTTGAGTCTTTTTTTTTAAGGTTGTAGTTTCAGTTTTAGGGTCTGGGTTAGGTTTAGTTGTCTATTTTTAAATTAAATTAAATTAAATAGAAAAAACAACAAATATAATAATAATATAGCAACCAAAAATATGATTTATCGAGCGCACCGTTCTCTTTGCTTTTACCAAATTAATTTTAAAATCATAAATCTTTTTTAAAATAAATTTTAAGCTATTAAGGTGGACTGGGTATACCAAAATAAACAGACTGTGTAATGCGTGTCATCCACCCAACTGAGTGGACACCGTGCGTTACGTGGTGTCTACCATCGGCCTTAGTGTAAACAATGAAACATTTATAGTTTATTAAAATTAAATTTAAAATGGTCTGGTGACTGTCCAAAATTCAGATTAGAGTAATTAGTAGATAAGTCAATAAGTGATTTTCCAATCATTTTAGTTTTAGCTTTTAGACCAAAATAAACCATGACCATACTTTTACTTTTTTTTTCTGGATAAAACTTTCTAATTAATAACACATCTGGGTAAAAGCAAAGAGAACGGTGCGCTCGATAAATGGTATTTTTGGTTGATATATATTTTTTTCTATTTTAATTTAAGAAATGGACAACTAAACCTAACCCAGACCCTAAAACTACAACCTTAATTACGTTTATGGATAAAAATAATTGCACTTATTCCCTAAAAATACAACATTTCATTCCCGGAAGTTACGCTCTGCAATAACAATGTAAATAGTTGAGCGCACCGTTCTCTTTGCTTTAGCCCACATCTGTTCTTACCTCAATTAAACCAGGCCCACCAACCAACTTACAAATTTCTTTAATTCTTTCATTTGCCTTGCTTTTAAAAGCTGACGTTTGATTCAAGGTGAAATTAAAATTTTAACATAATACAAAATGAACTGCAAATCTCGAATGAGCTCATTTTACAAAGGGCGATTTGAATACTATAAATACTATAAACATCAACTCAAGGACCAATCAAAGCACTTGGTTACAACTTGGTTTATGATTATGGAAGTTTATTAGGTGTGATTAAAAAAACCGGAAGTACATATATGATTATTTGAAAAGTTTGGACATCTGACATTATTCTAAACAATAAATAACATGATCCCATCAATAAAATAGAAAATGGTTATCCCTTATTTCAGCGCATTTTATATTATTATTTTATGTTAGAACTGGGCTTGAGCCTTTAACCAGCAGTATTTTTTAAATTATATTTACACATAACTTTTTTTTAACTTTACCAAGTAACATAATTTTGCGAACTCTTTTTTGGGAGTGGGGCGTGGTCCTCATTGGCAGCTCTAAATACCGATACCCGAAATGAACGGGGAAATATAAATATTCTATTCTTCTTCTACGCAAAATGGAAATTACAGTGCAGTGCAAATTATTTATTTAATAAACTGGGGCGGGGGGACGAGAAGACATATACTATACCACATACTATATAGATTATATATGTCATAGTACGACACATGTACCTCCTAGCGCGTCATTATATATTGTATTGTATTTATTTAAATGCCAAATGTTTATTTAGTGAAGTTTCATGGCACGAACTGTTGTATTAGCCATTTTTGCTTGAGAATAAATTCTAGATGTCTTTTCTCGAAAAATGCTTGTCTTGGAAGCTAATAATGTCCGTTATGTTGCGACCATTCGCTACGTCACGCCTTAAATTTGCTTTACGTCCCAGCGATAATGATACTTTTCTGTGTTAAATACAAGAGCCTAAAGCCTAAATCGTGACTGCCGTGGAGCCTAGAAAATATAGAGGACAAATGTTAGTTACGTAAAATATAATAATATAAATATAATAAACATCATACTTTCAGACCTTCTATATTTCCAATGTCAGTATTTTTTGTTGTGGCCTCTTTCAAATATAATAATACATAAATCTATTTAATTTTAAAAAGCTGCTACCATATTTTCCTATCACTGCAGTATGTGTGCTTGTCCAACGCATACGAATGTGTAGTGACGATAAGGAGAGGTCAAAAGGCAGAGTTCGCATTTTAACAATAGAGATAAGAAAAAATAGGACAGTATTCTAAATGGGCTTATGACACTGTGGGAGCTGCGTTACTAATCAATTAAAATCGTACTATCCAATCTCGTCCCCCGGGCTCAAACTAGTGGAAAACACACAATTAACTGTTAGAGGAAAATATGTTATATATATATATATATATATATATTAAAAGACTAATGTCCATCTAGTCAAATTACTCCTTGATCTAGACCAGGGGTCTCATACATGCGGGCCGCATGCGGTCCACCAAGTGGATTTTTGTGGCCCACCTGTGAGGCTACAAATATGTCCTGTTCTGGAAATTCAGACAACTAGTAGTGAACACCTCATATTTTGTTGTTGATTTTGTATACGTATCATGCTTATTAAAATAAAATCTGATTTAAGAAAGTAAATACAGCTGTAGTCAATTAACCATTATATTGATTTGTAGTAAAATGAGTTAGGATATATCAAGTGTATGTATTTTTTTAAATTGTTTTTTTTTGTGTTTACTAATGTCGAGTTATGGGGGAATGCAGCCTTTTACAAATCTCTTAAGTGATAAAATGGCACATGCCGTCATCCGAGTTTGAGACCCATGGTCTAGACTCAATGTACCGTATTTTAAGGACTGTAAGACACTACGGGCTATAAGACGCTCCTTGTTTTTTAAGAAATTAAAAAAAAATCATGTTAATTTTCCACATAATAATTTTATAAACTAAGACGCACCTGAATTTCTTAGGTATTTTTTAAAAGAAAAAATCGAGTCTTATTGTACATAAAATACGGTAGTTGATAAATAAAGAGTTTAAACTGTCATTTGCTTTAAAAATAGTTATTACGTTATAATTTGTATTCAAATCAGGGGCGTCATTAGGGTTAGTATCACCCAGTGCGGTAGCTCATGGTGTCACACCCTAACGATTTTCTCCATAGACCTCCTCCGAGTCTGCCAGTGCAAAATGACGGGAACATACATAATTTTACAGTTTTGTGTGATGATGAAACCCGGTGCGGTCCGTACCCCTCGTACCACCAAAGTGACGCCTCTGAATCATATAATTCTTACTTGGACTCCTACGAGAACAATCCCCACCCGCCACACCATTCCCATTCCGTAAACCTCATACGTCACAATGCAAGAGCCATGTTCCTCAAGGAGATAGAGGTAAAAATAATGATGATGATCTGCTTCGTTAATGACATGTGAGAAATATTGGTAGTGTTTTAACGGTTCTTTGTATATTTGTACTGTCAACCCGTGCTCAGTTTAAAGATATGGTTGGAGACCTTCTCATGAGTGTGATCTTATAACAGTGACAGCCCAGTCAGCCAACTAGCAATATATAAGCCAAAGAGCACTAAATAGTTTCTTTCTTTGGGTTGTTATAACACTAAAAGGAAAATTAAAACATAATCTACCGTAATTCGTTATTCTCCAATTTTTTTTCTTGTGGTTTAAATTTCAAAGGGGGGGCAATCGCATTATTTTTACAATATCTTATCTATTAAAGACTCTCCTTTTTTGTATAAGATAATGCATCCTACGCTTAACCGTGGTTTATGTCCATTCTGCTCTATTATTAGAGTTTTAAATGGTGATAGTGTATTGGTTTTTCTGGCTTGATCAGGCAACCTATTGCGCGTCCAAATTCCTGACGGGAAGAACGAGAATTTATATGCGTGTATTCTTGTAAACGGAAAAGACAAGTGTTTGTATCCCTCTATCAGTTTTGGTGTTGCATTACTGTATCTTAGTGTTGTATTTCCAAGTTAAAATTAATTGCATTATGTATTATTACTACTTTGTTCCTTTTTCTTCTTTTCTCTAGTGTTTCTTAGTTTAATTATAAACTAACGGTGTTACTCTTGTCAGTTTTGAATAGGAGTAATGAATATGGCAGCTCTTTGTAGAATTTATGTTAATTGATCAATGTTTTCTTAGGTTGATGGGTCCCAGACGAAAGATGATGACTATGATAGTAAGTACAGGATATGACCAAAGTAAAGAAGCATTTTAGTTTTATATTCTTGTTAAATTTGTAAAGTTTCTCTTTATGACGCCTAAGATTTTGGATTAAAAAAAAATACTTTTTTGACATGGGGATTCCATGATAATTTCTGATTTATTATATTACTCGTTAGTATTTTGCATCTTTAGGTTTGATTATTTGTTTTCCGTGAATGAAATAGTTTGCATTTTTTTGTTTCTTTTTCTTCGTTACTCTTGAAAGTTGACACCTATCTGGATGCAAAGACATGCTCCAAATAGTTTCCCATTTTATTAATTCCTTAATGTCTTTTTTTGTAAAACATTTGCTATCTCGTTCTGATTTCATTATTCTATAGATCATACATTCATAAGTAAAAAAAAACAAACTAATACTGTACCAGATGAGATGCTATTAGGTAAAATCATTTATATAAATTAGGAAGAGTAGTTGCTTAGGACATTGCTTTGTGTAACTCTTCAGTAAACTGTTATTGGTGCTGATTTAAATCCACAATTAGTATAGTTTGCTTTTCATCTACAAGGTAGTCTTAAAGCAATGATGTATGGACAAGAGATGGAGGCGTGGTGGTCGAGTGGCAGCGCGCTCGACTGGCGAACCGATGGTCACGGGTTCGAATCCACGCGAAGGCAAGGATTTTTCCCCAGGGCTTAGGGCGTCCCTGAGTCACCCAGCTCCCAATGGGTACCTAACACTAGTTAGGCGGCTGGGTAATGCGTGGAACACACAAAGCCGTGGCCTGTGAACGCTGCATCACTTGCCAACAGATCATCTGTCATGGTCTGTGGACGCAATTATCTTCTGCGTAGAAGGAGCGACTGTACAGATAAGATAAGATAAGAGATTCCAAAATATAATTTTTCTTGAGTAAACCAGAATGGTGAACTTTATCATATTCTTTTGTGAAGTCTAGAGACATTGTATCTATTTGATAAGCCTTTTGACATATCATTTATTATACCAATTGTGTTTCACATGATCCGTTTTTTTTAAAAAGCCATGTTGATGTGGACACAGGACATTACGATTGTCTAGGCGAATTACTATTCTACTATATATAATATGTGTTCTAGGAATTTACAAGCAGCACTAGTAAATGAGACGGGTCTCTAATTACCAGAGTCTGTTTTATCTCCTTTTTTAGAGAGGGTATTAACATAAGCTAGTTTCCAATCCTGTGGCCTTTTACACGGGTTTATATAGGCTTTAGAAAGTACTTCAAGTATTGATTGAAGTTTCCTTTTTTTACGTTGCCAGAGTTAAGGCTAGGTTAAATGTTGAGGTTATGGCTAAGGCAAGGTTAAATGTTAAGGTTATAATTGAGGTAAGGTTAAATTATACGCTTAGGGTAAAGGTTAAGTTAAATATTAAGATTAGGTTAAATGATAAGGTTAACTTTAATGTAAGGATACATGTTAAGGTTACGTTTAATGCTAAGTCTAGGTTTAATGTTAAGGTTATGTTTAATGTTAAGTCTAGGTTTAATGTTAATGTTATGTTAAATATTAAGATTATGTTTAAAGTTAAAGTTTAACCTAGTTATATAAGGGATTTAGTTAGTTAGTTATTCCTCTCGGGACGAAGACGGCACATAGGGCAGAAGTCATGGATTTCTATTTACGACGATCCGTCGCCTATTGTATTAGGTCTTGATTATTTCTTAGACCCATGGTTGAGCTTTCTCTTTTGATTGTTCTACGTAGGGTTTCCTTTGGTCTTCCTTGTTTTCTTTTGCCTTTTGGTGTCCATATGAAGGCCTGATGAGGGAGTCTTCTCTCGTCCATTAGAAGAACATGACCGATATAATTCCAACGTATTATCCTAATAAAAGTTGACACATATTCTTGGTTGGTTTCTTCTCTTATTGTTTCATTTGATTTAAAATACTCCATTTTATATTCAAAATTTTTCGGAGGCATTTGTTTTCGAAGGCAACTAATTTCTTTTCTATAGCTTGAGTGGATTTCCAGCTTTCGCATCCATATGTTAGTGCAGTGAATAAAGAGTATAAAACGGTTGCTAGACATTATCTTTTTAAATCCTTTATATTAACTCGTGGTGTCTGCTTGCTTGATTGCTTGCTTGCTTGTCGCCAAAACTTTAAATCGATTTTTAACCCACTTGCTCGTAAGCTAGCGAGCTAAAATTTTGCAGGCACTTTCGTACCGATGATAAAAACAATGTATCAAAATGTCAGATCGATAACATGTACCATAATTGAATTATTGATTTTTTTAGATTAATCGCATGTACCGTAATTAAATTATTGATTTTTTAGATTATTTTATTTATTCCTATGTATCATGCTATTTTTTGAGATAGAGCGTCGCGGTGCGTATTATATTGAACAACCTTTCTGTCGCGCAATAAGGTGCGTATTTTATTGACAACACTTTTTATAAACATATTCCTGATCGGTGCGCATTATATTAAACATGTTTTACGACACAACTGCAATTTTGTATTTTTGGATGGTCTTGCGCTGCGTATTATAATGAACATTCTTTTAGTTACTTCTCGTACATAAAGGATTTAAAGTCAAAAACTAGTTTCTTTACGTTTTTTTAAAAATAAAACCTTTATATTAACTCGTGGTGTCTGTTTGGTTGCTTGTCGCCAAAATTTTGGATCAATTTTTGACCCGTTTCTCGTAAGGTAGCGATCTGAAATTTTGCAGCAGACTCGTGCCAATAATAAAAACGATGTATCAAAATTTCAGATGGATCGCATGTACCATATTTAAATTATTGAATTTTTAGTTTATTTTATTTATCTCTATGTATCATGTTAAATTTTTGAGATATAGTGACGTGGTGCATATTATACTGAACAACCTTTCCTGTCGCACAATAAGGTGCGTATTTTATTGACAACACTTTTTATAAACATATTCCTGATCGGTGCGCATTATATTAAACATGTTTTATGACACAACTACAATTTTGTCTTTTTGGACGGTCTCGCGCTGCGTATTATAATGAACATTCTTTTACTTACGTCTCGTACATAAAGGATTTATAGCCAAAAACTTGGTTTTTTACGGGTTTTTTAATTACAAAGTTTTTTTTGTTTTGTTTTGTCGGCTACAAGGTTTTAAAGAATTTTAATTTATTAAACATATTTATCTATAGTGTATTCTGCTAAAAATTATTTGAACTTTGAAGTGAAAGATCTTGATTATGAGTAAGATAAGATAGAGATAAATTATTTGGGAACACAAGTTTTTATTTCATCTTAAGTTTTAAAAAAGAAATTAGCTCTTAGCACACACTTCAAGTAGCCAGGATATAGTCAAAATCCGGTTTGTGAAGTGTTGGTTGCGTGTCTTCCATCAGCAACTCTAACTGCAGTGGAGACCAGATTTGTTTAATTAGTGTGTCAAATTACCATATTACAGCACATTTACCCTTTAGTCAAATTAGTGTGTCAAAATCCGGTATTCCGACACATGTTTACCAGAGTGTTTCAAATACCCATATTCCGACACATGTATACCAGAGTGTTTCAAATACCCATATTCCGACACATGTATACCAGAGTGTTTCAAATACCCATATTCCGACACATGTATACCAGAGTGTTTCAAATACCCATATTCCGACACATGTATACCAGAGTGTTTCAAATACCCATATTCCGACACATGTATACCAGAGTGTTTCAGATACCCATATTCCGACACATGTATACCAGAGTGTTTCAAATACCCATATTCCGACACATGTATACCAGAGTGTTTCAAATACCCATATTCCGACACATGTATACCAGAGTGTTTCAAATACCCATATTCCGACACATGTATACCAGAGTGTTTCAAATACCCATATTCCGACACATGTATACCAGAGTGTTTCAAATACCCATATTCCGACACATGTATACCAGAGTGTTTCAAATACCCATATTCCGACACATGTATACCAGAGTGTTTCAAATACCCATATTCCGACAAATGTGAAACATTTATCACCTATCTCAATATAAATAAGTGACATACTACACTTCGTTAAATCAAAATAACGCAACTATCTGGTCGTATCTATACAGACGCTCCTTCTATACAGAAGATTACCTTGCCCTTTCGTTCTGCTGAGAACGTATTGGCAAGTGATGCAGCGTTCAAAAGCCACGGTTATGAGGGACCACGCTATTCCCAGCCGCATTTGTTTCCCTAATTAGTGTTGGGTACCCACCCATTCGGAGCTGGGGGGACCCAGGGACACCCTTGGCCCCGGGAACAAATCCCTGCTCTCACGGAGATTGGCTAACATAAATAGCCGGAATAGAATTCCACATGCGCGCGCTTCAACAACACTAGCGCCTTTGATGGACTATTTTTTTCTCTTGTTTCTTGATTGGTTAAAATGCAATCATGATCAATGTTTTTATGTTAATGTTAACATCCCATGTTAATGTTATTAGAGCTCAGGGCGTTAAATAAGTTTGCGGTGGCGTACTAAAGAGAGAATTGGGGGGGGGGCGGGAGCTTCTGGGCCAGCACGAATGACAATTCTTATAAAGTTTTGCTTGCGAGTACTTGAAAAGTACAACTGGCCCTGAAAGCCGGCAGCCTCGGCTGACAGACACACCGAGCACTTCCCGCGGTGACAACTTACTTGCCAGTTCACTGTCGACCCGTACAACTCGTTTAAGTTGGTGGACATGTCCAGTTTGAACTGTTTTAAGTTGTCTCCTGTTTAAAAAAAAACATAAATAGAACATAAACTGTCTGACAAAATAATAAAATTATCAATGATAAATCAATTTAGTTAGGAAAATTTATTTAATAATAACTTTAAAAAAACAGACTATAACTTTCATAAAGGATTATTCCCATTTTGACGGGAATTTAAAAAATAAATTTTTATTTTTGCGATATTTGGCGCTTGGTACCTGTTACACCTCAATTAATGTCTTTTTTTATGTAGTAACTGTAATAAGTTCAAACTTCGCATCGTTATTTTTCTCTTCAAACCTTGCATGAACCTCAGACATTATTATTACTATTATTTTATCTTTTATTCTTTTATTTATTTTATTTTATTTATATATTTTTATTTTGGGGGGGGGGTTGTTATGTTTTGTTATTATGTATGCTGTTCTGGGAGAGGTGAAGTGGTATATATTTTCTACTTCTGAAAATTTTCAAAATGACCTGGTCAGTGCTTTAGATCAGTGCTCCACAAAGGGGTGGTCCGCGGACCGCTGTTGGTTCGTGGGCCATCCGCAGAAGTTATCAAATAAAACAAACCCGTAAAAACAAAGTTTTTGACTATAAATCCCTTATATATGAGACATAACTTACAGTATTGATTATTTTCAAACATTTACAGACTGAATCTGTCTTAACTCAAGTTTGCTTCATAACCCTAGGGGGGGGGGTGGGTGGGTGGGAGGGGGAGAGGGGGAAAGTCTGGTCACCGATTCGCTTGACCGAGCTCAGCGTGACACGTAAAATGTAAACAAAAGCACCCCGTCGCTTCGTTGGGTTGCCTCAATGCGTCAGCTCAAACTTTCACGTGGGAAAAAAACAATAACAAACCGTGAATTTGAATAACATACCTCACATAAGGATAAACTAAAAATGCATTAATTTAATTACGGTACGTTCGATCGATCTGAAATTTTGATACGATGCATTGTTAGGACAGACGGGTCAGTGTGCCAAATTTCAGCTCGATCGAATCACGGGAAGTGGGTCATTTTCGACTTTTCCTTTTCCGCCCGCCCAGCCCATGAGATGATGAGATGATGAGACGGCCGCGAAGTTAATATAAGGGATTTAAAAAACAAACCCGTAAAAACAAAGTTTTTGACTATAAATCCCTTATATATGAGACATAACTAACAATATTGATTATTTTCAAACGCTACAAACATTGACAGACTGACACCGAGTGATGTCCCTCGTCTTTAATAAATGGGGGTGGGACGTGAGGGGGTGTCGGCACGACGGTCGGCGTCAACTCAAACTCACGTGGAAGTGGAAGAAAAAAACAATAACAAACCGTGAATTTGAATTACATACCTCATATAAGGATAAACTAAAAATGCATTAATTTAATTACGGTACGTTCGATCGATCTGAAATTTTGACACGATGCATTGTTAGGTTAGACGGGTCCGTGTGCCAAATTTCAGCTCGATCGGATCACTGGAAGTGGGTCATTTTTGACTTTTGTTTTTCCGCCCGCCCATGAGATGATGAGATGACCGGCGGTGAAGTTAATATAATGGATTTAAAAAGGACGAAAATATAATAATAATCCCTTATTTTAAACAATTAATAGTAACCCTTTAAATTTTGTCAATTTATCGTTAGTAAGCACATAAAATTTAAATAAAAAAAAACATTAAAAAAAACATTTCGCTACAACGTCATTAAAGTGAAAATAGCTAACCACTCCCTAGGGCCATGGCAAAATTCCTGCCGTCCACCAGACTAAAATGTTTGAGAAGCACTGCTTTAGAGTACGAGATAATTGTATATCATTTGTTTTTAAAAAGTATGCTGAAATGGAATAGGTTGACATTTATGAATATGAATCGTAGTCTTGTGGCAATGAATCGCCAGGATTACAAGAGAATGTTACAAGTACAGAGATTTTCAGCATGTCATGGGAATGTTACAAGTTCAGATATTGTCAGGATATCAAGAGAATGTTACAAGTTCAGATATTGTCAGGATATCAAGAGAATGTTACAAGTTCAGATATTGTCAGGTATCAAGAGAATGTTACAAGTTCAGATATTGTCAGGATATCAAGAGAATGTTACAAGTTCAGATATTGTCAGCATATCAAGATAATGGTACAAGTTCAGATATTGTCAGGATATCAAGAGAATGTTACAAGTTCAGATATTGTCAGGATATCACGAGAATGTTACAAGTTCAGATATTGTCAGGATATCAAGAGAATGTTACAAGTTCAGATATTGTCAGCATATCAAGATAATGTTACAAGTTCAGGTTATTGTCAGGATATCAAGAGAATGTTACAAGTTCAGATATTGTCAGCATATCAAGATAATGTTACAAGTTCAGGTTATTGTCAGGATATCAAGAGAATGTTACAAGTTCAGATATTGTCAGCATATCAAGATAATGTTACAAGTTCAGGTTATTGTCAGGATATCAAGAGAATGTTACAAGTTCAGATATTGTCAGAATATCACGAGAATGTTACAAGTTCAGACATTGTCAGGATATCAAGAGAATGTTACAAGCTCAGATATTGTCAGGATATCAAGAGAATGTTACAAATTCAGATATTGTCAGGATATCAAGAGAATGTTACAAGCTCAGATATTGTCAGGATATCAAGAGGATATTACAAGTTCAGATATTGTCAAGATATCAAGAGAATGTTACAAGTTCAGATATTGTCAGGATATCAAGAGAATGTTACAAGTTCAGATATTGTCAGGATATCAAGAGAATGTTACAAGCTCATATATTGTCAGGATATCAAGAGAATGTTACAAGTTCAGATATTGTCAGGATATCGCTATAATTTTACTTGAGATGATTTCTAACGACACTTATGTTTTACATTTGAAAAATACCCCCCCCCCTTTTTTTTTAAAAACAAACAAACTAAGTCACCTGTAATTGGGCTCATGATATTCAATGACTATTGCACATTGCATGGGTGAGACTGCAACCAGGCTGGGTAAAAAGGAAGCAAATTACATGATACTATGTTATGTATATGAAATGTGCCCACTACCGCATGTAAAGGTCACAGGGCGCGCAAACGAAAATGAAGAACAACAGTGAAGACAAAGCAGGGTTCTTAATAAATGACGTCACCAATGTCAGTTTTAAAATGATTTTTTTGTAAATGTAACTGTTGTGCTTCAAAGTACAGTTCACCAATAAGATATTCAGTGAATTAGATTTGTTGATCAACATAGACGTCCACGTATTCTAGGAACTTGCTGTTAAACCCCCAACTATTCAGAAAAAAATGGGGAAAATATCTGAACACCCTTTTTTTTGTTCAAGTAACGGTTTGAGAGGTCACGTGTTGCGCAAGGCCTGGGGACTGACAAATCAACGTTAACACATTTCAAGGAGTTGAAGACCAGTTTTGGTAAACCAGGAATACACAGCTCCGGTTGTTGTCTTAAAATAGCCTGTCAAGGGGGACGATCGTTCTTCTACAGGGAGGAGAAAATCCTGTAACATTCTTTCTCACCCATTGAGACAAAATTGTGACCGCTTTCTGACCATTGGGTTTTAATTAAGATCTTTAGCCATAATAAACTGTGACTCGTTCATTTGTACAATAATTTTTTTTAAAAACCTGACACAATAAATAAAATTTTATTATTATTATTTCAATTGTTGCTTGATTAAGTCAACAAGAGGACGTGTGTATTACTCTTCCTTTAGCAAGTATTTGAGCAATATTCACATGTCATGACATTATGGATGCAAAGTGTTCCCCGTTGAAATGTGATGTTATGATGTTGCTTAGTTGACAGGTAATAAGGTCAACAGGAATTTATGTCAGTATTAAAGAAAAAGTATATAACTTTTGTGTTCTGTGCTCTGTAACTGTAAATGTTCAAATCTCATTGTAATTTGAGTGTTCAGTGCTCTTTAAATGTGCAATAGATTGTAAATTATTTGTTCTGTGCTCAGTAAATGTACGCTGTAAATTGTAACTTGTGTGTTCTGTGCTCTTTACATGTGCACGGTACATTTGTCCTTGTGTGTTCTGAGCTCTTTATATGTACACAGTATATTTTTACTTGTGTGTTTTGTGCTCTGTAAATGTACACTGTAAATTGTAAGTATTGCGCTCTATGCTCTGTAAATGTGCGTTGTAAATTGTAACTTTTGTGTTCTATGCTCTGTAAATGTACACTGTAAATCGTAACTTGTGTTAGTAATTATTTTTGTATATAGTTTTTATGTTAAATAATATATACATAATCATATTTCCTCACGCTAATCTCACATAGCTGTTAAAATGTTATTTTATTTGCTGTATTTTTGGGGGAGTATTATTTTGTTTTACAAATTGATGTAATAATGATTGTACTGTATATTGTACATGTTACTGTAGACGGCTCACCATCGGCTCATGTGTTATAAGACACTTCAATGTTTTAGTTCTAAGTTTATCTGTGTGATATCTGTCATAAATTTCTTCACTTATAAATCTGTATTTGGTAAGCCTCAAGGAAGAGTTCCGTATCTAATAAGTGATCCAGACAAATATCTTAAAATAAAAGTAATTCACGTGCGGCGTCTCACTAGTACTACTACACATTTAAATACTCGTACATTTGTGTGACAGCGCAAAGATATAACTTAAAAAGCAGGAAACGATTTTAATAGCTAAAGTTAATAAGTAGTAAATATATACATCCATGTTTCTTAAAACTGTAAATCTAATTAACTGTTAGACGAATGTCGAAGGAATTCTTTTTCTTCTCCCATAAAATGTCATGAGTGTATCTATTAAATAATCAATAAATACTGGAGGTAAAAAGTCCATGGCCACGCAAAAATCGTGGTGGTGGTAGTAATGTTGGTTGAAGTGGATACGGAGGAGGATCGAGACTGGCTTTTTCACTTTCGATATAACAAAAAGTAAATTTACATAAACAAACAGTTTTAAAAAATTAATTTTAAAAAATGATTTAATTAGATTCACGTTTAAAAGTTTCTTCAATTTTATTTAATTTTGCATCATTATAGCTATTGACACGAAATAAATATCTTAATTCTGTTTTAATGGATATCATTATTCTCTTTCCAATATCAGACTCGGCATATGTCACAAGTTATATTTTAGTTTCTGTTGTCATGGAAATGCCCAAAGATAAAATAATGTTAGTGGGTGTTTTTTTTTCTCCTTCAAAATGTTCGTCCTTAGAAAGAAACTATTTTTTTTAAAGCATTAAAAAACAAAAACTATGCACTTCTCTAATGTCATCAAATGCTTAACATTAACACAATAATATATAATTTTTTTTTAATTTAAAATATTTTAAATACAATTTATGTGCGTTAGGAGAGTTAGAGCAACTAAATGTTACGTTTTATATAGAGGCCTGATTTCGATGTTCAATTTGACCTTTTTTTAAAAATGTGTGCAAAATAAATTAAGGGTTTTTCTTTAGTGGTACGTGCATGTTGTTGTTTTTACCCAGGCTCGAGGGCTATGGGAGCAGAATTTGGGCTAGAGAGTAACGGAAACAAAGTGCTTAAACTCAAGTGCAGCGCAACATCAGCTGACAGACAATTTAGACGACCATCTTCTCGTCGAATATGTCTTCTCACGAGAATAAACTGGCGTGAACTAAATATTTGTTTTACGAAAATACTGCACATATCAACAGAACTGGTCTTAGACTAAACGACATCTTTAGGATGTGTGGTGTATCCTCTTTGATACGAACTAGTCTATTTTATTATTGTGTTCCCGGGGCTGCACTTCATTCCTTATGTGGAGGGGTGAGGCGGGGGAGGGGGTTGGACTGGTATTTTCGGCCAATGGGGTTTGGCCACATTGGCCACTCACTCTACCAACGCCAAAATATTTACCCAGTCTGGGTGACGTAAAAACTACAGCTACACCATTGCCCTTGTGAAGTTATTGGAAATTTGGTACAAATTAGAAGGACATTAAAATAAACTGAGTTTAATTAATTTTCAATACGGCGTTTTGGTATAGATGATGTTATATAAAATAAAATAAAAATACAGTTCACCTCAAATATTGTTGCCATCCTCCGATATAAATCAAAGTCTCTGTTGCCAACAACAAATGTAAACCACAATCTCTGTTGCCATCCACAAATATAAATCACACTCTCTGTTGCAATCCACAGATATAAATCACAATCTCTGTTGCTACTATCAAGTAATAAAGCACAAACAAGATGAGCTTTCTACAGAGCATCAAGACCCACGCGGACCTCAACCAGTACTTCATGAGAACCGCTCTCTGGCCGGCCATCTTCTACACCACCGTCCTGATGCTGGTTGGCATCGTCGGCAACTTCCTCGTCCTTGCCGTCTACCGGCATCAGTACCAGCGGAGCGTGACCCGGATGTTCATATTCGCCCTGGCGGCCATGGACATCGGCAACTGCGTCTTCACCATGCCAACCGAGTTGATGATTCTCATACGCTTTACGTCATTTCCGTCGGGGTTTTGGTGCAAGTTCACGCGCTATCTGACCTACATCTTCAACGGCACCAGCTCCATCATATTGATAACAATAGCTCTCGACAGGTAAATTAAATTAACGAACTGTTATATTGCCGTTTTATAAATTACTAGGGGTTGTAGGGTGCCTACGGTGCCCACTTTTTTCAAAAGCCCAATGAAGTTATCCTTGTTTTATAAATACGAAACATTAAACTTCCTGAAATGTGCACAAAGTATTTTACAACTAGTTGACCCGTGGCGTAACATACGCCGCTAATGATTTAGTGACGGTTAAGACTTCCTGAAAGACACGGTTGTCAAAATGGGGTGGGTTTGGGCAAACGAATGTGAGTGAATGAAAAGAAGGAACTCTGGAGTGACCCGCGGCGTATCACCCGTAAAAAATGACGGAAGTGTTCAGCTGAAATCTATTTATTTTGAAAAAATGCACTTTTTTAGGGCGCATACGGCGCCCACCTTTTTCAAAAATATCAACTAACTTGTCCTTGTTTGATCAATACGAAATATTAAACTTTCTGAAATGTACACAAAGTATTTTTATAAATTTTTACATTGTTCCCTTTTTACAAAATTAAAATATCAGCGAAAACAATGACGTCATATATTTTTTTTTACAGCGCATATTTAATTTGCACACCTTTTGATGCATTGGTGGAGTAATTTAGTGTGCTGCTTTCTAAAATTAGTATCTGTTGAACATACTTGCAGCTTGGTGTCTCGCAGGGTCCAACCACGAAGAGAATTATATATACTAGACGCCCCGTGGCGTAGCATACGCCGCAGACTTGCTCATAGAGAGTTCTTTTACCCCTTTAATGCACTTTTATAGGGCGCCTACGGCGCCGACCTTTTTCAAAAGCCCAACTAACTTCTTCTTGTTTGATCAATAAGAAATATTAAACTTTCTGAAATGCACAAAAAGTATTTTATTATAGGGGTTGTAGGGCGCCTTTGGCGCCCCCTCTGTTTTTTGATGTTATAATTAACCATCATCAAATCCTCTTTTTTACATTGTTCCCTTTTCCAAAATTAAAATATCAGCGAAAACAATGACGTCATGTAATTTTTTTTTAAAGCGCATATTTAATTTGAACACCTTTTGATGCATTAGTGCAGTAATTTAGTGCGCTGCTTTCTAAAATTAGTATATGTTGCACATGCAGCTTCTTGTTGCCTCGCAGGGTCCGACCACGAAGAGAATTATATAGATAGATAGATAGATAGATAGATAATTGTTTGGTTATTTGACGTCATAAAATATTTTACGGCGATAAACACCACATTCTCTGTTAATCTCGAAACCAAAATGACACCTCACTTTTTAACTGCTATGGACTGTTGTAGTATGTCCATCAGCGTTACGGAGACAGTGAGTGACTTGGGCTCTTATATTGTTTATGACATTCAATAATGTTTCTTTTGACAAGTGAAATGCCATTGTGATATACGAGGTGGTAAGGGGGAGATGCTTGGGCGGGTGAGATCATGGGGTGTGTTGGATCTTATTTGGGTATGGGTGTGGGGTACATATTTCATTTTCACTATACTGTAAAACAAAAGATTAAGTGACAAGGTGTTACTTTTTTATTTGTTAAGATAATTATACACGATTTTAAAATGTGTTGATACAACCTTTCTTCTGTTTTATTTGTTTGTTTATTTTTTTAAGGGGAATACAAGAGCCGCAACATGTGCTTCAAGCAGACAAGTTTATTCTAAATACATTTATTTAAGTGTGCATAGTCGTTTTTGTCATTAGAATGAAACAAGGAAGTATTTCTCTAAGACAAATGAGGAAGGAAACCTTGTAAAGAAGTTCTCTGCGATGAGCGAAACTTAAAAAAAAATTTCCTCAACGCCTTTCAGGAAAACAAATATTTAAAATGTCACCCGTGCGTGGTATGTAAGAACCGCTGCTATTAAACCTTACATTTCCTCCTATTGAAACTGACTTGCAGGTATTTCAAGGTGTGCAGACCGACCCATTTGGGTATCACTATCAAGCGCGCCAGGCTAGTGTGTGTGGGCTCGTTCCTCCTCACGATGGTTCTCACGATCCCCGCCCTGGTCATCTACGGCGATATGGTCTTCCCGATTCTGATCACTGACCACGAGGTGACCATGCTCGCCAGGGACACCGACCTGGCGGAGCTCGAGAGAAGTTTGGTTGCGTCCAATGTGTCTCACGTTGTCATGAATGGGACATTCTGTTTGCTGAATTCGGGGTAAGCGATCGATGACGTAAATATCCCGTCGGTGTGTAAGGTGCTTCAAATTCATACATAAAAATAAATGCAATGAATACGTCCTAAGAAGATACAAATAGATAAATCAATAAAAACACAAAATAAAATCAGAATATTATAAAAAAATAAAAATAAAAACAAAAACACACACGCAAAGAAAAAGTCCTTTTGATAAGTTCAGATACAGGATCTGACAAAACAAACGCCAAAGACATTGTATATAAAAAAAGATTTTTTAAAAAATCAATAATGAAAAATGAAAATATTCACATATTAAAAATTTGACGAAACTACTCTAAATAGTACTCTCCACGATCTATGAAAATGTTTAACCTCTTTTCGCCTGTTCATCTCCAGGTACATCGACAGACACCTGCCAACCGTCTTCTACATCGGAATGCTGATCCTCTACCTCGTTCTCATCTTCTTCGTCGTCTTCTTCTACAGCCAGGTCGCCCGCGCCATGTTCCAGCTGACCCGGAAACACTCCAAGATGTTTACCTTTTACGGGTCACGAGATCTGTCCACTCCGAACTCTGCCGCCCCGGAGCAGAACTCCGCCCACTACAACGCCCCCCGTTCCGGCGTCGCGAGGGAGGCCAGTACGTTTGACGAGGACGGACCGATGAGGAACTTCACGGGTCTGGAGAGGGAGCTCCGGGACGATAACTCGTGTCCTTGTGATGAGAGGAGGTCGGTGGCGTCCCTTTCGTCCAGAGCTTCAGACCGCGGCAATGAAAAGATCACCGGTGATGAAAATATAGATGAAAGAAATAACTACACCAAAGAAAAAGTCGTTTTCAAAAGTTCAGATAATATAAGAACTGACAAAACAAACGCCAAAGACATTGCAAATCAACATTCGCGGGATGGTAACCAGTCTGGGACTTCCAACCCAAATGGCTTCCAGGTTTCTCCGAGAAGTAAGAGTGAGATTCTGATAAGTCCCCAGAGCGGCAACAGATCTCCCCTCAAACTGTTCACCAGGAAGAAATCTTCTCAGAGAATCCCCAAAATAAAGATCCACGACACCAGCGAGAAACCCTCGCACGCGAGCGGCTTTGACCTCGCCTACACCAGCTCCCTACACGGTTTCGACAAGTCGCTGTCCCTTTCCAGCAACAGCCTCCTCCTCAGGAGAATCAAGAGCGCCGAGAACATCAACGCCCTGACGCGCCTGTACAAGCTCCAGGTCCCCGAGCACCGCATCAACGGCCCCAAGTTCCCGGACGCGTACGAGGCCAGTCTGCCGAAAGTGTGTCACCAGAGGCAGAGACGACACGACGTGGCCGTCGGGCAGGTGACGAAAAGCTGCACGAATCTGGATTTTGTGGGCGGCGGGGAGGAAGGGGAGGGCGATACCGACCCCAAATCGGCGTCGGAGAAGACGCTGACGCTCACTAGAAAGACGTCACCGCAGGGTAAAACCAACATCTGTGTGCTGCCCCTGACGGGACTCTGCACCAAAATGGCCCTACACGTGCAAGAGAAGCAAGGAGTCGGGTTGAAAAAGGGCACAAACAGGAGTAACGCCAACGATGCTTTAGTTGTCAGTAGCGAGCCGTGTCTGACCCGGGGAAGAGAAAACGGCGCCTACGTCACTTCACCGGATGACGATTCAACCGTGACGCTGCGCGTAAAGACCCCGGATCAGGCGCCCGCGAAAACGCCGAGCACGTACAACTCCGTCAAGATCACGAAAATCTCCGAAAGCGTCCGGGGCCAGAAGTCTCCGCGGCAGGAGATCATCAGCACCGCCGACATCCTGCAGGATAACCACAACCGCTACTCCCTCCACCCCTTCCGGACCAGCAGGATGCTCTTCATTATCTCCCTTGCCTTTGCGTGCAGTTTCCTCCCATTTTTCATCATCGCGCTGACCAGGTCAGCGATCGGCTCGTCATTCATGATGTCCCTCAGTGACGTGCAGCTGAGCGTGGTCAGCATTTTCATCCGGTCATCACTGGTCAGCAACGCGGTAAACCCGATCATCTACGGGATACTAAGTACCCACTTCCGACGGGAATGCACCGGATTGGTTTTCTGTGTGAAAAAGAAATAATTTCGTTTTGCTTTTCTGTTGCAATGGTTTAACACGTATAAATTACCGCAATGTAATTAAGCTAATGTTTGAAAGTATCATAATAACACTCCCTGTATCAGTTGAGTCAACAGCATAAGAGATCAGCAAATGCCGTATAAGCAGTCTCTTTCATGCAATTTAAGCTTGATTACTTCAACAGTTGTTGTGTCACAATGAACTACGAACTTTAGAGATTCCAGAAGGTACTTAGTTCTGTCGGATGCATTTTATTGTAGATGACAATATCTGATCACATCACACAAGCTCCTATGGACCTCCATTGGCTGCCTCCGAATAAACCAGACACGTAGATGTATAAACGGAAGAGACATGCAGATGTATAAAAGGAAGAGACATGCAGATGTATAAACGGACCAGACATATATATGTATAGACGGACCAGACTAGCTCATCATTGAGAGAAACTTTTAAGAATAGATAATTCATCATATATATATATATATATTCTCAATTATCGCTGACTGCCTCACGCCTAACGCTAAGGGACATCACTCTGCTTTTTTTTATTTGTGTTGTAAGCAGGGCTGACTGTCCTCAAATAGTAATTTTTTGGTGCAGTAATTTGATGCGCTGCTTCCAAAAATTAGTTTAAAAATTGTGTGCTGATTAGCACTGTAAAAAATATTATATAAATACTTTGTTTACTTTTCAGGAATATTTCGTTTTTATCATACAAGGATAAGTTACTTGGGCTTTGAGCAAAAAAAAGTAGGAGCCTTAGGCGCCCTACAACCCCTATTATAAAATACTTTGTGTACATTTAAGGAAGTTTAATATTACGTATCTATCATACAAGGAAATGTTTGTTGGGCTTTTGAAAAAAAGTGGGTGCGGTAGGCGCCTTAAATAAAAGTGGGCGCCGCAGGCGCCACGGCCCCACAACACAACCTAGTATATATATTTTTAAAAGACAATATTGAATATTATTGCACTTTTGGGGTGTTGGACTTGATTGAACAAAAGTGTAATAAAACAGTCATCTTCATTATAATTAAATTTGACAAGTTTACAAAATAACCAAGCCCGATTTGTTTTTTTTAGACTTTGCTCAAAAAAACTTGCAAAGCGAGGGATTTTTTTTCTTACCAAGGCGAGTCAAGTCAAGAATGTTGCCACACAATATTTTAACATAGTTTAATGATACTATCACGAATGACACATTTCATGTATCTCAGTTTAGTCTGTGAGCCTTTGAGTTCTGTAGACAACATAACTGGGATATTAAACAAATTCGCCCTTTGTTTTATGTTGTTGTTTTTTTTCCACAGTCAATGGTACTAATGATCCCTTTATGTTTATAAATGTTTTGTATATTATTGAATACTTTTTATTTTATTTAACCTTTCGTTAAATGTTGTTCCATGATTGGACGCTTGAATGACATAAGTGATTGGAAACTATATGTTATTGTTAGTGATTGGAAACTAGATTTTGTTGTAAATGATTGGAAACTAGATTTTGTTGTGATTGGAAAATTGCATTTTGAAAATGATTGGAAACTAGATTTTGTTGTAACTGATTGGAAAATTGCATGTTGTATATGATTGGAATCTAGATTTTGACGTCAGGTATTAGAAACTTGCATGTTTTAAGAGATTGGAAACTTGATTTTGTTGTAAGTGATTGGGAAATTGCTAGTTGTAATGTAAATTGTTGGAATCTAGAAAACTAAAGGCCGCGATGGACAATCAGCATTAAACTGATAGCAAAAAAAAATGTTTTTAATTGTACCAATCTGTGTGTTTTTGTCTTTAATTGAAGTTGAATAGTATTGGAGATAGGGATAAATATATTAACTAATTTTTAAGCAAAATAAAAAATTTAAAAATTAAAAAAAGAAATAAGGTTCATTGCAGAAGTGTTGATAAATTTTTGTTATTTTCAGTGCGATAGAATTTTCTTCTTTCAATTCAAAATTATTACTTTGAAAATTTGAATAAGGGGCTGTCCATAAATGACGTCACGCAATTTTGACCCATTTTTCACCCCTGCCCCCCCCCCATCACAAAAAGCTAGACCCCCCCTTCCAATAATACGTCACAAAGCTTTGACACCCCCCCCAAAAAAAAACAAAAAAAAACAAACAAACATTTTATCCATTTGAAACTTAGTATGTTTCAAATCACTTTTATTTTCATTTAAGTATTTATTTAGTGTATGTCTACATTGTAATACGCGTGAAGCTATGTAAAACAGCATTAAATAAATTGTAAGCCAGTGCTTCTCAAACTTTTTCGTATAAGACGAACGGCAGGAATTTTTTTAAAAATGTATTTCACCAGGTACCGGTGCATTCTTTTCCCGTTTTGACGTGATTGTCCCTGTACTGACGTGATAGCAAAATGAGCCCCTACATGGCTAAAGCCCTATAAGATTAAGAATGAATTCGGCTTGTTTTGAATTTAAAAAAAATTAAAAATTTGTTTGGCTGCCAAAGCATAGCAAGACAGCTAACGCACAATGCAGCGGTAATATAAAAAACCATTTGATGTGATTATCCTTCGCGATTAAGCTCGCGAATGTCACTATTGATGTTAAAGTGTATCTCAAGTGTATCTAATTGGGTAATTAAAGTGAACCTCAAGTGTATCTAATTGGGTACTTAAAGTGTATCTCAAGTGTATCTAATTGGGTACTTAAAGTGTACCTCAAGTGTATCTAATTGGGTACTTAAAGTGTATCCTCAAGTGTATCTAATTTGGATACTTAAAGTGTAATCTCAAGTGTATCTAATTGGGTACTTAAAGTGTACCTCAAGTGTATCTAATTGGGTACTTAAAGTGTACCTCAAGTGTATCTAATTGGGTACTTAAAGTGTATCTCAAGTGTATCTAATTGGGTACTTAAAGTGTAACTCAAGTGTACCTAATTGGGTACTTAATGTGTATCTCAAGTGTATCTAATTGGGTACTTAAAGTGTATCTCAAGTGTATCTAATTGGGTACTTTAAAGTGTACCTCAAGTGTACCTAATTGGGTACTTAAATGTGTATCTCAAGTGTATCTAATTGGGTACTTAAAGTGTATCTCAAGTTTATCTAATTGGGTACTTAAAGTGTATCTCAAGTGTATCTAATTAGGGTACTTAAAGTGTACTCAAGTGTATCTAATTGGGTACTTAAAGTGTACCTCAAGTGTATCTAATTGAGTACTTAAAGTTTAACTCAAGTGTATCTAATTGGGTACTTAAAGTGTACCTCAAGTGTATCTAATTAGGGTACTTAAAGTGTAACTCAACTGTATCTAATTGGGTACTTAAAGTGTACCTCAAGTGTATCTAATTAGGTACTTAAAGTGTAACTCAACTGTATCTAATTGGGTACTTAAAGTGTACCTCAAGTGTATCTAATTGGGTACTTAAAGTGTAACTCAAGTGTATCTAATTGGGTACTTAAAGTGTATCTCAAGTGTATCTAATTGGGTACTTAAAGTGTACCTCAAGTGTATCTAATTGGGTACTTAAAGTGTATCTCAAGTGTATCTAATTGGGTACTTAAAGTGTACCTCAAGTGTATCTAATTGGGTACTTAAAGTGTATCTCAAGTGTATCTAATTGGGTACTTAAAGTGTACCTCAAGTGTATCTAATTGGGTACTTAAAGTGTATCTCAAGTGTATCTAATTGGGTACTTAAAGTGTACCTCAAGTGTATCTAATTGGGTACTTAAAGTGTATCTCAAGTGTATCTAATTGGGTACTTAAAGTGTACCTCAAGTGTATCTAATTGGGTACTTAAAGTGTATCTCAAGTGTATCTAATTGGGTACTTAAAGTGTACCTCAAGTGTATCTAATTGGGTACTTAAAGTGTATCTCAAGTGTATCTAATTGGGTACTTAAAGTGTACCTCAAGTGTATCTAATTGGGTACTTAAAGTGTATCTCAAGTGTATCTAATTGGGTACTTAAAGTGTATCTCAAGTGTATCTAATTGGGTACTTAAAGTGTATCTCAAGTGTATCTAATTGGGTACTTAAAGTGTATCTCAAGTGTATCTAATTGGGTACTTAAAGTGTATCTCAAGTGTATCTAATTGGGTACTTAAAGTGTATCTCAAGTGTATCTAATTGGGTACTTAAAGTGTATCTCAAGTGTATCTAATTGGGTACTTAAAGTGTACCTCAAGTGTATCTAATTGGGTACTTAAAGTGTATCTCAAGTGTATCTAATTGGGTACTTAAAGTGTATCTCAAGTGTATCTAATTGGGTACTTAAAGTGTATCTCAAGTGTATCTAATTGGGTACTTAAAGTGTATCTCAAGTGTATCTAATTGGGTACTTAAAGTGTATCTCAAGTGTATCTAATTGGGTACTTAAAGTGTACCTCAAGTGTATCTAATTGGGTACTTAAAGTGTATCTCAAGTGTATCTAATTGGGTACTTAAAGTGTATCTCAAGTGTATCTAATTGGGTACTTAAAGTGTATCTCAAGTGTATCTAATTGGGTACTTAAAGTGTACCTCAAGTGTATCTAATTGGGTACTTAAAGTGTATCTCAAGTGTATCTAATTGGGTACTTAAAGTGTATCTCAAGTGTATCTAATTGGGTACTTAAAGTGTACCTCAAGTGTATCTAATTGGGTACTTAAAGTGTATCTCAAGTGTATCTAATTGGGTACTTAAAGTGTACCTCAAGTGTATCTAATTGGGTACTTAAAGTGTATCTCAAGTGTATCTAATTGGGTACTTAAAGTGTATCTCAAGTGTATCTAATTGGGTACTTAAAGTGTATCTCAAGTGTATCTAATTGGGTACTTAAAGTGTACCTCAAGTGTATCTAATTGGGTACTTAAAGTGTATCTCAAGTGTATCTAATTGGGTACTTAAAGTGTATCTCAAGTGTATCTAATTGGGTACTTAAAGTGTATCTCAAGTGTATCTAATTGGGTACTTAAAGTGTATCTCAAGTGTATCTAATTGGGTACTTAAAGTGTATCTCAAGTGTATCTAATTGGGTACTTAAAGTGTATCTCAAGTGTATCTAATTGGGTACTTAAAGTGTATCTCAAGTGTATCTAATTGGGTACTTAAAGTGTATCTCAAGTGTATCTAATTGGGTACTTAAAGTGTACCTCAAGTGTATCTAATTGGGTACTTAAAGTGTATCTCAAGTGTATCTAATTGGGTACTTAAAGTGTATCTCAAGTGTATCTAATTGGGTACTTAAAGTGTATCTCAAGTGTATCTAATTGGGTACTTAAAGTGTATCTCAAGTGTATCTAATTGGGTACTTAAAGTGTACCTCAAGTGTATCTAATTGGGTACTTAAAGTGTACCTCAAGTGTATCTAATTGGGTACTTAAAGTGTACCTCAAGTGTATCTAATTGGGTACTTAAAGTGTATCTCAAGTGTATCTAATTGGGTACTTAAAGTGTACCTCAAGTGTATCTAATTGGGTACTTAAAGTGTACCTCAAGTGTATCTAATTGGGTACTTAAAGTGTATCTCAAGTGTATCTAATTGGGTACTTAAAGTGTATCTCAAGTGTATCTAATTGGGTACTTAAAGTGTATCTCAAGTGTATCTAATTGGGTACTTAAAGTGTATCTCAAGTGTATCTAATTGGGTACTTAAAGTGTACCTCAAGTGTATCTAATTGGGTACTTAAAGTGTATCTCAAGTGTATCTAATTGGGTACTTAAAGTGTATCTCAAGTGTATCTAATTGGGTACTTAAAGTGTACCTCAAGTGTATCTAATTGGGTACTTAAAGTGTATCTCAAGTGTATCTAATTGGGTACTTAAAGTGTATCTCAAGTGTATCTAATTGGGTACTTAAAGTGTACCTCAAGTGTATCTAATTGGGTACTTAAAGTGTATCTCAAGTGTATCTAATTGGGTACTTAAAGTGTATCTCAAGTGTATCTAATTGGGTACTTAAAGTGTACCTCAAGTGTATCTAATTGGGTACTTAAAGTGTATCTCAAGTGTATCTAATTGGGTACTTAAAGTGTACCTCAAGTGTATCTAATTGGGTACTTAAAGTGTATCTCAAGTGTATCTAATTGGGTACTTAAAGTGTATCTCAAGTGTATCTAATTGGGTACTTAAAGTGTATCTCAAGTGTATCTAATTGGGTACTTAAAGTGTATCTCAAGTGTATCTAATTGGGTACTTAAAGTGTATCTCAAGTGTATCTAATTGGGTACTTAAAGTGTATCTCAAGTGTATCTAATTGGGTACTTAAAGTGTATCTCAAGTGTATCTAATTGGGTACTTAAAGTGTACCTCAAGTGTATCTAATTGGGTACTTAAAGTGTATCTCAAGTGTATCTAATTGGGTACTTAAAGTGTATCTCAAGTGTATCTAATTGGGTACTTAAAGTGTATCTCAAGTGTATCTAATTGGGTACTTAAAGTGTATCTCAAGTGTATCTAATTGGGTACTTAAAGTGTACCTCAAGTGTATCTAATTGGGTACTTAAAGTGTATCTCAAGTGTATCTAATTGGGTACTTAAAGTGTATCTCAAGTGTATCTAATTGGGTACTTAAAGTGTATCTCAAGTGTATCTAATTGGGTACTTAAAGTGTATCTCAAGTGTATCTAATTGGGTACTTAAAGTGTACCTCAAGTGTATCTAATTGGGTACTTAAAGTGTATCTCAAGTGTATCTAATTGGGTACTTAAAGTGTATCTCAAGTGTATCTAATTGGGTACTTAAAGTGTACCTCAAGTGTATCTAATTGGGTACTTAAAGTGTATCTCAAGTGTATCTAATTGGGTACTTAAAGTGTATCTCAAGTGTATCTAATTGGGTACTTAAAGTGTATCTCAAGTGTATCTAATTGGGTACTTAAAGTGTATCTCAAGTGTATCTAATTGGGTACTTAAAGTGTATCTCAAGTGTATCTAATTGGGTACTTAAAGTGTACCTCAAGTGTATCTAATTGGGTACTTAAAGTGTATCTCAAGTGTATCTAATTGGGTACTTAAAGTGTATCTCAAGTGTATCTAATTGGGTACTTAAAGTGTACCTCAAGTGTATCTAATTGGGTACTTAAAGTGTATCTCAAGTGTATCTAATTGGGTACTTAAAGTGTATCTCAAGTGTATCTAATTGGGTACTTAAAGTGTATCTCAAGTGTATCTAATTGGGTACTTAAAGTGTATCTCAAGTGTATCTAATTGGGTACTTAAAGTGTATCTCAAGTGTATCTAATTGGGTACTTAAAGTGTATCTCAAGTGTATCTAATTGGGTACTTAAAGTGTATCTCAAGTGTATCTAATTGGGTACTTAAAGTGTATCTCAAGTGTATCTAATTGGGTACTTAAAGTGTACCTCAAGTGTATCTAATTGGGTACTTAAAGTGTATCTCAAGTGTATCTAATTGGGTACTTAAAGTGTATCTCAAGTGTATCTAATTGGGTACTTAAAGTGTATCTCAAGTGTATCTAATTGGGTACTTAAAGTGTACCTCAAGTGTATCTAATTGGGTACTTAAAGTGTATCTCAAGTGTATCTAATTGGGTACTTAAAGTGTATCTCAAGTGTATCTAATTGGGTACTTAAAGTGTACCTCAAGTGTATCTAATTGGGTACTTAAAGTGTATCTCAAGTGTATCTAATTGGGTACTTAAAGTGTATCTCAAGTGTATCTAATTGGGTACTTAAAGTGTATCTCAAGTGTATCTAATTGGGTACTTAAAGTGTACCTCAAGTGTATCTAATTGGGTACTTAAAGTGTATCTCAAGTGTATCTAATTGGGTACTTAAAGTGTATCTCAAGTGTATCTAATTGGGTACTTAAAGTGTATCTCAAGTGTATCTAATTGGGTACTTAAAGTGTACCTCAAGTGTATCTAATTGGGTACTTAAAGTGTATCTCAAGTGTATCTAATTGGGTACTTAAAGTGTACCTCAAGTGTATCTAATTGGGTACTTAAAGTGTACCTCAAGTGTATCTAATTGGGTACTTAAAGTGTATCTCAAGTGTATCTAATTGGGTACTTAAAGTGTATCTCAAGTGTATCTAATTGGGTACTTAAAGTGTATCTCAAGTGTATCTAATTGGGTACTTAAAGTGTACCTCAAGTGTATCTAATTGGGTACTTAAAGTGTATCTCAAGTGTATCTAATTGGGTACTTAAAGTGTATCTCAAGTGTATCTAATTGGGTACTTAAAGTGTATCTCAAGTGTATCTAATTGGGTACTTAAAGTGTACCTCAAGTGTATCTAATTGGGTACTTAAAGTGTATCTCAAGTGTATCTAATTGGGTACTTAAAGTGTACCTCAAGTGTATCTAATTGGGTACTTAAAGTGTATCTCAAGTGTATCTAATTGGGTACTTAAAGTGTATCTCAAGTGTATCTAATTGGGTACTTAAAGTGTATCTCAAGTGTATCTAATTGGGTACTTAAAGTGTACCTCAAGTGTATCTAATTGGGTACTTAAAGTGTACCTCAAGTGTATCTAATTGGGTACTTAAAGTGTACGTCAAGTGTATCTAATTGGGTACTTAAAGTGTACCTCAAGTGTATCTAATTGGGTACTTAAAGTGTACCTCAAGTGTATCTAATTGGGTACTTAAAGTGTACCTCAAGTGTATCTAATTGGGTACTTAAAGTGTACCTCAAGTGTATCTAATTGGGTACTTAAAGTGTACCTCAAGTGTATCTAATTGGGTACTTAAAGTGTACCTCAAGTGTATCTAATTGGGTACTTAAAGTGTACCTCAAGTGTATCTAATTGGGTACTTAAAGTGTATCTCAAGTGTATCTAATTGGGTACTTAAAGTGTACCTCAAGTGTATCTAATTGGGTACTTAAAGTGTACCTCAAGTGTATCTAATTGGGTACTTAAAGTGTACCTCAAGTGTATCTAATTGGGTACTTAAAGTGTACCTCAAGTGTATCTAATTGGGTTACTTAAAGTGTACCTCAAGTGTATCTAATTGGGTACTTAAAGTGTACCTCAAGTGTATCTAATTGGGTACTTAAAGTGTACCTCAAGTGTATCTAATTGGGTTACTTAAAGTGTACCTCAAGTGTATCTAATTGGGTACTTAAAGTGTACCTCAAGTGTATCTAATTGGGTTCTTAAAGTATACCTCAAGTGTATCTAATTGGGTTACTAAAAGTGTACCTCAAGTGTATTTAATTGGGTACTTAAAGTGTACCTCAAGTGTATCTAATTGGGTACTTACAGTGTATCTCAAGTGTATCTAATTGGGTACTTAAAGTGTATCTCAAGTGTATCTAATTGGGTACTAAAAGTGTACCTCAAGTGTATCTAATTGGGTTCTTAAAGTATACCTCAAGTGTATCTAATTGGTTACTAAAAGTGTACCTCAAGTGTAACTTATTGGTTACTAAAAGTGTACCTCAAGTGTAACTATTGGTTACTAAAAGTGTACCTCAACTGTATCTAATTGGGTTCTTAAAGTATACCTCAAGTGTATCTAATTGGGTTACTTAAAGTGTACCTCAAGTGTAACTTATTGGGTTACTAAAAGTGTACGTCAAGTGTATCTAATTGGGTTCTTAAAGTATACCTCAAGTGTATCTAATTGGTTACTAAAGTGTACCTCAAGTGTAACTTATTGGGTTACTAAAAGTGTACCTCAAGTGTATCTAATTGGGTACTTAAAGTGTATCTCAACTGTATCTAATTGGGTACTTAAAGTGTACCTCAAGTGTATCTAATTGGGTACTTAAAGTGTACCTCAACTGTATCTAACTGGGTTCTTAAAGTGTATCTCAAGTGTATCTAATTGGGTACTTAAAGTGTACCTCAAGTGTATCTAATTGGGTACTTAAAGTATATCTCAAGTGTATCTAATTGGGTACTTAAGGTGCACCTCAAGTGTATCTAATTGGGTACCTAAAGTGTATATCAAGTGTATCTAATTTGTACTTAAAGTGTACCTCAAGTGTATCTAATTGGGTACTAAAAGTGCATCTCAACTGTATCTAATTGGGTACTTAAAGTGTATCTCAAGTGTATCTAATTGGGTACTTAAAGTGTATCTCAAGTGTATCTAATTGGGTACTTAAAGTGTATCTCAAGTGTATCTAATTGGGTACTTAAAGTGTATCTCAACTGTATCTAATTGGGTACTTAAAGTGCATCTCAACTGTATCTAATTGGGTACTAAAAGTGCATCTCAACTGTATCTAATTGGGTACTTAAAGTGTATCTCAAGTGTATCTAATTGGGTACTTAAAGTGTATCTCAAGTGTATCTAATTGGGTACTTAAAGTGTACCTCAAGTGTATCTAATTGGGTACTTAAAGTGTACCTCAAGTGTAGCTAATTGGGTACTTAAAGTGTATCTCAAGTGTGTCTAATTGGGATCTTAAAGTGTATCTCAAGTGTATCTAATTGGGTACTAAAAGTGTATCTCAAGTGTATCTAATTGGGTACTTAAAGTGTACCTCAAGTGTATCTAATTGGGTACTTAAAGTGTACCTCAAGTGTATCTAATTGGGTACTAAAGGTGTATCTCAAGTGTATCTAATTGGGTTCTTAATGTATACCTCAAGTGTATCTAATTGGTTACTAAAAGTGTACCTCAAGTGTATCTAATTGGGTACTAAAAGTGTATCTCAAGTGTATCTAATTGGGTACTTAAAGTATACCTCAAGTGTATCTAATTGGTTACTAAAAGTGTACCTCAACTGTATCTAATTGGGTACTTAAAGTGTATCTCAAGTGTATCTAATTGGGTACTTAAAGTGTATCTAAAGTGTATCTAATTGGGTACTTAAAGTATACCTCAAGTGTATCTAATTGGGTTCTTAAAGTGTACCTCAAGTGTATCTAATTGGGTACTTAAAGTGTATCTAAAGTGTATCTAATTGGGTACTAAAAGTGCATCTCAAGTGTATCTAATTGGGTACTAAAAGTGTATCTCAAGTGTATCTAATTGGGTACTTAAAGTGTACCTCAACTGTATCTAATTGGGTACTTAAAGTGTACCTCAAGTGTATTTAATTGGGTACTTAAAGTATACCTCAAGTGTATCTAATTGGTTACTAAAAGTGCATCTAAAGTGTATCTAATTGGGTACTAAAAGTGCATCTCAAGTGTATCTAATTGGGTACTAAAAGTGTATCTCAAGTGTATCTAATTGGGTTCTTAAAGTGTATCTCAAGTGTATCTAATTGGGTACTTAAAGTGTATCTAAAGTGTATTTAATTGGGTACTTAAAGTATACCTCAAGTGTATCTAATTGGTTACTAAAAGTGTACCTCAAGTGTAACTTATTGTTTACTAAAAGTGTACCTCAAGTGTATCTAATTGGGTACTTAAAGTGTACCTCAAGTGTATCTAATTGGGTACTTAAAGTGTACCTCAAGTGTATCTAATTGCGTACTTAAAGTGTACCTCAAGTGTATTTAATTGGGTACTTAAAGTATACCTCAAGTGTATCTAATTGGTTACTAAAAGTGTACCTCAAGTGTAACTTATTGGTTACTAAAAGTGTACCTCAAGTGTATCTAATTGGGTACTTAAAGTGTACCTCAAGTGTATCTAATTGGGTTCTTAAAGTATACCTCAAGTGTATCTAATTGGGTACTTAAAGTGTACCTCAAGTGTATCTAATTGGTTACTAAAAGTGTACCTCAAGTGTATCTAATTGGTTACTTAAAGTGTACCTCAAGTGTATCTAATTGGGTACTTAAAGTGTACCTCAAGTGTATGTAATTGGGTACTAAAAGTGTACCTCAAGTGTATCTAATTGGTTACTTAAAGTGTACCTCAAGTGTATCTAATTGGGTACTTAAAGTTTACCTCAAGTGTATCTAATTGGGTACTAAAAGTGTACCTAAAGTGTATCTAATTGGTTACTTAAAGTGTATCTCTAGTGTATCTAATTGGGTACTTAAAGTGTACCTAAAGTGTATCTAATTGGGTACTTAAAGTGTATCTCAACTGTATCTAATTGGGTACTTAAAGTGTATCTCAAGTGTATCTAATTGGGTACTTAAAGTGTATCTCAAGTGTATCTAATTGGGTACTTAAAGTGTATCTCAAGTGTATCTAATTGGGTACTTAAAGTGTATCTCAAGTGTATCTAATTGGGTACTTAAAGTGTATCTCAAGTGTATCTAATTGGGTACTTACAGTGTATCTCAAGTGTATCTAACTGGGTACTTACAGTGTATCTCAAGTGTATCTAACTGGGTACTTAAAGTGTACCTCAAGTGTATATATTTGGGTACTTACAGTGTATCTCAAGTGTATCTAATTGGGTACTTAAAGTGTATCTCAAGTGTATCTAACTGGGTACTTAAAGTGTATCTCAAGTGTATCTATTTGGGTATTTAAAATGTATCTCAATTAAATCTAATTGGGTACTTAAAGTGTACCTCAAGTGTATCTAATTGGGTACTTACAGTGTATCTCAAGTGTATCTAATTGGGTACTTACAGTGTATCTCAAGTGTATCTAACTGGGTACTTAAAGTGTACCTCAAGTGTATCTAATTGGGTACTTAAAGTATACCTCAAGTGTATCTCATTGGGTACTTACAGTGTATCTCAAGTGTATCTAACTGGGTACTTAAAGTGTACCTCAAGTGTTTCTAATTGTGTACTTAAAGTGTATCTCAAGTGTGTCTAATTGGGTACTGACAGTGTATCTCAAGTATCTCTATTTTTTTAGATTCTCCCAGATTTTTCCAGAGTTTCCCACATTCTCCCAGATTTTCCCAGATTCTCCCACATTTTCCCAGATTATCCCAGATTCCCCCATAATCTCCCAGATTCTCCCAGATTATCCCAGAGTTTCCCACATTCTCCCAGATTTTCCCAGATTCTCCCACATTTTCCCAGATTTTCACAGTTTCTCCCAGATTTTCCCAGATTCTCCCAGATTTTCCCAGAGTTTCCCAGATTCTCCCAGATTTTCCCAGATTCTCCCATAATCTCCCACATTCTCCCAGATTCTCCCAGATTCTCCCAGATTCTCCCAGATTCTCCAACATTCTCCCAGATTCTCCCAGATTTTCCCAGATTCTCCCACATTTTCCCAGATTCTCCCACATTCTCCCAGATTCTCCCAGATTTTCCCAGATTCTCCCACATTTTCCCAGATTCTCCCAGATTCTCCCAGATTCTCCCAGATTTTCCCAGATTCTCCCATAATCTCCCACATTCTCTCAGATTCTCCCAGATTATCCCAGAGTTTCCCACATTCTCCCGGTTTTTCCCAGATTCTCCCACATTTTCCCAGATTCTCACAGTTTCTCCCAGATTTTCCCAGATTCTCCTAGATTTTCCCAGAATTTTCCACATTCTCCCAGATTTTCCCAGATTCTCTTACATTTTCCCAGATTATCCCAGATTATCCCAGATTCTCCCAAATTCTCCCACATTTCCCAGATTCTCCCAGATTTTCCAAGATGCTGCCACATTTTCCCAGATTATCCCAGATTCTCCCATAATCTCCCACATTGTCCCAGATTCTCCCAGATTATCCCAGAGTTTCCCACATTCTCCCAGATTTTCCCAGATTCTCCCACAATTTCCCAGATTCTCACAGTTTCTCCCAGATTTTCCAAGATTCTCCTAGATTTTCCCAGAGTTTCCCACATCCTCCCAGATTTTCCCAGATTCTCCCACATTTTCCCAGATTATCCCAGATTCTCCCAGATTCTCCCAAATTCTCCCAGATTCTCCCAGATTTTCCCAGAATCTCCCAGATTTTCCCAGATTCTCCCAGATTCTCCCAGATTTTCCTAGATTCTCCCATAATCTCCCACATTCTCCCAGATTCTCCCAGATTATCCCAGAGTTTCCCACATTCTCCCAGATTTTCCCAGATTCTCCCACATTTTCCCAGACTATCCCAGATTATCCCAGATTCTCCCAGATTTTCCCAGATTCTTCCACATTTTCCCAAATTATCCGAGATTCTCCCATAATCTCCCACATTCTCCCAGATTCTCCCAGATTATCCCAGAGTTTCCCACATTCTCCCAGATTTTCCCAGATTCTCCCATCATTTTCCCAGATTCTCACATTTTCTCCCAGATTTTCCCAGATGCTCCCAAGTTTTCCCAGAGTTTCCCACATTCTCCCAGATTTTCACAAATTCTCCCAGATTTTCACAAATTCTCCCACATTTTCCCAGATTCTCCCAGATTCTCCCATAATCTCCCACATTCTCCCAGATTCTCCCAGATTATCCCAGAGTTTCCCACATTCTCCCAGATTTTTCCAGATTCTCCCATCATTTTCCCAGATTCTCCCATACTCTCCCACATTCTCCCAGATTCTCCCACATTCTCCCAGATTTTCCCAGAATCTCCCACATTTTCCCAGATTTTCCCAGATTCTCCAAGATTCTCCCAGATTTTCCCAGATTCTCCCATAATCTCCCACATTCTCCCAGATTCTCCCAGATTATCCCAGAGTTTCCCACATTCTCCCAGATTTTCCCAGATTCTCCCACATTTTCCCAGATTCTCACAGTTTCTCCCAGATTTTCCCAGATTCTCCCAGATTTTCACAGAGTTTCCCACATTCTCCCAGATTTTCCCAGATTCTCCCATAATCTCCCACATTCTCCCAGATTCTCCCAGATTATCCCAGAGTTTCCCACATTCTCCCAGATTTTCCCAGATTCTCCCACATTTTCCCAGATTCTCACAGTTTCTCCCAGATTTTCCCATATTCTCCCAGATTTCCCCAGAGTTTACCACATTCTCCCAGATTCTCCCACATTTTCCCAGATTATCCCAGATTATCCCAGATTCTTCCAGATTCTCCCAGATTCTCCCAGATTCTGCCACATTCTCCCAGATTCTCCCAGATTTTCCCAGATTCTCCCACATTTTCCCATAATTTCACCGAGCCATCTGAATATTACACTGAGCCATCTGAATATTTCACTGAGCCGTTTAAATATTTCACTGAGCCGTTTGAATATTTCACTGAGCCATCTGAATATTTCACTGAGCCATCTGAATATTTCACTGAGCCATTGAATATTTCACTGAGCCGTTTGAATATTTCACTGAGCCGTCTGAATATTTCACTGAGCCGTCTGAATATTTCACTGAGCCGTTTGAATATTTCACTGAGCCGTTTGAATATTTCACTGAGCCGTCTGAATATTTCACTGAGCCGTCTGAATATTTCACTGAGCCGTCTGAATATTTCACTGAGCCGTCTGAATATTTCACTGAGCCGTTTGAATATTTCACTGAGCCGTCTGAATATTTCACTGAGCCGTCTGAATATTTCACTGAGCCGTCTGAATATTTCACTGAGCCGTCTGAATATTTCACTGAGCCCGTTTGCATATTTCACTGAGCCGTCTGAATATTTCACTGAGCCGTCTGAATATTTCACTGAGCCATCTGAATAATTCACTGAGCCATCTGAATACTTCACTGAGCCATCTGAATATTTCACTGAGCCGTCTGAATATTTCACTGAGCCGTCTGAATATTTCACTGAGCCGTCTGAATATTTCACTGAGCCATCTGAATATTTCACTGAGCCGTCTGAATATTTCACTGAGCCTTCTGAATATTTCACTGAGCCGTCTGAATATTTCACTGAGCCGTCTGAATATTTCACTGAGCCGTCTGAATATTTCACTGAGCCATCTGAATATTTCACTGAGCCGTCTGAATATTTCACTGAGCCGTTTTAAATATTTCACTGAGCCGTCTGAATATTTCACTGAGCCATCTGAATATTTCACTGAGCCATCTGAATATTTCACTGAGCATCTGAATATTTCACTGAGCCATCTGAATATTTCACTGAGCCATCTGAATATTTCACTGAGCCGTCTGAATATTTCACTGAGCCATCTGAATATTTCACTGAGCCATCTGAATATTTCACTGAGCCATCTGAATATTTCACTGAGCCATCTGAATATTTCACTGAGCCATCTGAATATTTCACTGAGCATCTGAATATTTCACTGAGCCGTCTGAATATTTCACTGAGCCGTCTGAATATTTCACTGAGCCGTCTGAATATTTCACTGAGCCGTCTGAATATTTCACTGAGCCGTCTGAATATTTCACTGAGCCGTCTGAATATTTCACTGAGCCATCTGAATATTTCACTGAGCCATCTGAATATTTCACTGAGCCGTCTGAATATTTCACTGAGCCGTCTGAAATATTTCACTGAGCCGTCTGAATATTTCACTGAGCCCGTCTGCATATTTCACTGAGCCGTCTGAATATTTCACTGAGCCGTCTGAATATTTCACTGAGCCATCTGAATATTTCACTGAGCCATCTGAATATTTCATTGAGCCATTTGAATATTTCACTGAGCCATCTGAATATTTCACCGAGCCATCTGAATATTTCACTGAGCCATCTGGATATTTCACTGAGCCATCTGAATATTTCACTTAGTCATCTGAATAATTCACTGAGCCATCTGAATACTTCACTGAGCCATCTGAATATTTCACTGAGCCGTCTGAATATTTCACTGAGCCGTCTGAATATTTCACTGAGCCCTCTGAATATTTCACTGAGCCGTCTGAATATTTCACTGAGCCGTCTGAATATTTCACTGAGCCATCTGAATATTTCACTGAGCCGTCTGAATATTTCACTGAGCCGTTTGAATATTTCACTGAGCCGTCTGAATATTTCACTGAGCCATCTGAATATTTCACTGAGCCATCTGAATATTTCACTGAGCCATCTGAATATTTCACTGAGCCATCTGAATATTTCACTGAGCCATCTGAATATTTCACTGAGCCGTCTGAATATTTCACTGAGCCGTCTGAATATTTCACTGAGCCGTCTGAATATTTCACTGAGCCATCTGAATATTTCACTGAGCCGTCTGAATATTTCACTGAGCCGTCTGAATATTTCACTGAGCCGTCTGAATATTTCACTGAGCCGTCTGAATATTTCACTGAGCCCGTCTGAATATTTCACTGAGCCGTCTGAATATTTCACTGAGCCATCTGAATATTTCACTGAGCCATCTGAATATTTCACTGAGCCATCTGAATATTTCACTGAGCCATCTGAATATTTCACTGAGCCATCTGAATATTTCACTGAGCCGTCTGAATATTTCACTGAGCCCGTCTGAATATTTCACTGAGCCGTCTGAATATTTCACTGAGCCATCTGAATATTTCACTGAGCCGTCTGAATATTTCACTGAGCCGTCTGAATATTTCACTGAGCCATCTGAATATTTCACTGAGCCGTCTGAATATTTCACTGAGCCAGTCTGAATATTTCACTGAGCCGTCTGAATATTTCACTGAGCCGTTTCTGAATATTTCACTGAGCCGTCTGAATATTTCACTGAGCCATCTGAATATTTCACTGAGCCATTTGAATATTTCACTGAGCCATCTGAATATTTCACTGAGCCATCTGAATATTTCACTGAGCCGTCTGAATATTTCACTTAGTCATCTGAATATTTCACTGAGCCATCTGAATATTTCACTGAGCCATTGAATATTTCACTGAGCCGTCTGAATATTTCACTGAGCCGTCTGAATATTTCACTGAGCCGTCTGAATATTTCACTGAGCCGTCTGAATATTTCACTGAGCCGTCTGAATATTTCACTGAGCCGTCTGAATATTTCACTGAGCCGTTTGAATATTTCACTGAGCCGTCTGAATATTTCACTGAGCCATCTGAATATTTCACTGAGCCATCTGAATATTTCACTGAGCCATCTGAATATTTCACTGAGCCATCTGAATATTTCACTGAGCCATCTGAATATTTCACTGAGCCTCTGAATATTTCACTGAGCCATCTGAATATTTCACTGAGCCATCTGAATATTTCACTGAGCCATCTGAATATTTCACTGAGCCGTCTGAATATTTCACTGAGCCATCTGAATATTTCACTGAGCCATCTGAATATTTCACTGAGCCATCTGAATATTTCACTGAGCCGTCTGAATATTTCACTGAGCCATCTGAATATTTCACTGAGCCATCTGAATATTTCACTGAGCCGTCTGAATATTTCACTGAGCCGTCTGAATAT